>CM076573.1:91372442-91852597 GCA_034641835.2 Pinus albicaulis
AATTTCATCTCAAAGAGGTGATCGTGGGAAAATTTCAATAACTCTCTCTCTGAGCATCGGATTGGAGTGCCGTAAAAAGTGGTCACAAGTACACAAACTTGTTTTCTTGGCTATCAATTTCAGAGGCGAAGGACAAAACAGTGACACATGGCAAGTCGTACAAGTTCGCTATACTGAACTAGTCCATAATTAGGTCATTGTGGGAGATTGGACAAAACTTTGTCTTGGAGAATCCAAATCAAGTCAGACCTGTGGCATTCAAAAGAGAATTTAGAGGGTGAATTCAATACTTAATTCCAGATATTGAAGAGCCACAATCACAGAGATAATCCAATTTCAACATCGAGCTCCTCAAAAGCAAGTAAAAGGTGTGTAATTTTTTTCCGAATTGCATAAGTCTTGTTTGAAGAATCAAGTTCAATTGATTGCAAGGGAATATTGTAGAATAGATATCAGTATTGGATTATAAAATGGCCCCTAAAAAGAATTCAAAACCCATTAAGCCTTTGGAAAGCTCTACTATGACTCATGAAGACGAAGAATGGCAACATGACATATCAAAATTACAAGAGCAAGTGCAACAAATTTCGCTCTCGCAAAGAGCAACAAAAAATGACATGGAATTTTTGAAGAAAGGCGTGGAAACTAAGATGGATGGTTTGAAGAAAGGTGTGGAATCTAAGATAGATGGCATGGAGGCTGGCATGGAATCTAAGATGGATGACATGGAAGCTAAGATCGATGAGAAAATGGAAAACATGAAGAATGTTCTAAAAGTAGACATGGAAGGTTTGACAAAGTTGATACAAGAAACGTTTCCTAATAATGAAAAGATAGTAGAAGAACCTCATGATGAGAACAAAATAAATGTTAATCGTGATTTCATAAACTCTAATGTTGGCGGGAAGAACCACCATATTCCAAAGATGGATATGAGGAAGTTTGATGGAAAGGATCCTGTAACATGGATACTACAGATGGAGCAATATTTTGATCTCCATAACGTGCAAAAAACACAAAAGGTACGCATTGCAACTTTACATTTAGAACAAAATACATTTGTATGGTATCGATGGCTTTGCTCCCGTAAAAAAATTGTCACTTGGTCAATTTTTGTGGAGGAAATGATAGCACATTATGAGGATACAAAGAGCAACACCTTCTTTAGCCAATTGATAAATCTCAAACAAAAGGGTTTAGTGGGGCAGCACATTAAGGACTTCCAAAAATTGAATATAAGGGTAACTGATATTCTAGAGGAACACAGGATTGATCTCTTCATAGGTACTCTAAAGGATAACATCCAACATGAAGTTCGTGTTTTGGAACCTGATTCATTGGAGAAGGCATTCAGGTTGGCAAGAAAAGTTGAATGTAAAATTATGGCGACAAGGAAGCCTACCACTCAATTCTATAAAGAAGGAAGTGTTACTACGCCTAGATTTCCACAACCTACAAGGTTGACACCACAACAATTGGAAGAAAAAAGAGCAAAAGGGCTTTGCTATAGTTGTGATAGCGAATACACTAAAGGTCATAAGTGTGCTGAGAAGAAATTATTTTACATAGATTGTGAAGAAGAAGAAAATGAACAAGAAGAGGATATACACCAGGAACCAGCCCTAGAAGAGGAAGAAATGAATCCGACCATATCGTGTAATGCACTGGCAGGAATTACCACTCCTCAAACTCTAAATATAGAAGGACATAACAAGAAAAAAAAGGTAATAGTGTTGATTGATTCAGGTAGCACCCATAATTTTATTCATTGTAAGGTAGCCAAGGAATTAAATTGTTTCCTATACCTAGAACCAGAATGTCAAGTGATGGTTGCAAATGGAGGAACTATAAATTGCTCTGGAAAATGCCATAATATCAAGCTAACCATGGGGGAATATGTATTGACTAGTCCAATGCTTTCCATTCCTATAGGAGGTGTTGATGTTGTACTAGGAGTACAATGGTTACAATCTTTGGGGATGGTAGCTTTTAATTTTCAAGAACTTTTCTTGAAATTTTTTTCAGAAGGAAAGGAAGTCGAATTACGGGGTATTGAAGGGAAGCCGAGAAGGATAATAAGCTCTAATGTCATGAAAAAACTTCTAAAGAAAGAACAACGAGGCGTAATTGCACAATTATGCTCACTAGAAGTTCCGACATCAAAATCATCTATTTCTGCAGATCTCCAACAAGTCTTGGACAATCATTCCAAGGTGTTTGAAACTCCCAAAGGACTCCCACCTATTCATGATCATGATCATGCTATTCATTTGATTCCGGGAAGTGTTCCTCCAAACATCGGGCCTTATAGATATCCTTATGTCCAAAAGAGCGAAATTGAACGTATGATTGCAGAAATGTTAGAGGCGGGTATAATTCAACCTATTCAAAGTTCTTTCTCTGCTCCTGTAGTATTGGTACACAAGAAGGATGGATCATGGCGCATGTATCCAGATTATAGGGAGCTCAATAATCTCACCATTAAAGATAAATTTCCCATTCCTGTGATTGATGAATTATTGGATGAATTACATGGAGCAATTTATTTTACCAAGTTGGATCTTCGTTCGGGATATCATCAAATTAGAATGAAGACTAAAGATATTCCAAAAACAGCATTTCGAACTCATGAGGGTCATTATGAATTTTTGGTCATGCCTTTTGGCCTTACCAATGCACCTTCTACATTTCAAAGGTTGATGAATTCCATTTTCAAACCCTTCCTTAGAAAATTTGTGCTAGTATTTTTTGATGATATACTAATCTACAGCAGGTCTTGGAAGGATCATGTTGTACATGTTGACAGGGTGCTCAAACTATTGCAGGAGAAACAATTATATGCAAAAACATCCAAATGTTTCTTTGGAGTACAAGAGGTGGAATATTTGGGTCATATTGCATCTCACGAGGGTGTTAAAGTAGACCCTAACAAAATTAAAGCCATTAAGGAATGGAAAGTCCCCACAACCATAAAGCAGTTGCGAGGATTTCTTAGGTTAACAGGGTATTATCGCAAGTTTGTTAAGAATTATGGGAGAATAGTAGCACCTCTAACAACATTATTGAAGAAAGATGCATTTTCATGGACTCCTGAAGCAACTAAGGCCTTTGAACATCTTAAAGAGGCAATGTGCCTAGCACCGGTCTTAGCTACGCCAGACTTCACAAAAACCTTTATTGTGGAATGTGATGCCTCAGGAAATGGAATTGGTGTTGTTTTAATGCAGGAAGGAAGACCCATTGCTTTTGAAAGTCGTCCAATCAAAGGAAAGTATTTACCGAAACCTATTTATGAGAAGGAAATGTTAGCAATACTGCATGCACTAAAGAAATGGAGAACTTACCTAATGGGAAGACACTTCAAGGTAAAAACTGGTCATGATAGTCTTAAACACTTTTTGGAACAAAGACTATCTTCAGAAGAGCAGCAAAAATGGGTCACAAAGATGTTGGGTTATGACTTTGAAATAATCTACAAAAAAGGAAAGCTTAATGTTTTTGCAGATGCACTCTCAAGAAAGAATGAAGAGGTGGAAGCATTGCTTTGTGCCATTTCTATTATCCAACTAGATTGGATAATCGAAGCAAGAGATGAATGGAAGTGTTAGGTCCCTATATTACTAGTATAGTCCCTTATTTTTGTTAGTGTAACCCCCTTATTGTTATTATTGTACCCTTGTAACCCCCATTTTGTTATTATTGTGCCCTTAAATTATTATTGTTAGGTCGGCTAGGATTACATTGTGGCCCACTAGGATTACATTATGGCCACATGGACTCCTATATATAGAAAGGAGGTTTTGTAAATTGTAGCATCCAAGAATTGTTCATTTATGTAATGTATTGGAGGTTGCCCCCTCGAAGTGGCTCATTTCTAAGGCGTTGATATCTCTTTTCTTCTCTTTTTGGAGCTGGTTACACAACATTTGGTATCAGAGCTTTGGATTCTAGGGTTTCGCTGCTCCAAACAGGTCATCGTGGCATTTTCGCTATAACTTTTTTTCTACGAAGTTTCAGAATCTGAAATTTTTAGGGTGCGAAGAAAACATCCTGAGGAAGCTTTTATAAAAATTTCAGAGTTTGGTTCGCAATAATTTCGGAGATATGATCTGTGGAAGTCAGGTATTTTTTCAGGCTCCTAAACAGGTCATCGTGGAATTTGTGCTATAAATTTTTTTCTACGAAGGTTCAGAATCTGAAATTCATATGGTGCGAAGCTGAAATCCTGAGGAAATTTTTCAAAAAATTTCAGAGCTTGGTTCGCAATATTTTTGGAGATATGATCTGTGGAAGGTAGTGCTTTTTCAGGCTCCTGAATTTCATCTCAAAGAGGTGATCGTGGGAAAAGTTCAATAACTCTCTCTCTAGAGATTGGATTGGAGTGCCGTCAAAATTTGTCGCAAGTACACAGCCTGTAGTTTCTTGGATATCAATTTCAGAGACAAAGAACAAAACAGTGACACGTGGCAAGTCGTACAAATTCGCTCTATTGAAACAGTCCAAAATTAGGTCATTGTGGGAGATTGGACACAAATTTGTCTTGGAGAATCCAAATCAGGTCATACCTGTGGCATTGAAAAGAGAATTCAGAGGGCTACTTTAGTGCTGAATTTCAGATATTGAAGTTCCAAAATAACAGAGATAATACAATTTCAATATCGAGCTCCTCAAAGCAAGTAAAAGGTGTGTATTTTTTTTTCCGAATTGCATAAGTCTTGTTTGAAAAATCAATTTGAATTGATTGAAAGGGCCTATTGTAGAATAGATATCAATATTGAAGTATAAAATGGCCCCTAAAAATAATTCAACACCAATTAAGCCTTTGGAAAGCTCTACTATGACTCGTGAAGACGAAGAATGGCAACATGACATATCAAAATTACAAGAGCAAGTGCAACAAATTTCGCTCTCGCAAAGAGCAACAAAAAATGACATGGAAGTTTTGAAGAAAGGCGTGGAAACTAAGATGGATGGTTTGAGGAAAGGCGTGGAATCTAAGATAGATGGCATGGAATCTAAGATAGATGGCATGGAAGCTGGCATGGAAGCTAAGATGGATGACATGAAAGACAACATGGAAAACAACATGAAAAACATGCAGAATGATCTAAAAGTAGACATCGAAGATTTGACCAAGTTGATACAAGAAATGTTTCCTAACGGTGAAAAGATAGTAGAAGAACCTCATGATGAGAACAAAATAAATGTTAATCGTGATTGCATAAACTCTAATGTTGGCGGGAAGAACCACCATATTCCAAAAATGGATATGAGAAAGTTTGATGGAAAGGATCCTGTAACATGGATACTACAGATGGAGCAATATTTTGATCTCCATAATGTGAAAAACACACAAAAGGTACGCATTGCAACTTTACATTTAGAACAAAATACATTTGTATGGTATCGATGGCTTTGCTCCTATAAAAAAATTGTCACTTGGTCAATTTTTACGGAGGAAATGATAGCACATTATGAGGATACAAAGAGAAACACCTTCTTTAGCCAATTGATAAATCTCAAACAAAAGGGTTTAGTGGGGCGACACATTGAGGACTTCCAAAAATTGAATATAAGGGTAACTGATATTCCGGAGGAACACAGGATTGACCTCTTCATAGGGACTTTAAAGGATAACATCCAACATGAAGTTCGCGTTTTGGAACCTGATTCATTGGAGAAGGCATTCAGGTTGGCAAGAAAAGTTGAATGTAAAATTATGGCAACAAGGAAGCCTACCACTCAATTCTATAAAGAGGGAAGTGTTGCTACGCCTAGATTTCCACAACCTACAAGGTTGACACCACAACAATTGGAAGAAAAAAGAGCAAAAGGGCTTTGCTACAGTTGTGATAGCAAATACACTAAAGCTCATAAGTGTGCTGAGAAGAAATTATTTTACATAGATTGTGAAGAGGAAGAAGAAAATGAACAAGAAGAGGATATACACCAGGAACCAGCCCCAGAAGAGGAAGAAATGAATCCAACCATATCGTGTAATGCACTGGCAGGAATTACCACTCCTCAAACTCTCAAGATAAAAGGACAAAATCAAGAAGAGAAAGGTAATAGTGTTGATTGATTCAGGTAGCACCCATAATTTTATTCATTGTAAGGTAGCCAAGGAATTAAATTGTTTCCTATACCAAGCACCAGAATGTCAAGTGATGGTTGCAAATGGAGGAACTATAAATTGCTCTGGAAAATGCCATAATATCAAGCTAACCATGGGGGAATATGTATTGAATATTCCAATGCTTTCCATTCATATGGGAGGTGTTGATGTTGTACTAGGAGTACAATGGTTACAATCTTTGGGGACGATAGCTTTTAATTTTCAAGAAATTTTCTTGAAATTTTTTTCAGAAGGAAAGGAAGTCGAATTACGGGGTATTGAAGGGAAGGTAGGAAGGATAATAAGCTCTAATGTCATGACAAAGCTTCTAAAGAAAGAACAACGAGGCGTAATTGCACAATTATGCTCACTAGAAGTTCCAACATCAAAATCATCTATTTCTGCAGATCTCCAACAAGTCTTGGACAATCATTCCAAGGTGTTTGAAACTCCCGAAGGACTCCCACCTATTCGTGATCATGATCATGCTATTCATTTGATTCCAGGAAGTGTTCCTCCAAACATCAGGCCTTATAGATATCCTTACGTCCAAAAGAGCGAAATTGAACGTATGATTGCGGAAATGTTAGAGGCGGGTATAATTCAACCTAGTCAAAGTTCTTTCTCTGCTCCTGTAGTATTGGTACACAAGAAGGATGGATCATGGCGCATGTGTCCGGATTATAGGGAGCTCAATAAGCTCACCATTAAAGATAAATTTCCCATTCTGTGATTGATGAATTATTGGATGAATTACATGGAGCAATTTATTTTACCAAGTTGGATCTTCGTTCAGGATATCATCAAATTAGAATGAAGACTGAAGATATTCCAAAAACAGCATTTCGAACTCATGAGGGTCATTATGAATTTTTGTTCATGCCTTTTTGCCTTACCAATGCACCTTCTACATTTCAAGGGTTGATAAATTCCATTTTCAAACCCTTCCTTAGAAAATTTGTGCTAGTATTTTTTGATGATATACTAATCTACAGCAGGTCTTGGAAGGATCATGTTGAACATGTTGACAGGGTGCTCAAACTATTGCAGGAGAAACAATTATATGCGAAAAAGTCCAAATGTTTCTTTGGAGTACAAGAGGTGGAATATCTGGGTCATATTGTATCTCACGAGGGGGTTAAAGTGGACCCTAACAAAATTAAAGCCATTAAGGAATGGAAAGTTCCCACAACCATAAAGCAGTTGCGAGGATTTCTCGGGTTAACAGGGTATTATCGCAAGTTTGTTAACAATTATGGGAGAATAGCAGCACCTCTAACAACATTATTGAAGAAAGATGCATTTTCATGGACTCCTGAAGCAACTAAGGCCTTTGAACATCTTAAAGAGGCAATGTGCCTAGCACCGGTCTTAGCTACGCCGGACTTCACAAAAACCTTTATTGTGGAATGTGATGCCTCAGGAAATGGAATTGGTGCAGTTTTAATGCAGGAAGGAAGACCCATTGCTTTTGAAAGTCGTCCGATCAAAGGAAAGTATTTACAAAAACCTATTTATGAGAAGGAAATGTTAGCAATACTACATGCACTAAAGAAATGGCGAACTTACCTAATGGGAAGACACTTCAAGGTAAAAACTGATCATGATAGTCTTAAACACTTTTTGGAACAAAGACTATCATCAGAAGAGCGGCAAAAATGGGTCACAAAGATGTTGGGTTATGACTTTGAAATAATCTACAAAAAAGGAAAGCTTAATGTTGTTGCAGATGCACTCTCAAGAAAGAATGAAGAGGTGAAGCATTGCTTTGTGCCATTTCTATTATCCAACCAGATTGGATAACCGAAGCAAGAGATGAATGGAAGAAGGACAAAGATGTATGGACACTCATTCAAAAGTTGCAGCAAGATCCTAGTACATCTGATACATTTAGTTGGAAAAATGATTCCTTATGGTACAAAGATCGCTTATGCCTTTGTAAGAATTCCCAACTAAAACAAAAGATTCTTTTGGAATTGCACACTTCTCCTTTAGGAGGACACTTAGGATTTTTAAAAACTTACCACACGGTGAAGAAAGAATTTTTTTGGGATGGCCTTAAATCTGATATTCAAAAGTTTGTGGCGGAATGTTTGGTTTGCCAGCAGAATAAAGTGGAGACAATTAAGACCCCGGGACTTCTACAACCTTTATCCATTCCAAGTCAACGTTGGGAGGAGATTTCAATGGATTTTATCACGGGTTTACCTAAGTCCAAAGGAAAGAATGTCATCATGGTGGTAGTTGATAGACTTACCAAGTATGCACACTTTTGTGCATTATCTCATCCATTTAAAGCAAGTACAGTTGCTACTACATTTGTGGACAGAATTCGAAAGCTACATGGAAGCCCAAGGGTTATTGTGAGCGACAGAGATCCCATTTTTACGGGAAATTTTTGGACGGAGTTATTTTCTTGTTTGGGTACTCAATTAGCTCATAGCTCATCTTATCATCCTCAATCTGATGGTCAAACCGAGATAGTAAATAAATGTTTGGAAGGATATCTTCATTGTTTTGTATCTGATAAACAAACACAATGGGTCAAGTGGTTACCTCTCGCTGAATGGTGGTATAACACTTCCTTCCATACTGCAGCAAAAATGACCCCATTTATGGCACTTTACGGATATCATCCACCATCGATCACATCATCTTTAAGGGAAAATTCAAAGGTTCAAGCAGTGGAAGATCACGTCGAGCATCAACAAGAAGTTCTCCAACTCTTAAAGGATAACCTGAATTTGGCACAAAATCGAATGAAACAACAGGCAGATCAACATCGCAGCGAGAGAAGTTTTGATATAGGAGATTGGGTATTTTACGGCTACAACCATATAAACAAATGTCCCTCAAGCAAGCTAAGAAGGATAATAAATTATCGCCAAAGTACTATGGTCCTTACAAGGTGTTGCAAAAGATTGGTACTATGGCATACAAATTGGAGCTTCCTGCTTCTTCGCGAGTACATCCAGTTTTCCATGTTTCATGCTTAAAGAAGGTTATAGGTGAAAATATTCCAGTTCAAACAATATTGCCAGAACTTGATGAGGAAGGAAAAATCATATTGGAACCGGAAGCGGTCACGGAAACAAGAACTCGACAACTACGGAATCGATCAGTTTCAGAGTATCTCATCAAGTGGAAGAACTTACCCACTGAAGATTCTACATGGGAGGATGAGAATTTTATACAGAAGCACCCAGAGCTACTCAAGCATTGAGGACAACACTTTTTGAAGGAGAGGGGCATGTTAGGTCCCTATATTACTAGTATAGTCCCTTATTGTTGTTAGTGTAACCCCCTTATTGTTATTATTGTACCCCTGTAACCCCCATATTGTTATTATTGTGCCCTTAAATTATTATTGTTAGGTCGGCTAGGATTACATTGGCCCACTAGGATTACATTGTGGCCCCATGGACTCCTATATATATAGAAAGGAGGTTTTGTAGAGCCAGCATCCAAGAATTGTTCATTCATGTAATGTATTAGAGGTTGCCCCCTCGAAGTGGCTTATTTCTAAGGCGTTGATATCTCATTTCTTCTATTTTTGGAGTTGGTTACACAACAGGAAGAAGGAAAAAGATGTATGGACACTCATTCAAAAGTTGTAGCAAGATCCTAGTACATCTGATACATTTAGTTGGAAAAATGATTCCTTATGGTACAAAGATCGCTTATATCTTTGTAAGAATTCCCAACTAAAACAAAAGATTCTTCTGGAATTGCACACTTCTCCTTTAGGAGGACACTCAGGATTTTTAAAAACTTACCACGGGGTGAAGAAAGAATTTTTTTGGGATGGCCTTAAATCTGATATTCAAAAGTTTGTGGCGGAATGTTTGGTTTGCCAGCAGAATAAAGTGGAGACAATTAAGACCCCGGGACTTCTACAAAATTTATCCATTCCAAGTCAACGTTGGGAGGAGATTTCAATGGATTTTATCACAGGTTTACCTAAGTCCGAAGGAAAGAATGTCATCATGGTGGTAGTTGATAGACTTAGCAAGTATGCACACTTTTGTGCATTATCTCATCCATTTAAAGCAAGTACAGTTGCTACTACATTTATGGACAGAATTCAAAAGCTACATGGAAGCCCAAGGGTTATTGTGAGCGACGGAGATCCCATTTTTACTGGAAATTTTTGGACGGAGTTATTTTCTTGTTTGGGTACTCAATTAGCTCATAGCTCATCTTATCATCCTCAATCTGATGGTCAAACTGAGATAGTAAATAAATGTTTGGAAGGATATCTTCGTTGTTTTGTATCTGATAAACAAACATAATGGGTCGAGTGGTTACCTCTCGCTGAATGGTGGTATAACACTTCCTTCCATACTGCAGCAAAAATGACCCCATTTATGGCACTTTATGGATATCATCCACCATCCATCACATCATCTTTAAGAGAAAATTTGAAGGTTCAAGCAATGGAAGATCACATCGAGCATCAGCAAGAAGTTCTCCAACTCTTAAAGGATAACCTGAATTTGGCACAAAATCGAATGAAACAACAGGCAGATCAACATCGCAGCGAGAGAAGTTTTGACGTAGGAGATTGGGTATTTTTATGGCTACAACCATACAAACAAATGTCCCTCAACTAAGCTAAGAAGGATAATAAATTATCACCAAAGTACTATGGTCCTTACAAGGTGTTGCAAAATATTGGTACTATGGCATACAAATTGGAGCTTCCTGCTTCTTCGCGAGTACATCTAGTTTTCCATGTTTCATGCTTAAAGAAGGTTATAGGTGAAAATCTTCCGGTTCAAACAATATTGCCAGAACTTGATGAGGAAGGAAAAATCATATTGGAACCTGAAGCGGTCATGGAAACAAGAACTCGACAGCTACGGAATCGATCAATTTCAGAGTATCTCATCAAGTGGAAGAACTTACCCACTGAAGATTCTACATGGGAGGATGAGAATTTTATACAGAAGCACCCAGAGCTACTCAAGCTTTGAGGACAACACTTTTTTGAAGGAGAGGGGCATGTTAGGTCCCTATATTACTAGTATAGTCCCTTATTTTTGTTAGTGTAACCCCCTTATTGTTATTATTGTACCCTTGTAACCCCCATTTTGTTATTATTGTGCCCATAAATTATTATTGTTAGGTCGGCTAGGATTACATTGTGGCCCACTAGGATTACATTATGGCCCCATGGACTCCTATATATAGAAAGGAGGTTTTGTAAATTGTATCATCCAAGAATTGTTCATTCATGTAATATATTGGAGGCTTCCCCCTTGAAGTGGCTTATTTCTAAGGCGTTGATATCTCTTTTCTTCTCTTTTTGGAGTTGGTTTCACAACGGACCCTATCTTCAATATCAATCAGCCATCATGTCTTATCATTTGTCAAAGGAAAACCCTTGTCTATCCCTAGGTCATGCACCATCAAAAAGGTCACTTTGTTTTTCTTATAGCAAGGCTTAGGAATGTTCAAATCAGGAAAAGAGAAGGAGTTTTCCTTGTCTGAAGAAATATGATTAGATCAAGCATGATCCCCATGAAACATCAAAGAAGCCCTCCAAACTTCAAAAGCATCTGTTTTTACATCTCTGCAGGGATGTACTGATTGATGACACCTAGCAGAATGTGAGCAAAAAGAGAACCTTAGGAGAAAGTTTCATGCCGTGTCAATTTACTATGGAAGTCAGAGAAAGAGAAGATTGTGGCCAGCTTTCAAAATCAGTCTCATAGAACCAAAAGTGATAGTCTTTTGGCAAAGGGCCTCTAGCAGACTAGGCATCAGAATGAAAGGTGTAAAAGAAACAATTGCATTTTTATCCTACTTTAGCCTAGCTTCTAAAAAACATTCGAGGACAACTTCATCATCATAAAAGCTAAAATCCAATACCAAGAAGATGTTATTTCCAAGATAGGCATAGTAAACATTTATCAGTTGGAAATTCATTACCTGCTTTAGGTTTTCACAATGAGTTTTGCTAGAAGTCATATCTTAAAAGCAGAACAGGCACAGGGTGCAGAATTTGGTTTTCAAAAAGAGCCTCCTTCATGACAAGCAGAGGGCCCACAAAAACTGGTTCAATAGAAAAATCTTCAAATGATGTAGCAGTGTTGAGATGGATCAAGTTTCTGTGTTTAAGAGAACCTCCTTCAAATAAGCAGAGGGTAAAAATTCATCAAATGTTGACAGTGTTTGGAAACATTTGTCAGTAATGGGTGGTTTGAGAGATAGTGTGTTTGAAAGAGGGCATTTACTAACAAAACAAGGCTAGAATTTGATTAAAGAAACCCCATCTAAATGGTAAAAAGTTATGCCAAACTCTGCTTAAAGGTGACTTATACAACTGATATAAAGAGAGATTCACACAGGTAATTTATGTAAAAGAGGCATCTTTCATTCAGACAAGCCTATTATAGTTTTGAAATGCCTTCCACCAAATGATGAGAGAAAGTTTTAAATGTTGAAAACAACCTTTTTCAAATAAATAGATAGAGCTTTAAAGGGGTTGAAACATGGAGTATAGGACAAGTGCCCATGCAGTTTTTCAAACATAGGCCTCCTTCACAAATAAACAGAGGGCCCACTTACCACAGTTGCATAAGACCTCCTTCAAAATGAGCAGATGGTCAGGTTTCCCAGTGTTAACACTATGGTTGAGAAAAGGTGTCATTTATAAACAGGTTTGAGAGATACAGTTTTTTGAACAAATGGAAAACATAACACTTGTTTCAAAGAAACTGTCATAAAATACAATAAGTAATGTTTGTTGTGTATCTCTCAGTAAGAAGCATACTCATGTCACTAAGTTTAATCTTCAAAGGAGACATCTTTCAAAAATGGATAAAGCAATTGATAAAAGGCAAGACCTCAACAAAACAAAGAAAACCGTTTTTCTTTACAAACACAAAGGTAAAAAGTGAGAAATCACCAAAAGGAGGGAAAAGACATTTCAAAACGTTTTAAAAGAGCTATAAAGGATCTCAAAGTTAAAGTCCACTTTCCATTTTACAAACGGACAGAAGAGGAATGCTCCTTTCAAACCCTGGGCAAGCTATTGGTAAGAATTTTGAAGACGCGACGCGCCTGTAAGTTAGCGCGACGCGCCTGTAGCATCTTTACAAATGTTTCTGAACGCGATGTGATGCACCTGAAAAATAGTGTGACGCACCTGTGGTTTTCACTCGCCTGACATTCAGCGGGCGCCCAGTGCCCGACCCGACAACACACGACGGCAAGCAGGTGCTACGCGCCTGTGCACAGGAGTGTAGCACCACTCAACACACCTTCAATTCACCTCAAAGCGTATTTTTTGGACAATGAACTTATCTCCAATGCATCCAATACATTTTTAAGAAGTATTTTACTGTTTTCTTCGCCTAATTCTTTGAGTTTGGGAGGTGTTAAGAATCAATTTTGTTAAGGAAAAAACACAGTCTAATGAAGACAAAAACACATTTTTTTCTAAAAAACACCATGTCTACAAAGAGGAAACAAAACAGTGATTGAGGAGAAAGGGCTATTGTCTGATTGAAAAAGGCCTGTTTTGCTTAAGAAGCCAGGCATAGTTTTTGAAAAGGAAAAAAAAACAGTGTTTTAAAAGGAGAAAGGTCTTTTTTGATTAAAAATCCAAATATATTTTTAAAAGAGAAAAACAATGCTTAAAGAGGAGTTCTATTTTTGTTCATTTGAAAGGCTTTTTTTGATAAGAGAGTGAAGGAAAAGCCTAAACAAAACTATGCCTCCAAAGAAGGCTAACAAGGGTGGATTTCACAAAAGTTTTGAGCCTGTTACAACTTAGGAAATTAATGACTCCCCTTCAGTTATTTTCAACTTCCATGAGGTTGGCTTCCTTGATTTTTGCCAAAAAGTCCAGGAGGTCACCAATTACCCTCCCTTAACACAACTGTTCACCCTGAGGCTGCAAGGAAAACATGTCCACCTAGCAAGTCTGGATTTTAAACTCACTCCTAGGGTTGTCTCCAAAGCAAATAAGATCCCCTATATAGGAGAAAAGTGGTTCAAACAAGCATACCTGGATCTAAATTACTATAAACCCTTCCTAAAACCAGACCATCAGGATGCTTGCCAAGCTATATTTCCTTTTTCTCACTTATTAAGAAGCTATGCCCCCCTCATGAGAGTTATCATGAAGTATTTCACATGTGAAGGGAGATATTCCCGAATTTATTCCTATCACATCAGGATTCTCATGCATTTCACAAGAACTCAGTTGCTAAATCTCCCTTTCTTCCTCTGCAAAAGCATAGAAAAGATGTCCTCCCTTGTTCAAAAGAGACCTCTTGCTCAGTAAAAAGCTAGTATTTTCCATCATTCTCCCATCAAAATCATCATCCTTCACCAGCTTGAAAAGAAAGGAGTGTCTTGGGAGACTTTCATTTCTTATCTAGATTTTGCCACTACCTCTTCATCTCATGGCCCATATCACATATCCTCCTCACCCTCCACTCACTATATCTCTCCTCCATCAAGTCAAAATACTCCTCGAAGGAAAACATCACCCATGATTGATAGTGAAAAAGAGTAGTCTTATGAAAGCAGGCATGAGGTTAGTGGTGATGAGGAACATAGGGACACTAAGCAAAGTAGTGAGCATGAACCAAGTGACAAATCACAGGGCAGTGACCATGAGCAGCAAACTAGTGATGGTGAAGAAAACTCACCAAGGGATAAGGAAGTCAGTGGCACTCAACAAATTAGTGAGGATGAAGAGCAAAGCAGCTCTAAACAGAGCAGTGAAAATGAGAAAGGGAACAATGATGATGAAGAGAAACAGAACAGTGAATATTCCAAACATGGTAGTGATGATGAAGAGCACCAAGCTAGTAGTGATAGAGAGCAAAGCGAAGAGGTTCAAAGCAGTGATGAAAGACAAAGTGACCATCAACAACATAGTGATCAGGAGGACAGTATTCAAGGGAGAAATGAAGATCCTAAGCAAGGTAGTGATGATGAACAACAAAACAGTCCTCAAACAGACAATGAGGGAGGTGACAGCATGCAAAGTGACCACGGTGTCAGCCCACACACAGAGTCTAAAGAATACAGTCACAATGAAGGCAGCCCTCAACAAATTCAAGACAGTGATGAGGGTAAACAACGCAGTCTACAGGTAGATAGTAAAGATGGTCAAACAACAGAAAAGGATGATGAAGCTAATAGCCCTAAAGAACATCTTCTAAACAACGCTGATGAGGTTGAAGGCAACATATGTCAAGAGGTTCAAAACAATGATAAATTTGAAGCTGACAGCCCTAAACAAACTCAAAACAGTGAGGAAAACAGTGAACAGGGCAGCAAAGCAGATGATGATGAAGGCAGCGATGTAACAAATCAAGATGAAAAAGTGTAAGTAATAAAACCTCCTCTCTCTTCTCCTCAACACAACCAAGAGCATGTGCTAGCTCCCTCTCCTAGGCAAGGGGCCATGACTCTTCCTCCAAAAGTGGTGAAGCCTAGAAACACCAGATCTGCAAAGAAGAAGACCACTCCAGCAGTGACTAGCAATGTCACTAGGGCACGAAGGAGTAGAGGAAAATTACCTAAGAAGAGTATTGTTGAATTGCCAAAGAGAAAAAGGACAAAGAAGTCTATCCAAAGCAAGGGTAAAGAAAAATATGAACAACAGGAGAGTAGTCATGAAAAAGAAAGGGAATTTGACATCATACAAATAGACAGTGATGCTGGAGATGATGAAGCTAGAATTGTTGAGTCTCTTTTGCAAAACAGAGAAGCCCAAATCCATGACTTAGAAACTGACCTAGAAAGGTCAAAAGACCTCATACATGTTCTACAAATGCAAAACAAACAAATGAGTGGGAAAATGGAAATTTAAGAGGCCCGGGAATTCAAATACCAAAGGGAAGCATACAAAGCACAAGTCAAGCTTGAAGAGTATATGGGTGAATTTTATTATACCGAGGAAGAAGAGCAGCTAGTAAGAAAAAGGCCTAGGACTATGGGTCTTAGGAAAGCTTTGGAGAAAAAGAAGGAAGAAGAAGCAGCCCTTGTTTGATCTTATCCTCTCACACAATTGCTCACCCAAGAAATAGAAAATGATAAAGAATCATGGCTTGAAAGAGCCAACAAGAATTTGGAGGATAAATTAGAGAAAGCAAACAAATATTTGGGTCTGCAAAGGAAGATGACCGGGCAGTACAAGAAATTGAAACAATTTGCCCGAAGAAAGCTCAAACTTGCTCAAGAAAGGCTCAAAACTGCCAGAAAGAGGTGCTTGGTGGAAAAAGTGGAAAAGGACATATCTAGGCTTGAAATATTGGCCTTAGCTTCCTTGAATTCTTCTAAGAACCCATAAGGGGCTTTCTCTCCAAAATTGAGCAAATTTTGACATGATCTTGTTTTTTGTGTTTTTTGGCCCTAATTGCACATTTTTCTAGGCACTGCCATGGGTGCTAGGAGCATCCTCAGCTCATGAAGTTCATTTTTTTGGATGTATTAAATTTTGGGGCAGCTAATCACAAATTTTCAGATCAAAAGGAGGTGTTTTTGTCCCCCAAAGAGGCAAAAATCAGTCAAAATTCACCTTTCTGCCTCACATATCAGTAGATGAGACCCTCCTAGATTTTTTCACTCATTCCACATTTTTACAGAATTCCATGGATCAGTTTTGGAAAAATCAAGTATTTCCAGAAATTAGACATCCAGGGCTTTCCAACGAGCTATCACATGCCTCGTTTCGACATCAGGAGGTCCCTCAAAAGTTGTCTGCAAAACAGGCTTCTTTCTGTTGCTACACTCTTGTAGCATTTTGGCTAAAAAAGCAGTTTTCTGAATATGAACATCCAAATGTGAGTTTAGCTATTTCTAACTCCATGTCAGAGATGAAAACTCAATTTTCTTTCTATTATTAGCTTAAATAGATATTTTTGAATATATTTTGTGCCTTGGGATTTGCAAAGCCCCAAGGACAAAATTAGATATTTGTATTAGGACAATGGCATTCTAGATGCTCTAGGAGGGTTTATTTCTCTTTGGCCTATATAATCCAAGATAATTCATTATAAACATAGGCTGAACTTGATGTTATAGAGAAATACATAGCATTACAAGCTTTGAATAAATACTTTGTCTCATGAAGTGGATGATCTCTTGTTTGACTGTTTGTAGGATTCCATGGCTTGGTGAATGGTATTGTGTTTCTTATTTGTTATGTTTCCTTAGTTTATTATACATGTTTTCATGCTTCTTGCTTGCTGTAGGTCAATAAAGAATAGATTTGAGACATGCCCATGGAGGCACCTCAAGTTTCCTGATTCATTACAGCTTCTATGTTTTTCTTCTTTCTTAGTTATGTCAGAGAATTCTTAATTGCTCTTTGGTACCCTGATAAATTGTTATCAGTTTCATTAATGGTTATTATGTATGCTATCTATTATGATTCACGGTATTCCCTAATTACTCATAGCTAATAAAAAATCCATCTCTGAAATCTCTCTTTGAAGTATTGATTGTCTTAGTTAAGTCAAAGAGGTCTTGTTTCGATCTTGCCCTTTGCCCATGCTCTGCAGTCTTATTTCAAAGTTCCCGATAGCTCAACATATGATGTTTAGGAGTTCCCTCTTCATATATTGAGTTGTTTCTTTGTCTTATTTGTTTTCCCAAAAGTCTAAAGGTGATTTTCCCAAAGTTAGAGGGTCTTATACTTCTATGCATCACCTGATTGTTTATTTTCTGCATCTATCAGTTTGAGTTTCATTTATAGTGATTAATGGTTAGCCCTACCACATGAATGTTTGCTGTAAAACCATTTGTTCTTAAAACCTCTTTGTATTTCACAAACTTAGTGTCCATCTCATTTCACTTACACCCAAAGAATCCATTTATCTCGACCAAATCGGCCCTGCAATATACATTTTCCACCATTTGAGACAGTCTTGACTTTTTCGACCCCATAGCCCAGTTGATCTGAAGAAATTTTGATCTATTTATCCTTTTATCAGTTCCCCCTCAAAAAACTTGAAACAAAACATACTTAACAACTAGCCTAAAATCAAATACATAAAAAGAAAACAAGTTTACATCCTTTCCATAATAGAGATAGCCCTTTCTGAGTCCAGGAAGGTTAGGTCCTAGGTCTCCAAAGTTGGTTTGATATTACCCTGTCACTTGGCTTGCCAATCTGCCAAATCACAGGAACCTAACATGTTGATTTGCATATGGAATTTATAAGTTTATGATTTAAGCTTTCCAATCATTGAGACATTGATATTGTTCAATGTTTCCAACATTCAGGTGTTGTTGTAAACAATTCATAGTTCTATCGTCACTGCAAATGAAACAATTGTAAAAAGTATGTGAAACTGTTTTTCTCATATTAGGCATATCAAACCACGGTGCAAGTGTGAAAATATACTTGAACAAAAAGTCATGAGAATCATTGAAATTTTGTTGATAGATCAAGAAGCCTCATTCAAATAACATTTGCTAAATTGAGAGTATGTCAATATGTTCAAGTGAGAATTCATATGGACAATTGCATGGGCCAATTGTTCTATCTATTGAAGCTACATTGTCTACTATCCTATGTGACAAGAGTGGTTCAAAATTTCCACATGAAGGATTTTGGTTATGTAGAAAAATATTATATTCATAACCATGAATGTTTGAATTGAAACATAGATATGCTTGGCCATTTGTAAATAGCCAAACATTGATTGGAACTGGCAACCACTTGGAGAACAATTTGATACAAAATGCACCCCCCCATAAGCTAATTGTAGATGAATCACAAATAGAAGAAGGTATAGGCAATAATTTCAAGTAATTCATGATCATTAACATGATGAAGATCCTGAAGGTATTCAAGAGTCAATTTTGTATGAAATGAATTCAAATCAACATCATGTCCATAAGATAAGCAATGTAAAAAGAGGTTTACAATGTCATGCTGTATTTCAGCTGAACTATATATAAAGTGAAGAAGAACAATAAATGAGTCAAATAAAAAGTCAATAGGATGATAGAATAAATTCTCCAATCTATGTAAATTGAATCTAGATAACTTGTGATCAATTTCTTGTAATTTTGAATATTTCAACATGAAACTATTTTCCATTGCCATAAAGTATATTGAGACAATGCGACAAATTGTCCAAATGTGATAATGATTTATAACATTAAGTGTTGGGAAAAATACTGAGAGGGGGGGGGGGTGAATCAATATTTACAAGAATCATAATCTTTTACTTTTATTTCACTAATTTCTATACATGACTTTGATTAGCCCAACTAGCTTATGTATGCGACTATCCTAACAGAAACTTGCATATACCCAAATAAATTTACTATTCAGATAAATATTTAGAAACATTATTTAGCCCAAATCATCAGTTATGCATCAGATAGTTAAGTAGTAAACATGTGCAGTAATAACCAAATAAATCATCACCGAAGAGCATCACACATGAACACCAAGATTTAAGGTGGAAACCCAAGTCGGGAGAAAACCACCGTTGTTTTCGTCTCTATCTTCAATATCTATTATATAGAAAACTACTTACAACGTTGTACTGATGCAAACTCATATTAGTACGCAAGAATATACGTGCAGAAGGCTACAACCTTCTCTCATTCTCCAGTTGCTACTAGAAGGGAGCTACAATCCTTGATATCATTTACTAGCCACTAATGGAAGGGAGCTACAACCCCCTGAACATAACACCAGCTTCTACTGGTAGGAAGCTTCTACTTTCATACCGAATGCTTCAACCTTGAGACCACTACAGACCACGTTTCACAAATTTTCACACTAGATCCAACAACTTCATCACAATTGAATATATAGATCAACACCAATAGTCATAACCCAAACTTTAAACATAACAGTGAGATCACTGTAACCATAACACAATAATAAACCTAGACTTCTGAATCAACATGCAAAATTAATTTAAAACTTGATCATTCATCACATTAAATGCATACACTACTTCACTTTACTGCAACCTTTTTGTATACACAATTTCTTGCACACCAACTTGCATATAGATCTGTGTATACTAAATTTTTAGAATTAGATTAGACTCAAGAACAAATCTGAGGCATTCAGTCATACTCTTTCATATTTACAAAACCCTTATTTAGTTAGCATCATCCATCATATTTATTCACTTAGTCATTGATCATATTTGTTCATAATTAACAAAAAAACCGAGATCTACATGAAGACTTCATTGGCAGAAAACATAAATATATCAGCAATAAACATATAACCTCTTCATCAAGCTTCAGAAAACCCTAACTTCCATATGCGTTTTCACTGAAACAAAACCATGTGTGTATACGCTTTTACCGTGACGAACCAACATATAGATCTGTAAATATTCAAGACTGCAGAAAGTTTCAGATCAACAGACTTACCCAAATTTTACCCTTCACTTCAACAATCATGCGCTAGGTCACAAATATAAACCTCTCACCAAAAGATCAAGAAAATACATAGTCATTTCAGGTCTAGATATTGTGATCCATCATTGTATTAATCAATGCATCATAATTTCATATCTACCAATAAACATTAACCCATTCCATGCAGATATACTTAAGAGAGAAGTGTTCAATTAAACCCATACCCTTCCACCATTACACTATGATCTTCTTCTCCTTATATAGGTTAGCCTTTCCCAATACCATGAGCCAAAACTACATCGGTGCCAATGGTATTCTTGGATGGAATAAAATATATGACACAATGCTCAATATTGTAGGCTAAAACCATGGTAATAATCCCTGATATCATAAATTTAGAGCACAAAAGGCATACACTACTTTTCTCGTTCTTTTCCGCATGTATACACGACTTTTCTTGCATGAACTCGTGTATAGAACCTTAAATATGAATATTAATCATATTTTGTTGGACCTTATGCTAAACCATAACCATCTTCTGCTAGACGTTCTGCTAAACCACTGTGCTTCACCAGAAACCATATAATGCAACTTTTGCAAGTGAGTTTCCATCAAGGACAACATATGCATACATAAGAATGATATTGCCAACATTAAGAGCATGAACTGCATTGAATATTCAATCACCACATACGATACAAGAAAATTTCCAGATCTCATATATTATCTAGTCTACATTGTCTTTGTCACTGTATTTTTTGCTTGTTTTTTGTTTCACAATACTCCGAAAATGAGTACCTAGCACTACGATAAAGGAATAGACGAAATGGAAATAAGCAACCTTGAAAATTGCATTCTTTGCATTTGAAACATAATTTAAAACTAGAGACATTTATACAATTTAAAATAATAGTAACATACACGTTATTATCATTTTAACAAATTTCAAAACACAATATTTAATTTGCAAAATTCCATAATTTTTTTTGACACTTATTGTAAATTTTTTTCAGAACCTATAAATCAAATAGAATCCAAATATTACTTTAAAAAAATAAAAGAAGTACAATATAGCTTCCTATAATAAAGAACTTTAATTTCAAATAACAAGCATAAAGCTACTTAAACAAATAATCATATTCAATATCTTATTGAAATAAAATAAACATATTCAAATGCTTGTTACTATAAAACTATCAATTTCACCCTGTCTAAGTTACTAAATTATTGTTGCATTATAAAGACATTATGTTATGAAATAAAATGTAAAGCATTGGGTTCCTAGGAAAATATAATATTTATTTTTAAAAGCTTGCTCCAACTGGATATAGTTCCAATTAACTGGACATACCTATACTTAACAGATGAAAACCATAGTGTTTTCACATATGCACATAATAGCAAGTGAACAAAGTCTCATAGTTAGTGTTTCTATATGTGGGAACGAAACCTAGACATAATTGGTGGACAAAAAAAAATACATGGAGTTAATGGAAAAAATTGAAACTAGAAAAACTAATAATTGATGTTTCTATGTAGCAAGAAGCACCAGAGAAAGAATTACAAGTGTTTTGATCAATAAAACACACTACACATTGTTCTTTTTTTCATTAACACCTATGCAATTTATTTTCTCATAAAAAATCTAGTTTCTTTGCTACATATATGATTTTAGAATACTTCTATCTAAATTGTCTCTCTATGATTTATGACATAATAAAAAAAAATCACATTAGTTCTATATACTTTGTTTTCGTGCATTGCCTATACATAGTTAAAATGTATTCATGATCATCCATTGATCATTAAGAGATTGGTATACTTATAATGAAACTACATGGAAACCACCAATCATTTATGCAATCTACAATAGTATTTATAACATCGTGGCAATGAATTTATTCAAGATACACAACAATTGTGTACAAAGACAAACTAACATTGCATTCAATGCTATATATATATATATATATAATTTATTTTGTGCAAATAACAATGACCAAAAATGGGTAATGTGATTTTGTATCATAATGTTTTTTATCCATTGAAATCATTATCTATTATGTTATAAGTACCACACAACATTCTAGTGATGTATGGCTAAAAAAAACACAAATAAAAAATCATTTTCCAATTGTAATTATAGGACTATAACTACATTAAATTGCAAACCAGAGTGGCGAATGCGTCTTTGTATCACATTGTTTAATATATATTCAAAGCATTATCTACTATGTGATATATAAAAAAGAATATTTTAGCCACACATGACTACTGAAATTGCAAATAAAAAACATTGCTCAATATTAATCATAGTTCTATAAATAAATCAAATTACATATGCACTTTACTAAATATTTCAATTTGAGGAAAATATATTGCACCAAAATTGTCTAGAAATGCAATAATTTAAGCTTACATAGTCACCCATCTTGGAATAAATATTCCAAGTACACAAATACAACAAAACAGGGTATGAGATTTACATCTAAACCTAATACTTGCTAATTTTAGCATTATAATCTAACAATTTTTTTTTTCACATGAGACGTACTGAATCAACAAATTTATCATTTAAATCACTCAAAAAAAATAATGAATGCTACTCTTTAACAATCATTCACTGTTCTATGTATTTGAACAAAGATATTGCATACAACAACATAAACATTTTCACCATTTAAAACTACAACTAATCCACCTTCCACATAAATTGCATCCAAAACACTCATTGTTTTTCCTCTTTGTCTATTCTGTTTGTAGAATCCAATTTCTGATCATCAATCTCATACTCCTTTATAAGTTGTTGCAATGACTTGGAAAATTGAACAACTACACAATCCATGACACAAAATCACTCACAACTGCATAACACTATTTTTTAATAAAATCCACCCAAACTAGCAAACATTACCTTAATCCAGCAAATCATCAAGTCAAAAACTGATTTAAAAACCTAATTGATACTAGGAAAAATGTTATAGAGACTAATTTTTTTAGTTCCAAATTTTCAAATGTAAACAAATTAGACACTAAAATTGAATCATACCAAACATCAACTAACAAAAAAAGTCAAATCTAAGTATCTAGAAGTATTAAAAAAAAACCCTATAATTGTCTTTAAGTATTCAAGCATTAAATGCTCTTAAATGCCATAATTGCAAATAACAAAGTTGCAAGCTTCTTTAATTCCTTCTAGTTCTCATTTTTCTGCTCTTAAATACCATAATTACAAATAACGAGGTTGCAAGCTTCTTTAATTCCTTCTAGTTCTCATTTGTCTTTTATTGCTTTTCACCTGTTCTAAAGAAAAAAAAATAACATAATTACTACATAAAAGCACTAATATTATTCCACAATTCAATAATTTAAAAAAAAGTTTACCTTGCCACCTAGACATAAGGAACGTGTAATTTAACCCCAAATAAATGGACAAGAGTAAAGTTCATTTAAAAATAAAAGTATTTGTTAAGTTTTGGATATTGTCTTTCAAACATAAAAGTATTTAGCACTTTAAATTTCAAAGAAAATTCAAACCTGTACAGGGGTATACAACTTCTTTATTATTACGATCCTATATATATATAATAAATATTACATGCAAAACCAAATACTTCTACGCTAATATAGTAATCATTTTATCAAATTCTAAAAAGATATATTTCAAAGGCCCATTATGAATATTATGAAGACATTAAACTAGTGCATAATCTATTTACATAAAACATTTAGATAAAATAGTCTATATTAGCGATTTCTATCCATGACGTTATATTTTTATTGCTCACATCAATTACATTTTTTTTCTCAATAACATTTGTCCATTGAATATCAAACAATTCATCATGATTTACAAAAACAACTAATAGAAATAATAAAATGTTTCTATCTAAGTCCCTTTTACTTTTATAAAGTTTAGTAAAAATAATTAAAGCACTCATTGAAACTTTAATTCATTTTGCAACCATTGAGATTGTTAAGCAAAACCAATAAAACTTAACAACTTAGTGAGTTGCCACAATTTAAAATAATTAGGCCCTAAACAAAAAAAAACATGGACAACAAACAAAGCAAAAAAGATCTTGATATAAAATGCACTATAAACCAAAAGATAAATATACCTGTATTTGAAATATAAATTGATAAAAAAGCTAAAAAGTATAAAATGGTTTAATTATTCTATATACATTGTAAACTAATTTGGATGTATTTTTTTTTTTGAATATATATATATATATATATATATATATATATATATATATATATATATTCCAAGGAAAAATCCTAACTTTCATTATTACATGTTATATGGTTCATAAAAAACATAACAAAATATGTTGTTTTTTACAAATCAGCCACAACGGTTCATAAACATTCAAACACTTATAAGCAAGTAAATACATCATATACAAAAATGATAACAATTTTCTATGTAAAGAAACTAATATATATATGTATACTATCTTTAAGTATCTAAATAAATTTAACATTTTAGAATCCATTGTCTAAAATTGTGATTTAAATAAATAACTTTGAAATTTAAAACAAAATTAATCTAGAGAAGGGAAAAAAACATAAAAACAATTTCCTTACCTATTTATATTTAAAAAAAAAAAAAAAATTTAAATCAACCATTTTTTTCACTAAATGTCAAGCACTTTATATTCATAACCTATCAACTAATCATAAAACCCATTTAAGTCATTTATAAAAAATAATATTAATAAGAACAATGAATCTTAGTTCTAGAAGACAAAAATCCAAAAATTATATTTTTAATCCATATTGAATAAAAAAGTATATTACAAGTCAAATATATATCAAAACATAAATAAAACATGGAAAATAGAATAAAATACAATTTTCAAGTAATAAATGGCATCAAAACTCTGCAATCTCAAGGAAAATGATAAACACCATGAAGCAAGATAATTTTACCATTTCTCCTCATTTCCTCATAAAACAACATAACACGTTAATATCACCTAATATCAACATTAATGTATACGCGAATAATTTTGACTAAAACAATATTTAAATATAACACAAATGACAAATTCCATTCAATTCGTCAATGCCTATGCTAGCTTGCATGTACCAATGTAGCGGGAGCTGGTTTTCCAGGTACTATCAATAGTCATGAGTGTCGAGAGACACCATTCAAACGACAAGGCCAACTTTCGACCTTATAGTGATGCACGACTTCGACTTGCTTTCAACACAAACCACAAAAAAATATGTGCATATAGTTGGGCCTGTTTACAAAGCCGAATAAGTCGTGGAATGCCATAACACTGTTCAAAAGACAATACTAACCTTCGACTTGATAACCAACCTGACCTCCGACTTGCTTCTAACAGGTCCCAAAAACAAATATATATGTATAGTTGGCCTTTTTATAATCTATAATATTGTTTTTCATATAAAATATTATTTAATAAAATTAATTTAATATATATATATATTATCAATAAAAATATAAAATTAATAAATTATTCTTATAAGATAAAATGTGTAAAAGACGTGAATCCGTTATTCCTTCTTTGAAGAAAAAATTGATGTCAACATGGTTTTATTTTTATTTTTATTTTAATGATAAAAATAAATCAGTAATAAACGATATAAATTATTATAAAAATTATTTCCTTGCCTATTTATATTTAGAACAAAACCAAAAAATTTGTACGTTCAATTTATATCAAACAAAAAAACTAAATTACTAACAAAGTAGTTTAATGAACATTAATGTATATGTCAGTAATTTAGATTAAAATAATATTTAAATAAAACAGATATTGCAACATGCGTTGAATTTTTCTAACCTCACAGCAGCTCATGTGAAGGATTGAAGTTCAAGCCGATTTGGTTGGGCAATGTTAGTAGTCGAGAGTGTCCAAAGAAACCTTTCAAATAAAAATGTCGACCCTCAACCTCACAGTCGGGTCGACTTCTGACTTGCTTTTAGTAGTCGTCACTAAAGAAATATGTTCATATAGCCATTCGTGCTGACAATCACAACCTTCGACCTCATAGTCAACCTGACCTCCGACTTGTTCATATGGAGACCCACATAAGAAACATATGGGTCTATAATATATTATTTTGTTTTTCCATGCAACATATTATTTAATAAATGTAATTTAAAACACTTTTTATTATTATCAATAAATAAATAAATTCAACATTTTTTTTATAAGACATTCATTTAAAGAAATCATACAAAAAAATATCATTATTATTCACTATGCAGAAATGAAAAATATAAATTGAATAAATTATTCTTACAAGATAAACTGTTTAAAAGACGTGAACCTGTTATCCCTTCTTTGAAGAAAAAAATAATGTCAATATGGTTATTTTTTTTCTTCTAATGATAAAAATCAATCAACAATAAACAAGATAAATTATTATAAAAATTATTTCCTTGCCTATTTATATTTAGAAAAAGACCCAAAAATTTATACTTTCAATTTCTATTGAACAAAAAAACTAAAATACCAATAGAGTACTTTAATCTCAACCAATATAAACATTAATGTATACGTCAATAATTTCGATTAAAAAAATATTTAAATCAAACAGATATTGCAACCCGCGTTGAATTTTTCTGACCTCGCACCAACTTACGTGAAGCATTGAGCTTGGAGGCAAAGTGGTGAGGCAGTGTTAATAGTTGAGAGCATCTACAAAAACCATTCACATGACAATGTCGACCCTCGAACTCATAGTTGGACCGACCTCTGACTTGCCGTACGGAGGCCCACAAAAGAAACATATATGTTTATAGTATATTATTTTGTTTTTCCATTTAACACATTATTTTTAATTAATGTAATTTGAAAAACTTTATATTTTATCAATAAAACAATAAATTCAACATTTTTTTTTAATTTTTATAAGAAAAGTGCATTCAAAGCAATTCTACAGAAAAGATCATTAATATTTCTATCTAAAAGTTTAACATAACAAACCAAAAACTACACACAAATTAAAACAAATTATTATTAATTTTTTAAAAAGATATCAACCCCTTATCCTTCATTTATGAGAGTGTTTAGAGAAACCATTCAAATGACAATGCCAACCCCCGACCTCACCGTTGGCCAAACTCTGAATTTCTTTCAGTAGGGGCCACAAAAGAAATATGTCCATATAGCCATCCGTGCTTACAACTGCAACCTCCGACCTCACAATCAACCCGACCTGCGAGTTTTCCATATGTAGGCCCACATAAGAAACATGTGTGTCTACAATATGTTATTATTTTCTCTGTTTAACATATTATTTAATAAATGCAATTTAAAACAGTTTATATTTTTATCAATAAAAAATTAAATTCAACATTATTTTTATAAGACAAATTCATTTAAAGAAATTCTATGGAAAATTCATTATTATTTCAATCTGAAAGTTTACAAAAAACCAAAAACTACAAACAAATTAAAACAATTAGTATTAAAATGTTTAAAAGATATCAACCCCTTATCCCTCGTCTAAACAAAAAAATAATGTAAATATAGTTCATAAATTACAAAAGTAAAAACCAATCAACCTAAATGCCAATTCCAAATTAAAGGCCGCTCCAAGCTCATCATTTGCCAAGATGGGTTGGAGGTCGACCCTTTCCTTATGGTTCTTTTCAACAGACATGCCAACTGCTTGACCTCGAAGTCGAGGCCGACCTCGACTACCGATTTCTACCACTACAAAGAAACACAAAAAAAGTGAAATTGAGACCGACACCCTTATTATAGATTGAATTTTTTTAAACTTCTTTTACCACCGCAACTCAAGAATGTTCATCTATGCATAAAATTTACAAAAAAAATACATTAGAAAATCCCACTATTGGAAACTTAGAATACTGGTAGCATTGATCTCAAAAGTTCTTCAACATCCTTGAAAGTTAAATTTTTTCATCAATTGTTTTATGCACTTATTTCCCTAGTTCACAATGATCTCAGATTGTAATTTCCTGGTCACGGTTAAACTAAAACTTTTACTCCAATAAATTTAGTGTTTTGAAAAACAAATTAATAGCACCAAATGTGTCCTATGATAATGGCCTGAACGTAAAACCCATGAGAAAAATCGTATACGTAGGACAAAGCTCTGAACATTCCAAAGGGTAGTACTAGGAATTTTTTCTGATCTAATACATGATTGTGTAGAGGTGTATATGGATGACTTTACAGTTTATGTTAATACATTTGAAGAAGCTTTAGAAAATTTGGAAAAGGTTCTTAAAATATGTAAGGAAGAAAACCTTTCTCTAGGCCATGAAAAATGTTTCATGATGTTTACAGAAGGGATTGTTTTAGGACATCACATTTCAGGAGATGGAATTAAAGTTGATAAATCTAAAGTTGAAGTCATCTCCAAACTATCAATTCTAAGTTGCCAAAAGGATATTAGATTTTTCCTAGGATTCGCAGGATATTATAGAATATTTATAAAAAATTTCACCAAAATAGTGTAATATCCAAAAATAGGGAAATTCTACACTATTGGGAATATCTTAAGATATTCCAAATGTGGAGTTACAGCAATACATGAGCACAAAAAAAATATTGCAGCAAATGATTTCCTAGAATGTCTCTTTAAACACCCTTTCATCATATTATGAACATATCAGCAAAATTATGCCTTTATACACTATCTCCTAGTGGGGAAAAGCAGCAAAATAGACCCCCAAAACGGTATTTCCAGGTAACTTCATTATAACCAGGGGAAATAATGGTTTTCTCCCTTATAATATAGACTAAGGACCTTACATACAAAAGGGGATCAGAAAGAAATCCATTTTGATATGTTAAACAGGTCTCCCGGCCTCACAATGGCTTAGAAACACCCAAATACCATGATTTTGATTATGCAGAAAATAATGAAGCATGTACAACGTTATTTCATGAGGGTTTCTACAAAATTACAATAGAAAAATATATATCTGGAGATTTATGGCACAATATGCTAAGAAAACAGAGATTTGGCCTCCTTATTGCATTATAGAGATAACCCGACAAGGGTTTCTTGAGACACATGTACAAAAATAACAGATTTGATTTATTCAACTCAGAAACAACACAGTTTCTCTACAAAATTACATGGACATGGCTGAATAATTTATAAGAGGGATAAGAATCCCTTGTTCTAGTTTTCCGGGAGAAGGGTTGGCCCTTTCCCTAGGAAACTAGCTCAGAAACAAGGCCTAAAACCTTGCTGCAACAAATCTCTGGAAAAGGATGCAGTTGCTGCAAGGGACTACGCTGTAGGAGAGAAGAGGTGCTTTGGACTACTACCAAGATATGAAATAAGCTCAGAAATCTCCTTTGCTGATCTCTCAAGAGAATGAAGGCACCCTCTATTGAGAAACAAAGGGTGTTGCAGTGGAATGATCAATCTTCCACTGCAACACCCTGCAACAAAACATTACACTACTATAGAAATAATGTTGTGACTGAAGATTTTTGCATGGCCTTAAGCCTGGATGTGGAAAAAATTAGTTCAATACTCTCCCAAGAGGTCTCTCAAGGGAAGAGGTGGGATTCCCGCTTGGGAACACCTGGTGCTCAACAGCACTGCAACCCTGCTAAACAGCAAGAGGAAGACAAAAGTCTAAACAGAACAAATAATAATATAACATAACATGAATGGAAAAGGCTTCCATCCTCTCCATATATAACAATTGAACCTCTTCTCATTGGGTCCCATCCACATTTTCCTCCAAGCTCATGCAAGTTGTCCTCCACCAAATCTGCGCAATTCATCAAGGAGATGCATTGTATCTAGACAACATATGTTGATTTGGTCAAATATGACAGAATCAACATGATATCCTCCTTGTTCACACTTAAATGTTCTCCTTTTAGCTGCTTATTCTTCCTCTTTTCACATGAGGAATGTTATTCTTCCTGTCAATGGGCCTCCCTACCCATTTATTCATTTATCTAAAGATAAAATCAACTATAATATTCCATTTAGATGAGGTCTAAATTTTGGGAATATTACAGTCCTCCCCCTCCAAAATTTTGCTTGTCCTCAAGCAACTGCAAAGGTAGAGCAAAATCTCTCCATCCCTCTTCCTGTGGCCTCCTCATCAATAGATCTCACCATAGCTCAGCAACAAATCCTCCCAAGTGTGTAAAAATATGAGAAAGTGGAAGGTGAAAGTGGAAGTCTCCTTGTTGTTCAATAGCCTCCTCAAGGTAGGAGTGATGACCAACATGGGGAATCTTATTCCCAATGAGTGATTCCATCACCCATGCTATCATCCAAATGAAATGAGCCATTCTAGGTAGCTCATCAAAACAATCATCAACCCCTTGTTTGTGCAATGTAGTGGGGCTGCATGGAGAGATTAGTTTTCCTCCCTTCATTTGTTTCTCTCTCCATTTATGATAAGTGTGGGGCTGTTTATGTCTTTAGGATGAAAAAATATGGCCTCCAAGAATGGCCCAAGCTACCCCATCAAATAATCCAGCCATGAAGTGCCTCCTCCAAGCACTCAAGTTCTTCAAATGGCTCACTCCATATGAGGAAAAGAGTTGTGATGTGGCAATCATGGTTTGCCCATTTTTCCTCCAAAAGTATACAACATGAATAGTAGGGAGAATCATACTCCCAATGGGAATCTCCATCTCATATCCTACTCTCCAAACAAAGCTTCCCATGAACATAGAAACATCAGCAATATATGGAAGCAAAAACAATTGAAAACAAGTTGTCACATGACAACCAGATAGTGGATCATAGTTCCTCTCATGGAACCAGCGTAGTGCATCCTTTGCCTGCATCAAACCAAAAAATAACAAGTGCTTTTCCGGCCACTTGTTTGCTGCCACAATCATTTTACAAGATAGCAACATGAAAGTACAAAGTGGTGTCAATGGTGCACACCAAAAATCATGTGGCTTCCTCCACAAACCACCAATGAGATAGCCAATCTAAATGATACAAAAGGCTGCAAGTAAATTATTATACAATATGCAAGAAGGAATAATCCTCCTTGGTACAATATGCTGCTCATATATAGAAAAGAAGTACAGAACATAAAGTGAAATTGTACATCCTCCATCATGTACTTGAGATCTTGAGCTGAAATGGCTCAACCAGAAATTCTCCCTCACCTACAAAGAGTAGGGAAGTGGTTGTGTCCTCCTCTCTATCATCATCTGGGCTATGCATCTCTCCATATGCTAAAATATGTCATGCTGGATGCCCTCCCAAATGAAATCCTCTGCCAAGGAAATATATGCATAAAAATGCATGTAAAATAAGTCCTCATGTGCTGCATGTAGCAGCTTCTCCTTGAGCTTAGAAGCTCTATTCAAGAAGATTCTTCCATGAGAATATATTACCATATCATCCACCATGTATCTATCATCTCCATCTGGGTCATCAAGGACCATGCAAGCACCAAGATCCTTGGAGTACTCTACCAAGAGTTGAGACCTCCAATAGGTATCAATCCTCCCAAGAGACATCGCTGGTAGTCTGGAATGTGAAGCTCTCCTCATGCTGTTTCCTACTACTTTGACATCCCCCATGCAAAATTTCTCCTCCAAACTCCTCACCTCTCCAAAATCCAAGAGCGGTGAATCCAAAGACAAGATGTCTTTCATCAATGCTAGATCTGGTGGCCTCCCAGGTGGAATGCCTCCATGTAGTGAGACATCAATGTCTAAGAGTAGACTGTACATATGGTTGGGTAAACTTTCCCTTGCCTTCATAGCGCAAAACAGTCTGCCTCCCATTTGCATTAGCTCTCTGAAATAGCGAAGGGTGTGTACCTCTCATTAAGTGATGTTGCCCTTCCTTCCTACCTTCTCCTTCCATCTGCAATGCTTCACAATCATGCTGCTCACTGATTGTGCTTTGTCCTCCATATATGAGATCCTGGGGAACTTCTTGCAAGGATACAAGAATCACTCCTGTTGGAGCAGGTGCTCCTCCTTCCTCTGCATGAGGTACTAGATGTGCTCTATATGTGATAGATTTGTTGCCCTCATCTTCATCAATGTGTATGGGCAACCCTCCAATAATTGGATCCTCTTGTGAAAAAGAGATCCCCATGCCCTCTTGTTTAGGAATATGAGATAGAGGTCTTGCCTCTAACAATGTATGGTGCAAGATGTTAGCTTCTCCCATGGTTTTCTGAAGTGGAGTGAGATATATAGTTTCCTCCATTACGCAAGGGTTTTGTTTTCTTAAGTTCTTCTTGCTCCAATACATGTGTTTTAGGAAGTTTCCCATCAAACCTTAGAGGAATTATTTGCATTTTTCAAAGAACAAGATTCAAAAATCCACCATGCATAAGCCTTACCTCCAAAATACAACGCTGCTACTCTGATGGCTTCATTTTCAGAAATTTGGTGTTGCTGCAAAAATGTGTCTAGCTCTTCCACCCAAGCCCTGGTTGAACATGTAGGTGAACCATCAAAGGTAGATAGAAAGAATATGTCCATATTATGCTGCTTGCTTTTCTTCACCTAGATCTTGCAAAACTCTTGGAAAGTGGTATGATCTCTAAACCTCTCAGTTTGAGATTCATACTCCTGCAACAAATCACTAAGAGTTTTCCTCTTAGGCATTCTCCCCCTTTCATCCATCTCGTGATAGATTTGGGAATTTGACTTCGTTGTGCATCATGGAGTGTAGCTGCATGCTCACACTCACCATATGCCAATCTAGATCTAGCTCTAGATCCCAACTCTTTTGGAGATTCCATTTCCATCCTTATTTTCTTCAGATCTTCCTGAAAGCTCTGTATAGATCTTGGAAGAAGCTTTGTAAGTCTATCTTCCTTTCTTCCTCCACATACTGGAGTCTTCTCTTTTCTTTACAACTCGCCTTCTGTAGATGGAATAATGGCTGAAATCCACAGGCTGTGCCAAGAAAGAAGCTCTGATGCCACTGTAATATCCCAAAATAGAGAAATTCTACACTATTGGGAATATCTTAAGATATTCCAAATGTGGTGCTACAGAAATAGATGAGCACAAATAAAGTACTGCATAAAATGATTTCATAGAATGTGTCTTTAAACACCTTTTCATTAGATTATGAACATGTCAGCAAAAGTATGCCTTTGTACACTATCTCCTAGTGGGGAAAAGCAGCAAAATAGACCCCCAAAATGTTATTTCCAGGTAACTACGTTATAACCAAGGGAAATAACGGTTTTCTTCCTTATAATATAGACTAAGGACCTTACATAAAAAAGGGGATTAAAAAAGAAATCCCTTTTGATATGTTAAACAGTCTCCCGGACTCACAATGGCTTAGAAACACCCAAATCCCATGACTTTGATTATGCAGAAAATACTAAAGCATGTACAGCATTATTTCATGAGGGTTTCGGCAAAATTACAATATAAAAACATAGATCTAGAGATTGATGGCACAATATTCTAAGAAAACAGAGATCTGGCCTCCTTATTGCATTATAGAGATAACCCGGCAAGGGTTTCTTGAGACACATGTACAAAAAGAGTAGATCTAATTTATTCAGCCCAGAAATAACACAGTTTCTCTACAACATTACATGGACATGGCTGAATAATGTATAATAGGGATAATAATCCCTTGTTCTAGCTTTCCAGGAGAAGGGTTCGCCCTTTTCCTAGGAAACTAGCTCAGAAACAAGGCCTAAAACCTTGCTGCAACAACTCTCTGGAAAAGGATGCAGTTATTGCAAGGGACTTCACTGTAGGAGAATAGGGGTGCTTTGGCCTACTGCTAAGATATGAAATAATATCAGAAATCTCCTTTGTTGACCTCTCAAGAGAAGGAAGGCACCCTCTACTGAGAAACAGACCCGGGAGTGGAATGATCGATATTCCACTGCAACACCCTGCAACACAACATTACACTACTACAGAAATAAATTTGTGACTGAAGATTTCTACTTGGCCTCAAGCCTGGATGTGGAAAAAATTAGTAAAATACTCTCCCAAGATGCCTCTCAAGGGAAGAGGTGGGATTCTTGCTCGGGAACACCCGATGCTCAACAACACTGCAACCCTACTAAACAGCAAGAGGACGCCAAAAGTTTAATCAGACCAAATAATAATATAACATAACATGAATGGAAAAGGCTTCCATCCTCTCCATATATAGAAAGTGAACCTCTTCTCACTGGGTCCCATCCACATTTGCCTCCAAGCTCATGCAAGTTGTCCTACACTAAAACTGCATTGTCTCATCATAAAGGCCACTCCTCCATGACAACGTTGTTGATTTGGTCAAAGATCACTGAATCAACATGATCCAATCCCTGTTCACACCCAAAGGTGCTTAATCCATCTGATTATTCTTCCTCCTTTCACATTAGGAGTGTTATTATTCCTTTTCATGGCCTCCTACCTAGTTTATTCATTCATCTAAAGATATAATCAACTATAATATTCCAATAAATAAAGGTCCTGAATTTGGGAATATTGTTAAAATAGCATCCCAGCTCTTCAAACTACTCACCAAATATTGCACCTAGTTGAATCTTGATTGCTAGTTAGCATTTGACTTTAAAACAAAAATTCCTAAGCACCATCCTTTGTCCAAACGAAACCACTAATATTTCAACAGAGATGCTCGAGAAAGTCATAGGAGTTGTATTAGGACAAAATATTGATCCTCTATGCTACAGATGTACACAAGCAATCGACTCCACAGAAAGTAAATATGTCGTAACTAAAAAGGAATTTTAGCTTTGGTTCATCATCAACAAAATTGCATATTGCGATAATGGTTATGAACCTTGAAACAGAGTACAGATCACTCTGCAATTAGATACTTAATGAATAAATCTATTACTAATTGCAGAGTTACAAGATGGTTATTACTCCTACAAGAATTCAATATTACTGTTCTAGACCAACCTGGAAAACAAAACATAGTTGTTGATTTCTTGTCTAGAATTCAAAATATCAAAGATGACACTCCAGTTGAAGACAAATTTCCTGATGAATATATGTTTGCAATAACTACTCATACTCCTTGGTTTGCAGATATTTCCAATTAATTAGTTATAGGAAAATTACCTTCACATTTTCTTTCTAGAGAGAAAAGAAAAATCATTCAATTAAGTGCAAGATACTCATGGATTACTAATAAATTGTATAAGACAGGTCCAGATCTCATTATCAAAATATGTGTTCGAGAAGATGAAATGTTTGAAATTATTAAAGCATGTCATGATGAACGTTGTGTTGGACACTTTGTTGACAAGAAGATAGCCTATAAAATCCTTCATTTAGGATATTATTGGCCATCCATCTTCAAAGATGCCAAAGAATATGTCAAAAGGTGTGATAGCTGCCAAAGGGTAGGGAAACCTTCTCCATCAAATGAAATGCCATTACAACCTCAAGTACTCATAGAACCTTTTGAAAAATGGGCCTTGTATTTTGTTGGACCTATTAATCCTCCATCTAAAAAAAAGAATTATATTTTGGTATGCACTTATTATGTCACTAAATGGGTAGAGGCTAAAGCATTACCTTTTTCTAATGAGATCTCTGTAGTTAATTTTCTTTTTGAGGATATCTTCACTCGTTTTGGTGTTCCAAGAGAAATTGTGACAGATCAGGGATCTCATTTTACATCTAAGGTGGTGAAAAGGCTCGTGGAATATTACAAGATCAAGCACAAAAAGTCTACTCCTTATAATCCACAGGCAAATGCTCAAGTTGAATCTACCAATAAAGTGATTGAAGGAATTCTCACAAAGATTGTGCATCTACACAGAAGAGATTGGGCAGAAAGGCTTCATGAAGCCTTATGGGCCTACATAACTAAATGGAGGAACACAAAAAGACATACTTCCTATGAAATTTTTTATGGGAAGTAATTTTTGTTCCCTATAGAATTTCAGATATGAACCTTCAAGATGGCAGTCCAATTGGGACTTGATTTATTAGAAGCACAAAAACATAAATTGGAGCAACTCAAAGAGCTTGATGAAGTTAGGCAAGATGCAGTTCAAAGAACCAGTATTGTCCAGTAACAAAGGGCTAAATTGCATGATAAGTGTATCAAGGAGAAGAAGTTTCAAGTAGGGGATTGGACACTTTTGTTCGATTCAAAATTCAAAGATTTTCAAGGAAAATTTCAGACTCATTGGCTTGGGCCACATGAGATTGAAAAATTCTTTGATAATGGAGCAGTGAAGATAAGAACAATAGATGAAGAAAAGGTACATCTTCTTGTGAATGGTGATGGATTGAAAGTATATCATAAATCACTTTCAAAAGAAGAGTTAGTCAAGATTTTCAAAGATAATATTGATATGAAGTTAGTAAAGAAGAATTCTTCTTCTTCACTAACTTAGCTTTTATTTTTCCTACATAAAAAAAAAAAATAAAAAAAAAAAAAACAACACACACATAAAAAAAAAAGTGTATAAGTATGAAAACCAATCAATGTTTGGCATACTTATACATAAAATACAGGGTGAAAATCAGAGATTTTTGACATCCTATATTTTCCATTTTATTTTCTGTAATAAGTAGTGACACAAAACTACATTCATTGCAGTTCATAATCTACAAATTCATTTCATTTTCACACTCATTCCATTTCACAAGTCATATTCCACTTTCATTCCATTTTCACACTCATTCCATTTCACAAGTCGTATTCTACTTTTCATTCCATTTTCACACTCATTCCATTTCACAGTCATATTCCATTTTCCATTTCATATCACATTCATATTCCATAGCCATACTTCATTCTTTTTACAAATTACATCCTGCAGTTGACTGTATTTTGCAGCTAACTGTATTCTGTAGCTAATCACGTTCTGCATTTGATTCCATTCTATAGCTAATTTGATTATGCAGCCACATCTTATTCAGCAGTCCTGACACTATTGTACAACCTACAAACAAATGATGATTGCAAGGAATTGAAGGATTATGTTTTGAAGGCCAACATGCTAAATTGGTACCCAAGGATCAACACCAACGAAAACAACAAACGAAAATGTTAAGTTCTAAAAGGTAAAGTGCAAAAATTTATTTTAAATAGCAAGGTTAAAACATGAATCATGTATGATATGGATATTCATATGTTTCCTTGACAACTCATCATTTGATTTGATTGCAATCTCCATCATACTATATATCAACCACATCCTCCATATTAAGTTACATAATAGTCCATAATTAACTCCCTCGTTGATGATTAACGGCCATGACCTATGACATGACATACTTATCTACGTCTCTCCGAAACCCCTACCATCTATTTATTCCTACAAACCCTCAATAACCTTTCATCAGACCCACGGACAATTCATTTCATAAAACAGAAGGGTAATTCTGAAGGTTGAGAACTCTACATAGTAGAAGGATAAGGCTAATTTTCAGATCAGAATCGGTGGGAGAAAATTACATGGAAGGATACCCACAGATCAAAGAATTGCTGCAGAAATCTGGATGGCTTAAGTTCATAGAGAAATTCAATGGTTTTCACAAGGACATTACAAAATCCTTTGCTTGGTCTTTTGATGGCATAGAAGTAGAAATTGGAGATATCAAGTTTGCAGTAACTGAGTCATTCATGGCCGAGGCTATGGAACTTCCAAGGCATGGTGAAAGATGGCTCAAAAATAAGGAGTTCCACAGTGAATAATGGAAAGTAATACTCAAAAACCAAAGTATGGATTTCTCCATTTTTAGAAAAGGTATCCCTAGTTCAGCTCTTAAAAGTAAATGGAGGAACATGCTTTTGGTTTTACAAAAAATTATCACTTGTAAAGGAATGTTTGGTTGCATGTATGTCTACCATATCCGTTTACTAATGAATTTCTTAGAAAATGGTGAAATCAATCTTCCTTTATTTCCACTAAATAGTTTAAAAAGAATGGCCTCAAATGTGCAAAAGAGAATACAGTTCATAGATACCACCATGCATCATCATGGGTTGGTAAAGATACTGATTGAGTTTCATTTAAAATGCATAGGAGATACCTGGGAGGATTTCCTTATTAGAAACAATTTTCAAGAAGCACCAGATTCACCTAAAGAAGATAATATCAGAAGCAGAAGAAGAAAGAAGACTAATATAAATGTTGAAAACAGGCCTGAATCCTCATTACATAAGAATGATGAAAAGCTAATCTCTGAAGAACTGACAGAAATCAGAAAGCAAATCAAGACAAAGGGTAGGATAATAAAGAGGAGTAAGGTTACAATTGAAAATAATGTAAGTCCTCCTCAACTGAGAAGGATCTCTAAAATCCAAGGTTCTATGAAGAAAACATTATCAAAAGGGACAGAGCTTATAAATTTAGATGAGGAAACCCCAATACCATCTCCTATTAAAATTTATCCTACACACAATACTCAAAATTCTCCTATTCATCATTTTGAAGGTAGCCCCAGCAGAAGATCTCTAGGCATAAACCTAGTACAACAAAGAATATATGATTATGTAGAATCATTAGACAGGAGAAGTACATCAATGAACCCAAAACCTTCTATCAATCCACAAGAACCTCTAGTTGATGCTCTCAAATAGGATATTTATGAACTAGAGATATTGAACAGACATATCAAACAGGAGAATGAGACCTTGAAGCAGCAAAACAATTTGGACAAGGTAATTCATGACAATACAATTCTGCATCTAGGACTGTGGTATAAGAAAAACAGGAAATTGAAAAGAAAGACAAAGTTACTACATAGTGCAGTCATTAACCTCAAGTATAAGCTTCTTATGAGAAGGCCTAGGATGACAGTCACTTCAAAGGTAAACAAAAGAAGGAAATTAGATGTGCTAGCATAAGTGTCTGAGAAGATGCAGTAAGAAAGGATAACTCACATTTTTGGAAAGTTGCATGAGGACATGAAATGATTTTGTAGTGGGGGTATGTTGAACCTCAAAATTACCCTCTTTAACAGCTTTTCTCACCTCTTTCCCTCACTTTCTCATAAGATCACAGACCCAAATCAATGATAAATTCTAGGTTTTGTCTTAAGGAATGCATTAAAATGATTTCCATATTATATTTTCATTTTCTTGCTATTTGAATATATTTTTGCAATTTAGCTACAAAACGCAGCCTATTCTGCAGCTAACTGTGGATTTTGTAGCTACTCTCATGGTCTGGCAGGTTCCAGGTGTCAAATGAAGAATTGGGCCACATGGGCATTTCTAGAATCATCTCCACATGGATTCTATCATATTCATTTGGTCAAGATCGACATAAAAGTAGGCCTAAGATTATGGTCAAAGGTGTGGTCAAAGTACATTATCTAAAAGCATCAGGACTCTTTATTTTCTCTATCATAGAAAATCAAGAGTCTAACAGTCCTATTGCAAGTATAATTTAAATTAGCCACTTGTGGCAAGTTTATCTCACAAATAGTTATGTTATTTTCCTTTTAAAACCGGTTGTACAGAACCGAGAAGACAGTTCAGAAATTAAGTGTTAAGTTTAAGCTTTTTGTTGATACTCTGTATCAAGACTTCATTTTATCATAATACAAAGTTTGTGTTTCAAATGGTTGTTTAAGTGCATCCTTAACCAACTATCAGTTCAGCTGAATCCATTGTAGAGGACCTATGAATTGGAGAAGATTTTTTATTTGTTGTTTTTAGTTCAATTTCCATTACTCTGTTTTTAGCAAATCTGTTTTCTAAGTAGGTTAATGTTTCATTTCAGTTTTTTATCAATAGCATAACATTAAATCAAAATTGTGCAGTCTTATTCTTCTAAAATATTTCGTGAAGATAGATAAATCTGCTTTCAAATTGAATTAAGATTGAAGTAATAAGAATACATAGTTGCCTAGTTTCCTTACTATTTTTTCATTCATTTTCTTAGAACAGAATTGTCAATTAATTGTGTTAATGGATGTTTTCAAAATCCATTTCAAGATGATGATCCTAAACTAAATGGTTAAATCTCTAATTCATACAGTGATTGAATTTACTTTGCACATTTTTATTTGCTTTCTAGGAACTTAGAGACTAAGGCATAATTGACTTCTTACACAGCACTTCAAGAGAGTAATACTTCACATTGAATGTTGGAGAAAGTCAAATATACATTAGTTGTTTACAATGAGTTTTACATGCTTTCACATTTTTCTTTCAAATTCTCACTTAGTTGCATCACTGATATTCCTAAAAAAATCATTCCAAAGAGATTGATTTAATCATATTTTAAGGTTGAAGGATTGAATGTTTAATGAATGCAATTACTGAGTTACTTCCTGCATACTTTCTAGATCATTAGGTATAATTGGTTACTTAACACCATCTCAAGAAGGTCACACTTCATAATTGAATGTTGGAGTATCTAAATATACATTAGATGTTTTTGCTTGCATCCTTTGCTTATTGTTCTAGGACATTAGAAGTTAAAGTACAGACAATTACTTAACATCATCTCAAGAAGGTCATACTTCATAATTGAATGTTGGAGTAACCAGAAGTACATTAGTTGTTTTCCTTTTTTCCTTTTACTTAAGACAAGCACTGCAATTTCAATCTTAGTTTTTAGAAATAGATCCATGGAATAGGTGTTATAGCATCATTTTTCACCCTCATGTGATTCATGATTGTCTTTTTGGCCTTGGGCACCCATTCCCACAGACTTGGATAAAAGTTCATAAAAAACAGTGTTTCAAATCCCATACGCGGGTATGCCCAGACTTTTCCACATGTATACGTGAGTCCAGAGATACTTTTCCGCGTATGCAATTAAAATCATTAAAAAATATATAAAATCCCCTATTTTTGAGGCTGGGTTGATGGTTATTCCAGTAATTCAACCACCCCAGCTCGTGGCCAACTGTTTTAAACTAATTGAAACTACTTTGAGGGAGTATAAAAGCCCCTCATGTGCATGGCCTAAGGGAGAGAGAAAATTATAGACATTATACTCTGTTGGAGCCCAATTCAAGTCTGATTTCCTGTGCCTCCTGCACTTCTCAGATTTTTACAGGAAACCCTTGTTTCCTGGAGATGTTCATCAGCTTATATGTCATCTCGTGTGCACAAGTCTTGAAAGTATCTTAGCGAGGCAAGGGTGGGATGGATCCGGAAGATGGTCTGTTCGAAGATCGTGGAAGGATTCAGGTGATCTCTCCACCTTTCTATTACTGTACATGCTGTTCGTAATGAAGAAGAACCATCTTGTTCCCGAATTCACGTGTTAATATCTGCTTGCATATGTGAAAAGATTGTTATTTAAGCATTTTTTTTGTTTATATGATGTTTCACATGGATTTCACTGACATTTAGGATAAATATATGCTATACAACTAGATTTCCGTGCACGTTTCTTCTTGATTTTCAGGTTGAAAAGGAAGAAGGTTTGCTAGGGGTTTGGACCCCACGGGATCTACATCAAACGTAGGACCTACAGGTGAGTTCTACTATCGATGTTATCTAGTTTTCAGTGTACAAGTATGGTTGTGTGAGTCCTTCTTGAATAGCATGCCCTGATCTGTGGAGGTTTTGACCCAACGACCTCTAGGGAGTTATTTCCCGAAACAGAACTGGCGACTCTGCTGGGGATCGCATTCTTGTGATTCCCCTGTTGGGTGGTTTCAGCTGTTTTAAATGTTTCCAACAATTTTAATCATTATTTCCAGTCCAGTTAGTTTTTTCTCAGTCAGACTGAAGACCTGGTTCTTTATCCAGGCTTGATCACTTTTGTTTTTCATTAGTTACCTTTCCATACGCGATTTTTTCTATACACAGACGCGTATACACGCATTTTTTGTTAAAGGAAGTCGCGTATACGTGTGTTTCCTTTGACACAGCCGTGTATGCACGCTTGTTGCAAAACTACCAAGTAGCATATGCCTGGGTAAATTTTGAAATTTTTTATTTCTTGACTTTTTGTCTTGTCTGCTTGTGGAGACCTGTTCCTGCAGTCTCCTTATAGTCTCTGGATTGTGTTGATAGTGGTTATTAGTCTTTTTCTCTCTTGCTTGGTTGAAGACTGGCTTATTAGGCAAATATTGTCTTTTAGTGCTTGCATTTCTGGTTCGAGTACCAAGATCTCTTTCTGGATATTCTTGGTTGTTCTGCTTTATCAGGACATAGAGCTTCTGCTCATATGATATTTCCTCACTTTATGTTTTTCTTTGCACTTTAATTTTTGCCTACTTTTCGGTTGATTTTCTTGATTTCATGTGACTAGGTCTTGTTGCAATTTTTGAAGAGTCATTTTTGGGTCTTTGAAGTTTTTTGCTGCAAGATTGTGCTATTCTTCTGGGCTGAGTTACTGAGTTTCTTGTCTTCCTTTTTGCTCGTATAAATCTTGCCACTAATTGGCACTATAAGATTTGGAGCATTTTGTTGAAGTTTTTACTTGAAATTTGGAGATTGTTTGGCTTGGTGATTGGATAGTTTTCTTGGTCTCTTTGAAGTCTTCTTTTATAAAATTCTAAAAGATAAAAAAAAATTTGTTTTGCCTTTGCTTTTGTTTTGCATTTTTGTTTTGGTTTCTTTCCATCTTTTGAAGCTTTGTTGAGATTTCTTGCCTTCGGTTTCTGACTTGATTTGGGAAGGGAATTTTCATTGGTTTCTTTCTCTTGTTTCGAGCATATTTTGGTGTCTTTATACTAAGAGTTTCTGATTTGGGGAACTAGCTTTGTGGACAACCAGAAAAGTGATAGAACTGAGGGATTTGTGGAAATTTCTCTTTGCTTTGTTAGATTTTACATCTTAGAATTGGCATGCTCTTAGTAATTTGCATCAGGTGCACTTAAGCATTTAGTATTTTTCATAAATTTTTGCGAGTGTGGAGTTTGTTATCTGAAAAGAAAAAAAAATATAGTCTCGTAGAACCCGTGTAGAAATTTCTTTTCATCGAAAGGCAATTACTGCATTTTCATGTAGTTTGGTTTTCATTAATTTCTTTTCTGCATCATAAAACACCACGAGTTTCATTTCCATATCCCCTTGACTTAATATAACAGCCAACTAAAATAAGCGCAATAATTTAAAAACAACTAGCAAGTTTTTTATTAAGTTTCATACACCAACTAGCTAGGTTGTAGGGCCTTGTATTAGGTGAGTGGAGAGTTAACTCTCAAAGGCCGCTCAAACTAAAACATAGAAGTTTATTAATTGAGTGAAATCCAACTCCGTTAGGTGGACCGGGAAAGCTCTCCTCCAGAGAGTCAAGCGCGAGGGGAAGTGAAGGCCGAGAAGAGAGATACCCTCTCTCTGATTTGTTGGATCTTGCCTCAAGACCGTTCCGCCCGGCTTCTGACACGGATTGGTGCCCATAGTTGCCATTCCTAGGTTCCACACAGGTGACTGCGGGGGGGAATACCCGTGGTACCTGAGGCAGACGTCGTATCACTTCTAGCAGTACTTCTGGAGGGTGCCCCGGCGAAGCTTGGGTACTTGCACTGGCAAAGACTATTGTTAGGAGGTCGGCGTAACTGTTTCTGTTACCTTCGCTAGTAGGCCTGGGCCGTAATTATCCTAGACTACTTTTGGGAGGTCCTATTTTTCGCTTTCTCGTATTTTGGTGTCTGGTCCTAATCACTTGGAGCGGAAATGCCTGAAGGCTGCTTGCTTGGCTGTATCTTAGGGATTTTTTGTAGTGAGTGCTCTTTGCTCCTAGCTTGCCTAGCTTTATATTTTTTTTATTCTAATTAAATCTATTAAAGTGGCTGATCAGGCGCCTCGTCGATCGAGGAGAATCCGGGGGTTATCTCTCGAGAGTGTAGAGCCTTCTTCAAGAAGGCGTAGGAGTAATATAGCAAGTGAATATCACCCTGTGGTATCTGACACAGTGGAGAGAGATCCTCCACAAGGGATTGAAGGTTTTTTAGTTGGTTCCAGTGTTGGTTCCGAGAGGAGTGTTCCGCTCACCTCGAGAGTCTTATTTCTGGCAGAAGAAGGAATAGAAGTAGAGGAAGTACCTGAGCCTCCTCAGTCACTTCCATCTCCTCTTCCTCCTGATTATCCGTTTGTTGTTGAGTACATCGGACCTGAGTCAGGAAGACCAGAAAGTCCTTATCCATCTTATTCATACCTTTCGATGGCCACGACTAGGAACGCGGCTTCAACTATGAGTGATGCAGGCATTCAGACTCCTGCTTCAGTAGAAGGAGGAGGCACAATTGCTATATCTTCGATTTCCTCTAGTAATACTATGTTTGGCTCTGGTTTCACCCAAGCACATGCTTCTAAATCTTGTCCCTTTTTTTTTGGAATGCCCACTAGTGGGATTCCCTCGTTTTCCTTTTCCACTGCTGCAACTGCGTCTACACCCATGTCTTCCATGGCTAGTGGGTTAGCTTCTTTTCAAGGGTTCCCCTTCGGAACTGGGCATATTCCTAGTTCAAATCCTTCCTTAGGGTCTTTTCCTTTTACTTCTCAGACTCAGAGTTTTAACCCTTGGTTAGGAGGTCAAAGTTCGACTACCTTTACAGGTTGGAACCCTGTATTTACAGCAGTGGGGGCAGGGAATCAGTTTTACATTGGTCAACAAGGGAATGTTTCTTTCCCTTCGTCGAGTGCTTATCATAATTTTTCCCCTCTTTCTAATGCTTGGAACCCCTATCAGGGGCTTTCCTCTTCATTCATTACTTCGGGGGGGGGGAACTGGTGTCCGGTCTTTGGTAACTCTACGTTGGGAGGGGGTCCTTCTCCAAATGCTGGGTCCTTTGGCCCAACATTTTCTACGAGTTCTTTTTGGCAACCTGGTGCCTCATCAAATCCAAGTTACTCATTTCAGAATGTTTGGAATTCATCCCACCAAGGATGGAATCCTCAAGCTCCTCCTCGTTTACCTTTTCTGGCAACGTTGAACTTGCCAGATTTGTGGAAATTGATGAATGATCCGATCCGATATAGTCCAGGGTGGCCTCCGGTTCCTACCAAACTACCTTTAGACATTCCAAAGTTTGAAGGCAAGAATGGAGAGGACCCGGCTAACCATATCACCACCTTCCATTTATGGTGTTCATCTAACTCCCTGATCGAGGATTCGATTAGGTTGAGATTGTTTCAACGCACCTTAACTGGAAACGCTGCCAAGTGGTATATTGAGTTAACTGGGGGCAGTTTTGATACTTTTGGAGATCTTGCTACTACATTTCTAAATCATTTCCAGTTTCTTGTCCGTTATGATGCTGGGACTGAACTCCTAGCTAATTTTAAGCAGGATGACGCAACCCACATTTCTGATCATATTCAGGAATGGTGGAGAAGGAAGAGGCTTATTAAAGCTCATATTCCAAGCGAATTCCTTTTGGAATGGTTTTTGAAATCTCTGCAGTTAGATATTTCTAAGGATGTATCCCTGTCCGAGGTATTTTCTGAGGAACAGGCCATTTTCAGGGCCCAGCAGCTTGAATTGATATATTCTCAGTCTGGTGTCCTTCATAAATATTTGCTTAATGCTCCTCGCTCCAAATTAGACTTGTCCAAGACTAAACCCAGTCCTCATGGTGATGGACTTATTGGGTAGATCAATAATGGTGTAGCTAACCTGCTTAGTCAATTTCAGCAGTTGTCTATACAATCTGCTTCTTCTGGTCAAGCTGTGCCTGTTGAGTCATCGCCTTCTCAATCTTTGTCGGTAAATGTCGTTCAGACTTCTAACCCTAAAGAAAATCAACAATCCGAAGGGAAGAAGAAGGGACGTAATAAGAAAAAGGGCAAGAATGGGAAGGGTAATGCAAATAAATCCAACGAGCATGTTGGTGAGGGTCCAAAGGATAAAAATAAAGTGAAGTTTCCATGCAAGTTATGTGCTGGAGACCATCTTACTCACCTTTGCCCTAAAATTCAGGATGCGCAGTGCTTGTTAGCCTAGCAGGGTTATTCTAGTTCCCAGGTTGTGTTGAAAAACTATTTTCCCCAAGGGCAACAGCTAGTTGTTGGCACGAATCAAAATACTGGGGCTTCCTCTGGGGGCACCCAGGAAGGGGAAACTTCGTCAAACATATACATGATGAGTGCTCACGTGGATATCGCCACGAGATCCCATGATTATGGCGAAGATGAGTCTTCGAAAGCCAAAGGTGCTCTCGATGCTACTGAACCGCTTCATATTACGGTGGATCAACTGGACTGTTCTCCTATAGACCCGAATGCATCTACTGACTCAACTATTCCAAAGTTGGATAATGCCAAGTCGCCTGTTGAGAATTTAGGGGTTGGAATGTATTCTTCTTTGATGGGTACTTTTGATATTCCACCTCCTACTGTTCATATAAATGCAATTTCATCCTCCAGGGCTCCTCTTCAAAGAGAGTTCTTCAGAACTCATTATTTTTTGGACCCTTGGACCTTACCTTCCCCTACCTCCACATTAGCGGAAGGTCAAGTGGGTGGAATGACATTTCCAATGTCTGCAGCTGAGATTGCTTATCAATCTATTGTTGAATCTGTAGAGTCCATTCCAGCTCCTCTTTCTCCAAATGAGTTGGATGGAGATGTGGCTCCGGCTTGGACACTTAGTTCTTCTTCCGCCTAGGATTGCCTTGATACGACTCTTCCATTTGAAGAGGCCATCCTGGAAGCTATGACTGGTATAGATAGACCGTGGGATGATTTTCATCATCGGTCTTACTTTTTACCTGATTTGAGCGAAGTGGAATCAATTTTTCCAAGTCCTTTGTCTCCTAGTCCTATTCGCCCAGTCCTGAACCCTTTAGCACCAACACAGGTATATGCTGAAGGGAACATGGCTGTGATTTCTCCAACTATCCCGGTGAACATTTCCAGGGATCTCAATGTTATAGAGAATGCTTCATCGGAGCTGAATGTTCCCCTGAAGAGATTCAGATTTACACCGATCTCTTTAAAGATTTTAGGGATGTGTTCGCTTGGTCGTATGAGGAAATGCCTGGTATAGATCCATCTATTGTCCAGCATGAGATCAAGACTTACGAAAATGCTAAGCCTGTGAGGCAAAAAATTCGTCTGGTCAATCCTAGGAAGGCTGTAGCTATCAAAGCCGAGGTAGAGAAGCTGCTTAAGACGGGATTTATTTTCCCTGTTCCTTTGATAGAGTGGGTTTCAAACGTTATTCCTGTAGATAAAAAACAAGGAACAATTCGAGTTTGCATTGATTTCAGAGACCTTAATAAAGCATGTCCTAAAGATAATTACCCCACACCATTTATAGATCTGATTATTGATGAGTGTGCCGGTAATGAGATTTTTTCGTTCATGGATGGTTTCTCCGGATATAATCAGATTACTATCCGTCTTGAAGATCAGCATAAGACTGCATTTATTTGTCCCTGGGGTACTTTTTCTTACAAGAAGATGCCTTTTGGTCTTAAAAATGCTGGAGCTATGTTTTAGCGGGCCATGTCATATGCCTTCCATGACATCAAACATATTATCGAGGCATACTTGGATGATTTAGCTGCTCGTTCTCGAAAGAGAATTGACAATCCAGCTCACCTCCGTCAAGTATTTGAACGATGTCGTTTCTACAAGATTAGGTTGAATCCGAACAAGTGCGTTTTTCGTGGTTACATCCGGTCGGTTATTGGGATTCATAGTGTCTAGGGAAGGGATTAGGGTAGATCCCTTCAAGGTTGAGGCAATACTTCGGTTGCCTCCCCCATCGTCTATTCATCAACTTCAAAGTCTACAAGGAAAGGATAATTTTCTTCGGAGATTTATCGTAAATTATGCTGAAGTTACCAAAGGTTTTATGTGATTGTTGAAGAAGGGAGTTCCATTATTTTGGGATGACTTCGCTTAGCGCTCATTCGATGCTTTGAAAAAAGTATTGAACTCTGATCCTTTATTGAGTCCACTTGATTATAGCAGGGATTTCCTTTTGTATCTTGCAGCAGCAGAATCTACCATTGGTATGGTTCTGGTTCAGGAGGATGATGCTCTTGCAGAGCATGTTGTATACTATCTTAGTCGAGGCTTGGTAGGACCTGAACTCTGGTATACTCTGATAGAGAAGCTAGCTTTAGCAGCTGTTCATGCTGTCCAGCGACTCAGACATTATATTCTTCTAGGAAAAGCTTATGTTTTGGCAGCAGCCAATCCATTTCAGTTTGTTCTCAGTAGGTGAGTGATTGGGGGCAAATACAATAGATGGATTGTGATTTTACAGGAATTTGATCTTGAGTTTATGTCTGCCAAGTCCAAGAAATCATTAGTTTTCGCGGAATTAATCTCCGAGTTGCCTTGTGGAGAAGAGATGGTCTATGATGAATTCTTCCCAGATGAACATTTATTTCTTATCTATCCACAGGATCCTTGGTATGGGGATATCATTGTGTATCTTCAGACTGCGATGTTTCCCTCTACTTTTTCGAAATATGAGTGTCGTAATTTGCGTCACTTGGCTAAAAATTACTTGATTATTGGTGATGCTTTATACCGTCGAGGGGTTGATTCAATCCTGAGACGTTGCTTAACTCTCGAAGAAGCTGAGGCTGTGCTGAATGATTGACACAGTGGAGCTTGTGGTGGTCATTTATCTGGGCTTGCTACAGCCCAAAAAATCTTGCGACTGGGTACTTTTGGCCTTCGATTTTCAAAGATTGTATGGAGTCGGTCAAAAAGTGTCATCCGTGTCAAGTTTATACTAGAAAAATGCGCGCTTATCCAGCTCCACTTTTTTCAGTCATTACCGTCGATCCCTTTACAAAGTGGGGTATTGATTATACTACTTGTAACATGCCTTCGGCTAAAGGTCACAAGTACATTATTGTAGCAGTAGACTACTTTACGAAGTGGGTCAAGGCTATGCCTACTTTTGGGAATGATGGTGAGACAACAACTCTTTTTCTTTTCAACCAGGTTATTGCTCATTTTTGTATTCCTAGAGAGATTGTCACTGATCATGGCAGTCATTTTCAAAATAGCATGATGGCTGAGTTGGCTCTAAAATTAGGTTTCCGGCAGGATCATTCATCTCCGTATTATCCTCAGGCCAATGGGCAAGTGGAAGTCGTGAACAAATCCTTGAAGACTATTCTTCAAAGGACGATTAATAAAGCTCAATCCAATTGGCATATCATGCTATATCTTGCACTTTGGGCATACAGGACGTCAATAAAAACTGCAACTGGCTTTACTCCGTTTCAACTAGTTTACGGGCTGGAATCCGTATTTCCCATTGAATGTGAGATTCCTTCTCTTAAGTTAGCCGCTGAGCTTCTTCCTGACACTTCTAGTCTTGAAGAACGTCTCCTTCATCTGGAACATCTTGATGAGAAGCATCGGGATGCAACCACGATGAATGAGGTGCATAAGAGATGAGTCAAAGTTCAGTACGACAAAGCGGTCAAACCTAGGGTTTTCTCGGAAGGTGACCTTGTTTTGGTCTATGCCCAAGAGAAGGATGCCCTGGGGGCAGGAAAGTTTAAGTCTATGTGGTATGGCCCCTTCATCGTTAAAAAAGTCCTTAAAAAATGAGCATATACCTTGGTTGATTTTGAAGGAAATGAGTTGCCGGAGCCCAGAAATGGGCTCTATTTGAAAAATTATTATGCTTAAGCTTCGGCCTGGCATTTTGCTTTTGTATATAGTAGTTTTTTATTTTTGTACATGTCCGGTTTTTCAGTTTTTGATGTGATGGTGATGTTTTTGATCTGCTTTGGCAGGTTGTGTCGAATGTCATGAGTCATTATGGTTTCGTCGATGGTGCTAGTAGACACACCTGAAACTTGGCTTCCGCGGCTTGGGTGCTTCATCATCCATCCGGTCAGATGTTAGTATCAAGAGGAGTCTGCATCGGTCCTGCTTCCAATAATATAGCAGAATACACTGTAGTTATTTATCTACTCTCAGAGGCAATATCTTTGGGTGTTGATTCGTTGGTAGTTTTCTTGGACTCCCAGCTGGTGGTGTCGCAGTTGAACAATACTTATCGGGTTCGAGATCCATTTTTACTCCGGTTGTATTTGAGGGTACGTTTGTTACAAAGATTATTTCAATTTTTAACATTCATTCATATTCCTCGAGCAGACAATTGGATGGCAGACTCATTAGCTAATCAAGAAATTGATTGGAATATTAATCATTCAATACATTAAAATTTAATCATCAAAAACATCATACATTTTCATACATTTGTCACATCACATCATAAATCGCTATATATATATCATCAGAGTGCTCAAAAAACTATAAAAAATTTGGATCCATATATCATACAAAATTAGGGCTTATGCCTGATCATGTTCAGTATCAAAAAATATACAGTCATCTGGTAATCATATCTATCTATTCTTGTGGTCCCTGCCCAAAATTCGTGTTCCTATAGAACACGATCGCAGTAGCGACTCGACGGAATAATCGTACCCAGTCACGTGGTACTCCCACTACCCGTCTCTGGATGGCCTTAGGTAGATCTTCCACTGCATCCATAAGTACTTGGCGGGTCAAACACTCCAAGTTCCTCTGTACATCATGGAGGGTTCTGTCTGGGTCTACTGTCTCCGCCTCGCCTCTGTGGCGCTTATGTAGTGGGTAGCCCTCAGGACGAACTGGTCCAATATCTGTATCATGATCATCATAATATCATAAGTTAATTGGAATCCAATCAAAAACATGTTTTGTTTTCACATTTTTTTTCACATATATTGAAAAAATCACATAAGTCAAAAAATTGCAATTTTACCAATTGTGCCTCATGCCACGCCAGGTGGAAGGACGAGGTTTGGATCACCCCGGAAGTCCATCCCGGCATAGGGGTAGTCCTCCACTGCTATGACTTTTTCTGCACACCATTGGAAGAAATTGTCATCCCAAGTGGTTCGGGGAACTTCACTTCCCCCCAGTCTCTTCATCAGGTCAGCCCATCGGGCAATTCTTGGGTCTCTTGGGCTGTGGATTGAGGAGATCACTCTGGGTCGAAGACCAGGAATCTTCTCAAAGAAGAATATAGTCAAAATGGTGCTGTACCCGAAATTATTGGTTTTATTTTTTCGGATGGAAGTCAGCTGTTGCTTCATGTTCATTAGTAGAGCTGTGCACCAATCATATAGATGAACTAAGCATTCTACTGCTATGCTCATCTGCGTCCTGGATGCCTGATGTAAGGAAGAAAATCCCGCTACCCTGCCAATGGTGAACAGGAGAATTTTCATGTGCAGCTCTCTTAAATCTTTTATTACAATTTGGGTCCCTACTTTCTTAGACCCCTCTATACAGTAGACGTGGACATAGTCATACACTATGAGCCCTCCCAAAGGCTTACCGTGCAAATCTACTGGGTCTCCCCTTTGGGAGAGTCCAGTAATGAAGTATATGTCTTCTACCTCTATATTTATGGGCATTTGATCTATTATGAAGCAATCCTCTTCCGGTTCCCAATAATTTACTAGCATTTCGAGCAACCGGGCATTATTCTTCATATTTAGAATTTTGAAAAATTTGAGCAATCCACAATTTCGGAGGACATTGAGTGACTGTTTGTCAAATGTGCATTATATAAAAGTTGCGATGTGTTCCGATATTGCGATATCGCGATATGCAGTTTGTCAAATGTGCATTATATAAAAGTTGCGATGTGTTCCGATATTGCGATATCGCGATATGCGATGTAAATTTTATTATATATATATATATATATATATATATATATATATATATATATTAGTATTAAGTTTTAATTTTAATTAAATTAATTAAATTTTATTATAATAATTAATTTAATTAATGTTTAAAATTTAATGTTAAATATCAGTTTTTTATTTTGGTTTTATTTTGATGATGTTTAGTTTAGTTATGAAATTTTCTAAACTACAGCCACTTCGAAAATAAATAAAAATAATAAAAATAACATTTTTAACCCAGACTATATAAATGATGGGACTTCAAAGGAGTGCCATTTTCAAACCAGTTGACCAAATGAGGCGAAACAAGCGTCAATGGGAGGCTTATAAAAAATCGATTCTAACAAAGAAATCAAAACAAGAATCCAAAGAAAATGAAAAATTAACAAAAGCGTAGGATAATCAGCTAAATAAAATCTTAAAAGGTGCTTAGCCAAAATTTTATAGAAAGGGTCTCCATTATTTGAAGTGAACAAGTCAAAAATGGGGGGGTTGTGTTTTTACCACAACAATGGCGACACACGGGAGAAGAACCAGTTATCTCTGTTTGATATGAATGAGATTTTCCTAAAATTCAAGTAAAAATAATTAAAGAAAAGAGAATTATACTTAAAATGCTTGACTAGGTTCATTAGTCTGAATAAAAGCAAGAATCATCTAACTGTAATTTTTCTTAAAATTCCTCATAAATTAAAATATTTCAAAACTTCTATATCAGTCCTTAATTAGTTGTAGAGATAAAGCAGGGGTCACTTTACAACTTGGCTTTTAAAATATACTCATTTGTCACAGGTAGAGCCACTGTTGCCAGCAAACATCTATAGTCTCGACAGGGTTACCTTTTAACCACCAATGATTCAGAATCCCATCTCTTTAAAAATTATTGACCTAGAGATAAATCCATTTATATATGTTTATTTTTATTTTTTATTTTTTTTATAAATCTTAAAAGCCATTGTCCTGGTTTGGTAGCCAGATAGTTGACAATGCCATTCACTGGTTATAATTGGACTGAACAAGCTGGCTCGTGATGAGACCCTTTGTCTTATAATTGTTTGCAATCATAAGCCATTACCCTGGTTTGTTTAGCAGTGTTGGTAATGTCAACCTATTTTTCCCCTATGATCATGGTAAGTAGGCTCATGATGAGACCTCTTATCTTTTAAGTTTAAATATATCTCTGGATTATACTCTAGAAAAATAAGACTTTTCGAGACAGGGAGAATCATTGATTCCTTAAGAGTTAAGAATGACAATTTCAGAGTTAAAAGGTGCTTCGCTGTAAAGTGTATTTACTTGGTTAAAAATAACTTTTCTTGACTGATAATAGAACTTTGAAAGATCTTAATAAAATATTGAAATCTCAAAATGATTACAATTTTGATGAAAAAAGAATTTTTTCCAAATTTTATGATACTTTGTCAACTTCTCTAATTTGGTAATCTCTTCCTTAAGTATGTCTACTTTTATAATAAGAAAATCAAATTTTACTAAGAGATCTAAGAAAAAGCTAATAGATGACTATTAACAATTTTTCTCCATGTATGCTGACCATTGTTAGGTAACAAGAAGGCCTTCCATATAAATCATGGCAAATTCACCAAAATAAAAATTGAAAACCAAAGGAAAAAGAATTCTTATGCTAAAATGAGAAAGAAATCAACAAAAATTAAAGATGAAGAAAATTTTAAAATGGAAAGGAAAATCCAAGTTTCGCAAGATAAACTCAAACAATAATGTTTATACTAATGTCTCAACAATATGAAGAAAGAAAATAATCGTGTAATCAATCCTTCTTATGTCGAGATTTAGAAAATTCATACCTTGCAGGGTTGTAAGTGTTTTAGGCTTTTTAGATAGCAGTGATGATAAAATTCGGCCACAATGAAAAATTTCTGTCTGATTTCAATCTTTTTGTTTCCAAGCATCATCTTAATCATTTTCTAAAAAAGAAACTCTTAAAGAAACAGATTAAAGGTTTAGAAACTTCCTAGCGCAGCTGTTTCAATGAAGATTATCGCTGCTTATTAAAATAAAGCCAGGATAAGAGTATGGACTTCGAAAATATGATCTGGTGGAGGATTGGAAGCTTTTATGAAAGGCTGCAAAATAGATTCATGTATCAGAAAAAACAAAACTGAAACTAAAGTAACGAAATGGAAATTAATGAAAGTGGGTACATGAATCTTACCATTGGATAATTGCTTTTGATCTTACCTGAAAGGTATCAGTTTCTCCAAACTAGCTGACTTCTTATTTTAATTAACATTAAAAACATGAAGAAGTCAAACTAACCAAAATCCTATAACCCAAAATCATTACTTATTTTATCTAAACTAAAGCAAGCAGTAAAATGCAAAAATGGAATTCTTAATGTTCAAGGGAAAACAAATGCATCAGAAATGAGAATGAAAATTTGCAGTAATGATTGTTTCTCAATATATTATAAGTTTCATATAAAATCCATGATTTTATAAATTGTCCAGAATCAAGACCAAATCCAAGATAATAAAATTAAAATATGAAGATAGAGAGGTCTTGAATTTCCTTTTTAATTATGGAATTATATATTTAAAACTGAAATATATGAGAAATCAGAATGATTTGAATATGCTGCAAATTTGTCATTAACAACTTTCTTTCCATAGTGGTTACCCACGCTCGCTTTTAAAATAACACATCGTTGTATTGGATGATTCGCATCACATGTTTCTTCATCATGCTTTGAGTTTAATTTGCAAGACTTTGCCTTTGTTGCTATGCCATATATCGATTAAATGTTAATGGCTCAGAGGCATGCATTGAAATCTATCACATTAGAGATTGCAATGGCAAATTGCCGATATGAAAACATGTAATGAGAACATGTGCAATGAAATGAAGCGATCACATCATTAAACATATATTATATTGGGGATCGGGAAATATTGACATTGTGCTTCCCTTATTGCACATCGCACATCGCAGATTCTGAATTGTGATGTGAGCATAATTAAAAATGCGATGAAGCGATTGCGATATCGGCAATTTCTAATTGGCGATGCTAATCGGCGATTGGTGAATGTTTTGGTACCCGATGTAATACAATATGATTCTTGCAATGCCGAGATGCGATGAAGAGTGGACCCGATAGCTTTATGATGAAAATTTAATAACATATCGGATCTGAGACATCGACCCTTTTAAAGTTATGCTCCTACCATTATTTGCGATTGAATGGACGCGATATTTTATAAACTTGATTTGAATTTTATATCGGGTCCGGACTTATGTGGTTGTCGCAATATTGGTAAAGGCAATTCACGATAATGGAGTATACTTCAACTGCAAACCTCTGATATGCGAAATGAGAAATGCAATATCGCATATAAGTGAGGTAATACATCGGAGATCTTTTATGAACAATTTTTTATCAAAACTGCTAAGAGCTACTTACGATGAAATCTTATGATATTGTTTTTAATTTCGATTGGGTTTCCCAAATGAATAAAAACAAAGTTAAAGAATGCTCACATTCTAATGAGTCTCAAATAACATTTCCCTGAACCTGTTGCCAATTTGAACTGGGTTTGCTGCTTACTTCAAGTTTTGAAAACAAATGAAAACCTACAATTAAAATAGAAAAAGTATAAAAAATAAACTAAAGAAAAGATAAACTAATAATAGATGAAAATGAACTTGTAAATGTATACCTGGAAAGAAATTGTCTGTAGATTTTACTTCATGAATCTTCAAATTCTTCCTTTGATTTATCAAAATTTTGACTTTGTTCAAAATCATCTCATTATTTATTCTAAATCGGAGTGAGCAATCAGCCTGAATAAGATATGTTTATTCATGTTCAGGAAATATAAAATTTACCAGAAATAAATATGAAAATAGGCTTCCCTTTGAATTGCAACAACAACTCCTTACCTCTGCTCATTCCGAATTAACTTGAGAAAAATCAGTATTGATATAGTGATTGTTTAATAATGCCTTTAGTAAATAAATATGATGCACATTGCAGCATTAAATAATAAACTAAAGATCAGAATGGGATGAAGCCACTACATATTTAAATGTGTGCACATAGCAAAATAGACACCCTTAAAATCATTTTAACAAATTTTCGAGGAAGATAATATGAACTTCATGTGATTACCATGAAAGGTTAGACTGAATAATAATGATCAAATTGGAATTAAGCTTATAATAGACAGTCATATCTTTCATGGGAAAATGAGATCATGAAGCTCTGTATCTTCAAAACCTTTAACAAATAAATTTCAGAATAAAATCATATAAGGACATTTTTAAATAGAGAAAAGTGGGTTTGAGGTGATTGGTGCCAAGTGCAACCTTAATTGAATTTAGTCAAGACATTATTCAAAATAGGCAGAGTAGAGATATTGCTGAAATAAATTTTGATTTAAAATATGGGGAGCAAGAATTAGAAAATTTATGATAAGAGGCAAATATTTCCCTGAACATGTATATGAAATGAGAAGGGCTGGTTGCTCGTTTTATTTTTTATCTGAAGAACTATTAAGAATAAATTAACTACATAAAACAAACTAACTAAATTAATTCTACTTCTATTCTAACCATATACATGAAATTGACTAGCTATAGTCATATTTCCAATGTAACCATTTTCTCATTTTAATCCCTGTATGTATGTACAATTCAGATGTTAGTAATAAAAATACAAATCTAATTGAACTAAGAAAATTAAACCTGAAATCAGAATGTACAACTATTGTTAGAAGCTTATCTAAAATCTCCTTCTCATGAAATTTTCTTACCAATTGGATCATAGAAATCTGGATGAATTTCTATTAAAAATTGGGAAATGTTCAAAAGAAGAGATAACAGGCCAGATTGTGGATATGAGCTTTTAGATTCAAAAGCCTGGAAGAAACTGTTAGTGTTATGTGTAAATGTTAAGCTATTGACAATCTTCCATGAAGGAAAATTTTCCAAATATTTTTCAAATGAATTAATGAAAAATGGATGGAAATCTTTTAAATGAAATGGAAAATTATTAATTAAATTGGATTGCTGGCAGATTTCTAAAAATACATTATCTTGTTGATATTGCCTTTGAGAAGATAAAAGCTTTTGATAAAACATTAAACATCGATTGAAATTGAAATTGAAATAGCTTTTGATGCTTTTGATTATAATATAAAACTTCAATTTTCCAACAGGGCAATGTATCAATTGAATGTTTGATAATAAAGTGCTTAATATGCCAGCGTAATGTATTAAAAATATGAAAAATAAAATCTGAAAATAAATCTGATTTAATACAAAATAATTGAGGAAACAAAAATAAAATGAAATCACTATTGTTACAACTAATGTTACAGCACGATTGGGATCGCTTTGAAATAATTTCTTTTTCACAAGGATTGGCCAGAATTATGGAATTTGAGTAATTTCGAATTCCAACTTGTGAATTAGAAAGAGATTTATGATTATGAACAGGAATGAAAGCTTGATCATGATATGAATCATAAATTGGAATATTTTCTCGAATAGTGAAATCATGAAGATGATTATCTGCTTTAGAATGAGGATTGGTTGGAATAATTTCTAAATTAAAATGTCTCTCATTCTCGATGTTATTTGAATTTTCCGATGATGATTTTCTCGAGAAAAATCAACATCTTCAATGTCAGAGTAATTATCATAAATGACTTCACAAGATTCTCTAGAATTCCCTTCAATTTCATCCAGTATATCCAAACACGGAGGAACAAAAATTTCATGTTCATTAATGGCAAAAGAATGATCATTAATTGCTTCTCTATCTTGATAAAAACTTAATGGTAATTCATTTATATCAGCCTCTGTTTTTTCTGAAATATCATTAACACCAAGAGGGGAAAATTTACCATCATAAAAAATATCAGGATAAAGGGAAAAATGTGAATATGAAATAATGCAATTAAAAATGTCTCGGTTTGATAACTCTTGTGCATTATAATCATTGTAAATTTCAGATTCCAGATCATTCCTTTGTGTGCGCATGCTTTCTTGAAGAAGGCTACTTTGCTGCTCTGATTTCGACATTTGTTCACCATGGGAAAATTCTGAAATTTGTACAGCAGTTTGCATTTTATTATTTACTTTGAATGTTGTTTGCACTTGCTGATTGGAAATCTGATTTTCTGAATTTAATGCAGAGAAACTTTCAGATTCTAATGCAGGTCTTTCTCCAAAATTGTTGTTGTTGTCTTCTTGCATTTGATTAGAAATATTTTCCAAACTTTGTGAAACCTCTTCATCACAATTTATTTGTACATCCAAATTGGATTTCTCATTTATATTGGAAGGAGATGGAACAATGCTTGAACAAATTTCATATGGATCGGGACTAGGGGGAAGAGAATAATTATGTTCAAACCAATCTAGTGATTCTTCTTTCATAGGTTCATCTTTGACATTAAATTTTAAACAATTCAAATGAAGTCGAATATTAAAATCTCTAACAGACTCATTTTCATTTTGTAGATATTCAATTTCATCACATACCTGATCATAATCATAGCGGTCAAATTTACAAACGAAAATTGTAACAAATTGATCCCAACTGTGAATTGAGGCAACCGGAAGAGTTCTACACCAGTTTCTGGCTTCTGCCGCAAATGTGAGAGTAAAAATTCTGCATAATATACCTTCATCAATTCCTTGAAAATCATAATTTGAAACATTTTGAATAAATTGAAAGACATGATTAAAAGCAGAAGAATTTCTCTTACCATTGAATTTTACCTGAGACAAGAGTCTTACCACTTCGGGTGGAGTATTGGAAGATGCACGTCCATGGATACAACTCCAAATTGGAAGTTTAAAAGGAGCCATCGTGATTAAATAAAATGTTAAAATTGAAAAGACTCCAACAGACAACAAGTTTCAGGCCCTCCTTCTAGCGCCAAAAATGTTGAAGCCTCGAAAATCGCTGCTACAATATTGGGGGATAACCACCCGGTCCGGACCTTAATACAGTTCATTTTCCGTTTATGATAGTGGTTCCGACTGGTTTAACTAGGTCCAGTTACCTTTTCCCTATCGCTATTGGTTTATGATGTGTCCTTAACTACCAATAGACAGGGATATGAGATCAATTCTTCTTGCTGATCAAGCAAGAGAATGACCCTTAAGTTGATTTGGGTTCAGCCAAACCACAACTAAGATTTTGCCTCTTTGAAAAGAGGACTTAAAAGAATGTAAATTTAATCTAATTGCAAACTTATTCTATAATGCAAGCAAAAAGAAACTAATCTAAATCCTATCTCAATTAGGTAGATGAAAATCTAACCCAACTAAGAGAAAGATGATTAAATAATGAGAATTAAAATATGTCTGGTTTTAAATTAATATTAAGTTAACGAAGAAATTCAATTAGCTCACATTTTTAGTACCAAAACACATTCTATTGAGACCATTTGACTAAAATAATTAATCAACAACACTCCAGAAGAAATTCACAAAAATTGATGTCGATTATCATATCAGTTAAACTAATAATTAAACGATAACATGTGGAAGAAATTCACAACACATTACTATTTAATAAATCAGTGTTATAAGAAAGATTTCTGAGTAATGGTTACTCAGAAATCAGAGTTTAATTCATAAGAGCAGAGATACATAACAATTTGAGACAAATTATCCATATCAACAGAAATGCCAAAACATGAAAAAAATGAAACAAAAATTTTATTAACATAAAAATGAAACTGATATTTGCTACAGAAATGCCAAAAATACCAATTAATTGAATCTGCTTCTCTGATCCTGGTCTCTAACAGTACTTTACATTACTTGAATTTCTGCTTTCAAGAGTAGAGCTGCAGAAATGCAAACTCTGCCCATCATGCATAATTCAAGATATAAAGAATAAACCCTCATTAATGTTCAGATCTGAAGTTTTTCTCTCCTCCCCATCTACAACTCTAAATTCCTATAACAGAAATGCTTTTAGAAGTCTGGAATTGCAGAGGAGAGCAACCCCTATTACATTCTGCAATCTCATATTTATAATATTTGCAAAGGAATTCTTGAGATGAAAGTTTGTTGAAGAGAAATCTGCCCAATCCAATTTTATTTGCTCAAAATTCCCATCTTTAATTGCTAGAGCATTCTCATTGATTGAGGTCTTTTTTCTCCATATATCTTCTACTGTTTTCCTGCAAAAAGAAATCAAAATGATTTAAAATGTAACAATAAAATCAAAATACCATTTCTGGCATTAAAACAAATCCAATCAAATTTAATTTAAATAAATCATTAAAAATAAAATATAAGCTCTCTATTGATGCCTGAGATGTTTTAATTAGCCAAGGATATTATTGACAAATGAATCTGCAATTAGAAGAGGCTTGGACAAATGAAAATGCAGAAAATAAATCAGAAAATTGATTTTGTTTTAGAAATTCGGAGCTTGATCTTCTGCATAATTTTTGACCCAATTAATGACCAGATCTATTAGTGGAACCTCCTTAGAAATGTTCTCCTTGATTTTATCTTTCCAATGAGCCGTCCTGGGCCTCATTTGGCCAAATAAAACTCATTCTATGGGCCTCCGAAGTTGGTGAGTCAATTCTGGCACAATTCTGGAATTTTCTGTTGCTGGGCCAAAAATCAGCATTTAAATTTAAAAAATTAATCCTAAATTAGAATTCTAAATAACTAATAATTAATTTTAATTTAATTATTAAATATGAACTAAACTAATTAATTAATTAACTATTTATTAATTAATATCTAACTAACTAAAATATTAATTATTTATAAACTAATTAATATAAATAATATTTAAATTTTAATTTAATTAAATTAATTAAATATTATATATTAATTATATTAAATACTAAATAAATAAATAAAAATATATTAAACTTATCCTACCACTCCATTAACTCTACTCATACGTATTATTGAAAAATTTAAAACAAATCATTAAAACTTAAAACTTATGAATTAATCCATGTGAGTTTGTAAAGGGGTAAGGTGAGTGGAGGGTGAGGTGAGGGTGACGTGAGGTGGAGGTACGGGAGGCATAAGGGAAAAACAAAAACTTTATATTAAAACTTTTTAACACATCGCATATTTCCTTATCGCAATATTGCAGTTTGTCAAATGTGCATTATATAAAAGTTGCGATGTGTTCCGATATTGCGATATTGCGATATCGCGATATGCGATATAAATTTTATTTTTTATATATATATTTTTTTTAATATTAAGTTTTAATTTTAATTAAATTAATTATATTTTATTATAATAATTAATTTAATTAATGTTTAAAATTTAATGTTAAATATCAGTTTTTATTTTTTTATTTTGGTTTTATTTTGATGATGTTTAGTTTAGTTATGAAATTTTCTAAACTACAACCACTCCGAAAATAAATAAAAAGAATAAAAATAACATTTTTAACCCAAACTAGCTAAATGATGGGACTTCAAAGGAGTGCCATTTTCAAACCAGTTGACCAAATGAGGCAAAACAAGCGTCAATGGGAGGCTTATAAAAAATCGATTCTAACAAAGCAATCAAAACAAGAATCCAAAGAAAATGAAAAATTAACAAAAGCGTAGGATAATCAGCTAAATAAAATCCTAAAAGGTGCTTAGCCAAAATTTTATAGAAAGGGTCCCCATTATTTGAAGTGAACAAGTCAAAAATGGGGGGGTTGTGTTTTAGCACAACAGACTGCTGACCCATCATGGCAGGTATATGATCTTCACTGGCATATAGGTTAGGAAATCCACTTTCCGTTGCATTTTGCATATTAGCCTCCATTCTGATCACTTGCCATAGGGTTGATCCCATCAGGTCATGAGTATTTCACCCATTTCACTCGCTGATTATTTAATCATGACTTGGTGGTAGAGCCTTCCTTTACATGGGCTTCCTAGTTAGTTCCTCACTATCACTTGTTTCCCATGCTGTGTTTCCTGTAGGCTCGGGAGTCCTCTTTAGTCTTGCCATGACTTATGTGTTGAAGCTTCATTCTTCTTCTTCTTCACTATCATTTTTTCTGGCTATTACCCTAGAGGCTCCCTGGTGTTGTTGAGTTGTATTACTGCATTGCATATTGGCTACTTGTTTATCCCGGCCTTTAGCGGGCTTCATTTGGACTCGATGTTTAAGCCATATTTTGACCTTGACTGTCTGTACAAGTTAACCATTGCATGCACTTAGCTATCGCAACTTGACACCCTTTTTACCCATGGATGGAACATTCCTTTGAGTATCGCTTACCAGTTTCCGCCACCTTGCATTGAGCATAGGATCATTCCTATCCCAGGAACTAGTGCATTGTTTTCTTGATACTTGTTCTATCCATTGTATCATAGCATTCTTTTATTCTTTTTTAGGCTTATTATATGAAAAAGTCAAAAAAATAAAATATAACAAAAAAGAGCGGGAACGGGATGTTACTTCGTAATTTGATGGCAGTACAGTGTCAGTTTGTCGCCCTTGAACAAAGCACATAAACTTATATATTTCCTTCATTTGGGATGGTTTTAGTTTTGACCTAAGTTCAGCTTTTGCCTTGTTTCACTGGTCAGTTCTCCCCCGGTTGGTTATCTCTTCCAATCATATGGAGAGTTTGTTTTTGCCTCCTGCATAACCGACTTATACAGTGTCATTTTTACTGCCATGGTCATCACGAGTCGTGCTTTTGTTCAAGGGAAGTTTAACCAGAGTCGGCCATTCTGTGGTGTCTCTTGACTCATTATTCAGTCGGCCTACCCGGTCTTGTCAGTATCTTGTTCTATCACATTTGATGTTTTGGTCTTCTTCTCGTGCTGGTTTGAGAAGGTCTCCATTGAATTCTTTCCGGCGAGTTTGTCTCTTATCGACTACGACATATTGCTCTGAGAGCAAACCTAGAGTCGCACCCTGGCCCTATTTCCATCATTGATAGGTGACCTTGTGCTCAGCATTTGATCATCATTATGGGTCTTTGACTGAGTGGTTTTCCTTGTGTTCGACGTCAGCATACATTATCACACTTGGGATTCGTGCAGTAGCTTGATTTCCATTTGACCCTATCGGTGGATATCTCACCTTTGTGTCAGATTTCATTATTGGTTGGTTCAGAGGGTTTCTTTCGTGCGCTAGCTTCATCTTGTGCATGTCAGAAACGTACTTCAGTTTGGTTCTGTCACTCTGCTTCGTCTGATTCCTTCCAAATCTTGGCTTGCGGGTTACACTCGCGCTAGACCAATGTGGGATGCCTTAATGCCTTCCTTCCAATAGATCTTTTCCCATCGACTCCGACTCATTTCTCTGGGAATAAGGTCTAGAGTCTTTTGTCAATACCTTAGGGTTTGCAGTCATCAGTGGTAGAATCTTCGCTATCGACAGTGGGGATTCATCATTGCCTCCTGATTGGTAGATTCTTCCAAGTGTTCAACTTCAACTCATTTATTCGCACTTGTTAGATTGTATTGGGGCACCTTGACACTCATTTTCATTATTGGTGGGTTGTCTCGTGTTGGTTAATAGTATACATTATTGATCAGTAATCCAACGATTTCTCACATGGTCGACTTCAGCTCATTTATTCCCATTGTGTAGAATTGTGCCATTGAGATCGGTGAAGACCTCGGGTTGCATCAACATCTTTCGGTTCACTTTGACAGTCCATTCAGTTTCTGCCAGTGATGCCGTCCACTCTTATATGTTGCAGTTCAGTACAACATCATCCTATATGTTGGCTCCCGAGTTGCGTGATTGTACCATGTGTTCCACCCCTTATGATTTGGTACTTGGAGATTCAGTTAATTTTGTGATCAGACATCTATTTTCAACATCATTGATCAGTTTTCTATATGTGATACTTGGACATTGATTCCGACTTGTAATTTTGGGCCGTGGTCAGATGATTCATTGTGTACTTTCAGTTCAGCTATACTTGTATACATTCTTGATCTATTCTGTATTTTCTATATGGATATATTTTTGACTGAGCATGGGTATGCCCGCCTCAGAAATGAGCTGACTCTCTGTTTTCATTCATTGGTTTTTGGCAGGCTGAAATCTGGTGAAGTCCTCTCTTGTCCTTGCGAAGTTCTTTCTATGTGCATAATACATTTCGGCCATCATGTACCCCTTCTGATTTCCCGTGCCTCCTGCACTTCCCAGATTTTTACAGGAAACCCTTGTTTCCTGGAGATGTTCATCAGCTTATATGTCATCTCGTGTGCACAAGTCTTGAAAGTATCTTAGCGAGGCAAGGGAGGGATGGATCCGAACGACGGTCTGTTCAAAGATCGTGGAAGGATTCATGTGATCTCTCCACCTTTCTATTACTGTACATGCTGTTCGTAAGGAAGAAGAACCATCTTGTTCCCGAATTCACGTGTTAATATCTGCTTGCGTATGTGAAAAGATTGTTATTTAAGCATTTATTTTTGTTTATATGATGTTTCACATGGATTTCATTGACATTTAGGATAAATATATGTTGTACAACTAGATTTCCGTGCACATTTCTTCTTGATTTTCAGGTTGAAGAGGAAGAAGGGTTGCTGGGGGTTTGGACCCCACGGGATCTACATCAAACGTAGGACCTACGGGTGAGTTCTACTATCGATGTTATCTAGTTTTCAGTGTACAAGTATGGTTGTGTGAGTCCTTCTTGAATAGCATGCCCTGATCTGTGGGGGTTTTGACCCAACAACCTCTAGGGAGTTATTTCCCAAAACAATAGCACTAATGATAAGATAAGATAAATACTCTGTTTTCCATATTAGGTCCTATCTAGCCAACAATTTTTGGTTTATTTTTATGAAAATTAGATTAACCTAGGAACACTTCACTTTTTTCCTTCTTAAAATTCATTAGATTCATTTAAATCTTTTCATAGTTTTAGATTAAACACTCCTAGACATCAAAAAACAAAAACCCCCCAAAAGAACATAAAATACAAAACAACGAAGTAAGAGAAAGGTTAACTTAGCACATACAGTGCCCCACACTTCATCAGTTTACAAACCTCGATTGATAATTAATGCAAGAAATTTAAGACATTAAATTTACTAAACAATACCTATTTCAAACATGATTCCATCACTTGGAGACTTCCTAGGGATATTTCTATTTTGTAGAGTTTGAATACGAAAAGGACTCTTCTTTCATTAATAGTTCAACAAACCAATTTAATAACCCTTAAATGCAACCAACTAATTTTTTAAGTGTACTAGAGTGTTGATGTGTCATTATGCCACGTGGATGTTGAGATGGACCTCTTCCAAGTCAATTTTTTACAATTTTCTCATAAATCTAGTTAGTGAAAATTCTAAAAACAATAGCCTTCAAAGACGAGTGTATAATTTCCAAACCCTAATGGCTTTGCATAAAATGAGAGAGGTTTTTGTAGATATGGTTGTGCTGAAGAAAAATGTCTTTCTGATTTCCAAAATACTTTTTAATTTTCTCAGAAACCTTAAAAAACATCTCACTATGAAAACAGGGCAGTTTCGTAGTGTGCTTTCGTAGCGTCCAAAAATAGCTTTTGCACTCAAAATTTATGATCTTTGGCTGCTCCAGGGTGTCCATCATGACCTGATACCTCATCACTACCATTTCCTCTCCTTAAAAGCCACAAAAGGTGGTTTTAAAGGCAAAAATACAGATACATGTGTTTTCGTAGCGTTTTCTTGGCTTTAAGCCTAGGAAATGCTGCGAAACTGTGGAAAACTGTGCAATTTCTAGATTTTGACTTTGCCTCAAAAAAGTAACCTCCAGCTGTATAAAATTGGTCTTTAACATGCCATTAACCTATTAAAACATAATCAAACTCAATTTAAGATTTTTGAGGTGTTTCCTCTTCAAAAAACATCCTTTTCACCTTTAGTAAGTTTATTCATCACTAAAATGACTTTGATTTTTCTCAAAACATAGGGTTCATATATGAGCTATTATCTCCCTATCCTTGATATATATTGAAAAACTGGAGGTCTTTTTAGGTCATTATGCCTTGAATAAAATCCTCTCTTCGTTTTTTGAAACACATCTCCAGCTGTCCAGAATCTTCATTCTAAAAACATGTATAAAATAGGAAAATTCTGCATTATGAAAATAAGGCTAAAAGAAATCCCTATATCTCCCAATTTGTAGAACCTTTGAGAAAAGTGAAAGAGGTTATTTTTATTGGATATTTTCTTGAAAATAACCTCTCTCGTTTTCTTAAAATACTTCTCTATTTTCCCAAAAATCACCCTTTAAGTCAACTGCTCAAAGTCAGAAAATAGAGAAATGCTTCATATTCGTTATGAAACTATCAATGGTTTCGTAGCGTTTTCTGCCTATTTTACACTGAATTCGCTACGAAGGTAGGGATTCTTGGCTAAAATGACCTCTTTCAGAATTTTAAGCTTGGGAAATAAAATATGTTAGCAAATGATGATTGATGGAACATGATGTGACCTATATGGAGGTGGTTTTGAGATGAAATGAGGGTGGTCTTGAAACTTAGGATAGGTTAAATATGAAAAATGAAATTTCCTATGCCAACTTGAAAAAGGTTTAAGGAGACCTTACCCTTTTGAAGGAGTGAATTGTATGACCATGTCAAGTAATGACTCACAAATTTATGAGTGATAACACAATGAATGCTAGCTAAGAGAAGGATAGGAATCTATGACAAAGTAACAATCAATTGAAACATAAGAACAATTTCAGTAAAGCATCTAATACAACCAAATGAGAAAATGAAAATCCGTTCCTAGTTCACTAAGAGATAGTAATGCAAAAGTACATTTTTATTTTCAATTTAAGTGAAAGAATGCAATTTTTTGTCTTTTAGATGAATGAAGCACACAATGCACTATTACACTAAAAAGCGAAACAAAGACTAGTTTCGAGCACTGCGAATGTAATGATCTAAAATGAGTATATCTATGCAATAAAAACATAAAATGCACTCAAAACAAGAATGAACTCTTCCAAGCAAACAAAATTCTTTCGAAACGATCCAAGGAGCAATGTAATCTATGCTCGAAGTGACAAAATGGAGACTCAAATGAAAACAAAAGTGATCATCCAACAAACCAAAGACACAAGGAATTGAGAGAAAGACTAACAAAATCAATCAGTGGATTGAAACGACAAACATAAAAGTGACTCTAACTTCACTCAAAAGGCTCAATCAAGAGAGGGCTGAAAAAACATCACAAGACACCTAGAACCCCAGGGCTACAAACTTAACTGATAATATGATGGACAAACAACTGAGAAGACCGAGACTATAGAGTCAAAACAATCCCAATAGACCAATTGCAAGGCAAAAAACCAATCCAAAGCCAATAAATACTGACAAAAACTCAGAAAATATGTCAAATCAAATCCTACAATATTCGGCGCGACTGTTCAACTGTAATCCATGCTAAACAGGGGTTGGCGCATCTGTGACAAAAGTAGCATGCACCAATTGGCGTGACTATTCAAGGAAAAATCACGTCGAGCTAGAAAACCGTGGGAAAAAATAAAACCATCGAGAAAAGGTCAGACTTGACACTCTGGAACTGAAAAGGATGGTGTAAAATAGTCAGGCAAGTCAAGCAAAGTAGAAAAATGATGAAACAACCAAAGTCGACTCGACAAGCCAAACTCTCGACAAACAACAAGATGACAAACACACACTGATCCCCAGTGGAGTCGCCAACTTGTTGTGTAGGTAAAGCCCCTCTGCGGACATAGGCAATCCCTCTAGCCCTAGGGTGGGTCTAGCAGCAAGAGGACATGCTAATGTGTTGATTCCTAGCTAATGAATGAAACTGAGTCAAGATAGATGTCCTACCTTTGTTCTAACGCAGTTGTCGTCGCTGGGGAAAAAGTCTCCTGATCTTCATCCTGACACATCGAAGTCCTGAAGCAATGGTACTCAGATTCTTGCTCAAGGATCAGAGAATGAAAGCAGCATATGAAACAATATTTTAATTCATAACTATAAAATTGGTCAATGAGAATTAAACGTATTGTGCAAGATTAATCATATCAACACAAAACGGGAACCAAAACATCAGTCATGTATAAGTAAGATAAAGAAAGATATTACAAACAAATGAGCGTTGATGTCGCAGCCTCCTTCAGTGGGTCTAGTCAAAACGTGTCTCGAGCATTCATCAGGGAATTTGGACTTGGCGAGGCAGTCAGCCTAGACTCTCTCTCGATAAGGGTCTCTCTTAGCTCTATCTCACACCAACTATATCAGACTATTTCAGCTATTCTCCAAAATGTCCAGCTATCCAAACCATTTAGCTAGCTGCATCTATGTGAGAGAGATGCATTTATAGAAGGGGAGGAGGAATTTGGGATCCCTCATATGGTGGAAGTGAGGCCTCATCCTTTGGGAGGTTACCCCAAATGTAGGAAACAAGAAGACAAAGGAGGGTGCTCGACGTTATTTAGTTGAACCACCCATGCTGACTCGCCCATGAAGTGGTTGGCAATGGAAACTTCGCTTCTATATTTAAAAAAAATTCCAAAAACAACTCAGCGTGGGAAGTCCACTGAGACAAAGCGCCAATGGGCACAGGGCCCAGTGCTAATTTCACTTATTGGCGCGAGGCCATAACTGACTGCCAGCGCCAACCCAAAATCATGTGTTTTTGATGGTTTGTTCCAGGAATAGTCAACAGAGGAAATTTTCTTCTCATGGAAAGGGATGCAATGACACATTTTTCAAGGCATGACACTTCATATAAGTCACATAAATGGTCCTCCAATGTGTGGGATGGGGACTGCAGGGACGGTGGCAAAATGATGTGTAACACCCCTAGGTGAACCACACCGCCCATGCACACGGCCCATGGGTAAACTTGGGTGATTTGAAATGGAATATCATGATACATAATAATTAATTTTCACAACTATCACCAATTGAATTTCCCCAGGGGGCTGCAAACAAATACCTTGTTAATAACATAATATTATTTCTTTCTACAATCATGAGGGGGACTAGTATGAATGTTGAAGGGAAACGATAGAGTATTTGATATGTGTGTGTGTGTTTTTATCTTTATCATAATACTTAGATATAATTTACTCCTCAATTGACATAAGTGTAATGTTGGCTTGAGGGGTCCTGACCCAAGTTCGGTGTGCAAGGTTTGCCAACAAACCCCTATACTACTGGCCCTTTCAGCAGTGACCTACTTGCGCAGGTCACAGTCTCACCCGAAGTAGTATGGGTGGGTGCTGGAACTAGGTTTACGCACCCTGAGAAAGGAAGGGTAAGGCAAGCAGACTACGTTTTAGTTAGATTATTGTGTCTCTTGCAGGGTTAAATATGTATCCAATCGCATCCAAGTGCACTAGATCTATTACTATATGCTTCTTATAACATCAACACAACAATACATAACCCGAACAGATCAGATCTAGATCTACTTCAATACACAGAATTTCGCAGCATGATATAACCAGAACATAATAGATCCAACCATTCAAGATACAACCCTTCGTAGCGCAAAGACAGAAGATTCATAACACAATAATTATCAACAATCCATTCAATAGTACTGACAGATTCAGATCTAATAATCCAACATATTCATTCATTCATCACCCTTACAATTCCCTTCCCAACCTGCACACACAGTAGCAGGGTCTGCACACAGCTGGACTAGGATCTCCATGTACATAGCCAGCAGGATTTTTTTCCCAAAAACCCCAACAGATCGCTTACACAACAGATCGTATCAATATCTTATCAAATCCTACCTCCTACAATCCGAAATGCTTCTCTATTTATAACAATCTAGCTTTAACAATCCTATGGTCCGCAACCCATCATTTTCGGACCCCTAGTTTACCCTTTAACCCCATTACAATGCTTTTGGGGCTTTGACCCACCCCAAAACCGCAACGCTTGTAATATCCCAAATGAGGGATTTTATGCTCCATCGGGAATATCTTAAGATATTCCAATATTCCAACTCCAGGAGTATTAACAATCAACACTGAACTATCTCAGAGATGGACTGTTAGGGGAATTTACTGGATATGTCACCTTCACAAGGAAGGATGAAATCTAGAGGCTACCTGGCCCACTAGCAGGCTCTGCCCATAAAACTTGTCAAAAGCTAATAATTCCCTTTAAGGAATTTCTGCAATGCCTCCCATGGGAACAATGTATAAGAAAATAATTGCAAATAAAATGTTGTATAGTGTTGAGATCCTCTTATACATATAATATTGAGTCTAAATGCAGAAAGAGAGCTGAAACAAATAGATCTAGGTGGGTTATACAGATCTCCCCAACCTAGGTACCTCATAAATCAGCTCAAAGAGTGAGCTACAACAATATGCAAAACATTAATCTGAAACTCTACAAATATGAATGTATCATGAGAGGGTAAAGACTACAGCCATCATCATATTAATATATCAGAAATATTATACATAAATATCATGAGGAACAAGACCCTCAAGCTTTTAGAACCAACCTCCAATGAATAAGCAATGTAATACATGAGATGTTGTTGCTACACAAAATGCTGGAGGCAGTGACTGCGCAGTCTCAATGAGAGATGTAGCTGCTGAATACATAAAAAATGATAATGTAGCTGAAAAGATACAAGAAAATGGCCCAAGAGAGGAAAATGGGCTCAATATGGGATTCCTATCCAATCTCAGGGAGATTGCTATAAATGCCGGATAAAATACAATAGTGAAAAACAAATTCTCACTGCAATTGAAATCAAATGAATATGAGGCTATGGCTGATCTGAAATTATGATTCCCTCCTCTGATAATGCCCTCCAGGGAAAAGGGGTTGATCCCATTTTACTCAAAAGCACTCCTCCTGATGAGCACAAGAATCTCCCTCGACACTACCCTCATGGAATAACGAAGTTTCTCCAAGTGTCTGTGCAGTGGGAGATGGTGAATGAGTGGCCTGATGCCATAGATATAAAATATGGTCCAAGAGCCCTATCTATAGCTCCTCCAATGAAGATATCACTCCACTACTAAAAACTCAAGTAAGGAAAGACTCTATGAGTTCCTCTGCTGCTACCCTAGCAACACAACACCATCCTGCTACAGAAATAACGCTGCAACTGAAGGAGTGAGCTTGGCCAAATGTCAGAATGAGGAAATGCAGCTCAAATCCTCTCCTCCCATGAGGAAGAGGTGGGGGATCCCCTCCCGGGAACACCCCCAGTGCTCAAGAGCACTGCAATCCTGCTAAACATCCCAGATGTGCAAGTCCTTGGCCTCACTACGAAATTTCTGAACCAAAGCATGAACCAATGAGCTGCTATCCTCTCTCTTATTAAGTAAATGAGCTCTCTCTCACCATAGGTCCCAAAATTATGGTTTTTTTTCACCTTTGAATGCTTTTCCTCCAAAAACTGCGTTGTCTTCTCAAGCAAGCCACCCCTCTAAGGCAATACTATTGACTTGGTCAAAGATGGCCAACTCAAGGTGATCCTCATCATGTTCACACCATTAGGTGTTTATTTTAGCTGCTTATTTATCCTCCTTCCTCATAAGGAGTGTTATTTCTCTATCACCAAGGGGTTAAGGGGTCTCCTTACCCATTTTATTAAACAAAATAAAAATATGCCACTATAATGTTCCATTTTAGCTTGAGGCTAAAATTGGGAACATTACAGCGATATACTAAATATAACAAAAATAACCAAAATGGGCCAGTTTTGTAGCTTGTTTAGGAGACCCCGTTCCAACAGTCCCCCAATACAATCTTGTGACTTGTCCCGAGTCACTCCACCGGTGCATCACTGACTTGTGTTCGCAGAGTTTCCAGTGAGCGGGCAAGCAGAGGGAGTAATGTCTGGCTTTGAGACACAGCTTCCTGTGCAAGAGTGACCAGCTTTTAAGGAGGTGGATCTTCAGTAGCCAGGGTAATACTTGCTAATAACTGATTAAGGTGCTTATTAACATCTTAAATTTCATGCGTTAACTGGAGGGTCGAAGTAGTTTAGGGCTTCAGGCGTTCTGTGACAGTGTGTTGTTTCTGCCGAAGCTTCGTAATCTCAGCCTGGAGGTCATTTCTAGTTTTTAATTGTGCGAAGCGTTGGGCTGGTACCAAAGTAGACAGCGTAGCACTGATTTCATCCATAGCCTTCTCATGTTGTCATAATTCCTGATTGATTTGTTGAAAAATGGAATCACACTAGACCTGGGACCAAATTTGTATGGCTGACTCCATCAGAGTGGTACCTTGATATATTTTCCCCTTGATCGTCATAGTGGCTTCTGCGATAAGTGCCATACGTTGAGCACGAGTTTCTGGCAGGGTGCCAGGCTGCAGCCTATACTGCAAAACCTCCAAGCAGGAGGCTTTGAGAGCAGCCACTAGTTTTTCCACTTTACTTCTAGGCGGGTCCTCAGCCATGATCCCTTCGGTGACTTCCGCGCATACCTGGTGGATGGCAGCCTCCAGCTCCGCTTGTTGTGACCGAGCCTGAACCACTGCCTGAGTCTCCTGGGCCAGGGTGAGCTGGATGTCTGCAAGCTGTCAGTTGGTGGCTTGAGCACGATCGTTAATTTCTTGGGCGACACTATGAAGGAGAGACTCCAAGGCTGTGGGGGCCAACCGATTGAGGGCTAGCTGAATTTCAATGCCTTCTGGGAGCTGCATCCCGATTAGGGCATTGGTAGGGATGTTCCAGAGTCGACCTGTTGTCCCGACCTGTGTCGAACTGGTATTAACTGGCAGAGGTGGTTTTTTTCTGGACTGGGACGGATATGGTTGCATGTTAATTTTGAGGGCGCGGAGGTCTTCCTGAAGAGATGTAACCCCAGCTTCCCACTGAGCCTTGATAAGTGCCCATTGATCCTCGGTCGCCGGAGTGACCGCATTTGTAATTTGTTCCAAATCTCCCCTTGTTAATGTGATTGTCATGTCATAGTGCTCACGGTAAGCTTTTTGCTTCGTTCTTTTCCGAGGACCTGACGTCGGTGGCACTGCTCACTTAGTACTGGGAGGAGGAGCGGAAGTGGTACTAGCTGCCAGGTTTGGGGTTGTGTTGGACTACTGAAGCGATTTATCTTTGGAGTCGGTTGGAACCACTGGGGGTACCAGAGAGGCCTTTTTTCCATTCGGGGGGCCATAGGGAAATTAGTAGATCAATTTCTTCATTCGGTACCATATAAGCTAGCTCTGTCCAGGCCTGATTGGTGAGACTACGAATTCGGACTTGATGCATAGTGATTTGGAATGTTGCAATATGCTTGTATTTGTCGTATATTGTAGGTGATATTCAGGGCCGAGAGTTGATGGCAGTGGAGACACTACTCTGGAAGAGGACCCATAAGATCTTATTATCCTCAATGCATTGTTTATCCTTAGAGTCCCATAGGTGGGCATACCGAGCACCCTCGCACATCTCAGCAGCGAGCTCAGAGACTACCATCTCATCTGGTTTGTCCTAGGTGACTAGTGCGATGAGAAATAACAGCCTTGAGTATAAGAACGGGGTCCCATTCTCTTGATATTAGCGGACATTAGCAAGAAATTCTTCACATAAGTATTGAGCCCATTTGAAAAACTCACCTTTCGCACATTGTCCAGCCAGCTAGATGACATAAGCAGGGAAAGTTGCTACCTGGCACCTTCACATGAGTTTGCAGGCTAGCAGGCAAGTGCCTAATTGTGTAGTAGGATCGTTGATGGTTTGGATTAAAAACCCCCTTTGGTTGTGCTAGACCGCATAGGTCTTCCGGACATATGACGCAGTAGCAGCTTCATACTTCTTCCTAACTTCTGTGAGCGGGTTTGGTCCCTGCTTCGGGAGGCTTGTAATTTTGTGGATCAACTCAGCATCAATAGGGATTCTATTACAAATCCATAAGCTATCATTGTGAATGATGGCCAGTATCTGGCGTGACAGTCGATCTGTGATGGTGTAGTAGCCAAAGTAGGGCATTCGAAGCAAATTCAAAGTCCAGATCCTTGTAGGCAACAGACCCAGAGTTGCGGGACCACCGTGGTTCCACCATCTTCATGGAGCGTCTTGAAATATAACTCAGGGCTTAATTTGGGGAAGGCGTCCCGGTCCGCCAGATTATAGTCATCAAACTTGACTTCATGGAGATGTCCAGAGGGATCACCGATGATAGGGACTTCGTTGGGGGTTAGAGGAGTCTGGAGGGAAGTGATTAGGCCATCCAAATTTTTTGGTATCTACGTAGATGGTCTCTGTGGACGAATAAAGGGGGGAAACCAATTAATTGGTTTAGCCGGCAGCGACTCCTCTAGGGCATCAACAGCTGGAGGCCTGGGACATCTTGGGGAATTTTGGGGTCATTTTGCCGCCTGAGGGTCAGTCCTCAACTTTTGAACTTTTTCCTTGCCCTTCCTTGTGGTTCGCGGGGGGGATCTTCTTCTAGCTCCGGCTCATCTTCCAGAATTTCCTCCGCCTCTTGTTCCGTCAGAGTGGAGGGTTCAGTAGCAGTAGTCGACATTCTTAGATGGAAGATGAATCTACGCTCTGGTTGATTACTTTTTAATGTAGAGGGTTTCTTAGTCATGGGAAGGTCACTGTGATTGCAAAAAATTCTGCTGTTGGATAACTTCCACGAGATGCTTAAAGTAGGATGCTTACCTTTGTGAGGAAAACCCCCTTTTAAGGAATGGTTGTTGGATACCAAGGGGGGGTATCTGACGTAGGGCGAGATTCCCCAGGAATGGTAAAATCCCCCCGTAAATTGATTGGCCAATTGCTCAGGATCCGCTTAATTCAACGGTAACTTCTTCTTTTTACCTGAGGTTATACTTCCAACGGTTATCTTTCTTATCCCCTAGAACTTAGGAGTATTAGTTACGCTAGGGTTATTGCTTGGCGATAGCTGTCCGCCTTCCCCCAACACAGGCTTGCCTCCTAAGGAGCCTAAGACCTGTCGTACCTGTCTTATTAAGGCCTTAAGGGGGGTTGATGCTGGAGCCAAAGGTCTGTCCCTTAGTCGTGCCACCATTGTAAAGGCGGTCTGGCACATAAGATCATTAACCATGGATGTTGTATGTGATGTTGGGAAATCTGGTCTTGTGCGTGAGTCATTCAAACCCTTCCTGTAGATGGTCAGGCCTAGATCTCCTTCCATCCTTTCCTTAGGGGTTTTAATGAGGGGCTTCTTTATGATACGAAGACATCATAGTATGAAGGCTTTCCCTAACTGGTTCCACCATGCTTCTAGCTCCTGACTGGGATCCTCAGTATCTTCCTTGTAGCCTAATACATCACCCTGGGGTAAGTTTCCCTTGTCATGAACTGCCAACTGGTAGATAAATTCCACCCTTGCCGATGCAGGCTCTGTATGTCTTTTGACTAAAGTCCTTGGGCTGCCTCTTGTCAAATTTTCCAGTAACTTCTGCATATCCCGTAGTGCCTGAGGATTGCATAGCAACCTTATGCATATTTGTAAGAAAGTTTTAATATCCTCCGCTGGTTTCATGTCTTCTTGGTGCATGGTTGGTGGACACTTAGCCTCAAAGAGGTCCCTTCGTGTTTTTATAAATGTTTCCTTGATTTTACCCAAGTCTAATCCTTCTTGGTTGTAAACTGCCTTGTGGATTAGTGAGTTGGCTTCGTATTTTTCCTTAGTTCCCCCAGTCTCTAATCCGCTGCGTGTTATTATATTGACTTTTTCCTCTTGATCTTGGACCCTGCGCTTCTTCTGTCCAGACACAAACTACTTTTCCTATATCTTGGTTTTTAGGGCTGCGTAGTCTTGTAGTGCATGGTTCCACTACCTACAATACCTGTAGGGCTGTCGCAGGTAGCCTCTTGAAAAATGTCCTGCATACCCGCAGTTATAATAGACCAGACGGTCTCTACTATGACCAGTGCTTTCCCTTCGGCTTTTATCCCTCTTTTCAGGGGGGAAATCGTCCTTACCCAAAGGGGTTCTTGGTGACGTAGGGTCGTCTTCCTTGCTTGCCTCTTTGGTGCTGACCTGATTTTCATGGCCAACTGATCGGTAACGTAGGTAACTGCATTTCTTTGGTGCGATAATGGGGGTAAATGGCAATCTCGCTGTGCAAATTTCCTCGTGCCAGTGCAGAGGCCCCTTTGAGCTACCTTGTTCTAGGCTATGTGCTCCTAGTGCTGCTGTGTGACCTCCCTACTGCAGGCCCTAGATTTCTCGGTGCATTACTTCTACTTTTTTCTGGATCCATTGTACTGCTAGCATAGTGTCCTCAAGAGGTGTAGCTTCCAATCTCATAGCGGCCTCCAAGGCCTTGTCTTTCAAACTAAAAGTTTGGCGATTCATGGGCATACGCAGGTGAGGGAGAAGCATGGCGATAAACCACTTCGTATGATATCTATCATCATACTCAAACCCTCCCTCCCTAATTGCCTTCTTTAACCGTTGATCCGCCTCCCGCACTGATTCAGATGTACCTTGTTTGAAGTCCTTTACGTCCAATACTAACTAGGAATAGGACTTTGGTTTGCGGAATTGTTGCTTCAAAGCATCCTTAATATCCTGAATGGAGGCGGTTCCATTCTGGGCAACATATCGCATATACCAGTCCAGAGCTCTGTCTTCGAATGCTAGAGACAACTGTGCCCTTTTTATTGTATCGCTTGCCATGTTCTGCGAAATCCAGACAGAGTTTGCAACGAACCAAAATCAGTCTATGTCCTCATCTCCTATCCCCTTGAAGGTGGGTAGTTCCAAGCGCACCGTCATAGTTCCTTAGGAGTTCCTTTTCAGTCTGCCAATATCCAACTCCTTTCTCAGCTCCCTTCCAGTCTTGGCAATGGAACCATTTGTTGGCTTGAGGGGTCCTGACCCAGGTTCAGTGTGCAAGGTTTCCCAACAAACCCCTATACTACTGGCCCTTTCAGCAGTTACCTACTTACGCAGGTCACAGTCTCACCCGAATTAGTATGGGTGGGTGTTGGAACCAGGTTTCCGCACCCTGAGAAAGGAAGGGTAAGGCAAGCAGGCTTCATTTTAGTCATATTATTGTGTCTCTGTGCAGGGTTAAATATGTATCCAATCGCATACAAGTGCACTAGATCTATTATTATATGCTTCTTATAACATCAACACAATAGTACATAACCCGAACAGATCAGATCTAGATCTACTTCAATACACAGAATTTCATAGCATGATATAACCAGAACATAATAGATCTAACCATTCAAGATACAGACCTTCCCAGCGCAAAGATAGAAGATGCATAACACAATAATTATCAGCAATCCATTCAATAGTACTCACAGATTCAGATCTAATAATACATCATATTCATTCATTAATCACCCTTACAATTCCCTTCCCAACCTGCACACACAGCAACAGTGTCTGCACACAGTTGGACTAGGATCTCCATGCACACAGCCAGCAGGATTCTATTCCCCAAAACCCCAACAGATCGCTTACACAATAGATTGTATCAATATCTTATCAAATCCTACCTCCTACAATCCGAAATGCTTCTAAATTTATAACAATCTAGCTTTAACAATCTTATGGTCTGCAACCCATGTTTTTCAGACCCCTAGTTTACACTTTAACCCCATTACAATGCTTTCGGGGCTTTGACCCACCCCAAAACCCCAACGCTATACTAAATATATAAAAAATAACCAAAATGGGCTGGTTTTATAGCTTGTTTAAGAGACCCCGTTCCAACATGTACACTCCTAAAGTCCAAATTTTTCCAAATCAAATATGTATTTTTTTTATTTCACATAAATTGATGTTTTAAAATACTTTAAAGACATGTTTGATAACATAAATAAATTCTACGTTGGCGTTGTTGCAGACCTAGACAGCACCACCACAGCTGATAGGGCCTCTCCAAGAGCTTGCAGCCATGGACGTGGGTGGGGGTGTTGATCCCACTCCCCCCCTACCAGACCTTGCCACATTCAAGAAATTAGTTGCAGGCGCAACCAAGAGACCTATGACAGAGATGCAATATAAATTCATGAAAAATCTTGAATTTATCCCATCATTCGCACTGCCAATCGAAGAAACCTACAGATCTGCTCTCAATCTTGCCGACAGAGGGCTTATTGGTCAGTTCACTGGCCTCTGGCCCTCCCCCAAATTAGTGGAGGAATGGGTGCAGAGGAACCTGTCTCCGCTAATTTCATAAGGGATCAAAAGCCATTTTGTCGGGAAAGGCTTCTTCGTATTCATTTTTGAAAACGCAGAAGATAAAAATCTCATCTTCAGAAATGGCCCATACTTTATGGGCCCTCAAGGGTTATATTTGAATAAATGGACCCCTGACTTCGACCCAGCCCAAGATGTGCCTTCCACAGTCCTAGTTTGGGTTCATCTTCTTCATCTACCATTGCATTGATGGAACCAAAAACCTTTGCAAACCATAGGTAACACTCTGGGAAGGTACATAGATCAAGTAGTGAAAAAAGATCAGTACTCCTGTGCATAGATCTATGTGGAGGTGGACTTGGAAGTAGGGCTTCCTAAAGAAATTAAACTAACCGTCGTAGATTGGACGCACATCCAGGAACTAGACTACGAGCAGCTACCTTTCAAATGTCGGCATTGCCACAGTTATGGCCATTTTGCAAGGTATTGTAAGAAAAATATCATCGAGGAACAGGAAAATGCAAAAGTTGTTCAATGGATCGAAGTGCAGAAAGTAGGATTAGCAAAACCGCAAGGCAAAGGCAAAACAAAAGAGAACAAATCATCGTCAGTAGGGCAGGACCTAGGAGCTGGAAACTCCAATCCCTCAACGACTGCAGGAATTCAAAACACAAAGCCCAACAAAACAGTAGACCTAGAAGGATCAAATAAAGAAAGTGGTGATCAAGAGAAGTCTTCCCCTAGTGGAAAAGGCAATGAGGTAGAAGGGCAGCCAACAGTAACCCCAGAAATCACCCCTTCTCCATCATATGCAGATATAGCCAGGAAGAAAATAATAGATTCACCCAACTCCTCAGATGATGAGATCTTGGAAAGGCCTACTAAAAGAGCAGGAAGAAATTCACGAAGAGAAGCAAGGGAGGAAGAGGCTGAAAGACAAAAAACACAAGGAAGCTAGCCCACAATAGAAATGTCAATCGAAAGAAGTACAAGAACAAGGCCTCCAAAAGGAGGAGTTTCCACCATCCCCAACAACAAGTAATGTGAATCGTCTATTGGAACTGTAGAGGCTTGGGGAACTCGTCAAAATTCTAAGCAGTCAAATACCTCATGAAAATGGAACCAGTAGATATCCTCCTGCTCCAAGAGACAAAAATCGAAGGGGACACCCTACTTAAAATCAACAAAAAGAAATGGCAAAAGAATGCAGGGAAAACAATAATCATAAGGGGCTCCTCAGGAGGAATTTCCACCCTGTGGAAGGAGGACCAATTCAGGCTTGACAATTAATTCAGCACCCAACACTAGATCTTCACCGAGTTGAAGCATATAGCAAGTAAGTTAACTTTCAGGCTTTTCAACTTATATGTAGCGGTAGTCTATGCAGAAAATAAAAATTGTTGGCAATCCCTAAATGAATTCCTGGAACTCCATACACCAAATAATATAATCATAGTTGGATATCTCAACATAGTGATGAAAGAAAAAAGAAAAAAGAGGCGGCAGAAGTAGCAAGGATCAACTGATACATGTGGTAGAAGACATAATACTACAATGTGAATTGATGGACTTCAAACCAAAGAAAGGGTTATAAACTTGGACCAATAATAGGACAGGGGCAGATCACATCTTGGCAAGATTGGACAGATTTCTAGTTCAAAGCACCTTGTTGATGGAAAGAAAGGTCATCTCTTCAGACATCCTCCCAAAACTCACCTCTAATCATAAACCCATCCTCCTCTCGGTGGATGAGGAAGAAAATTTGGGCCCAATCCCATTCAGATTTAGCCCGCTCTGGAGTGGAAGAAGTGGATTTCTTGAGACAGTCTGAATGGCTTGGTCCACTTTGGTCAATGGCTCCCCCAGCTACGTTTGGGAACAAAGACTAAAACTCACCAAGGAGGCCCTTAAAGAATGGAGCAAAATCCCCACAAGCACTCCCAGCAGCCAAAGAAAGGAAGAAGTGCAGCACCTGGGAAATCTACAAAGAGAAATGGAAACTAAAGACATAACAACAACTGAATTGAACAAAGAGCAAGCTGCCCAATGCAACTCCTTCCGCTCCTTTCGGATTGAAGAATACTATTGGAGACTAAAGTACTGCAACCTATGGTTGGAATCCGGAGATAGGAATACCTCTTACTTCCATCGGCAATTCAGAGCCTGCCTTTCCCGAAACCATATCTCAGATCTTACAACCACTGATGGGTTGCTTTGCAAAGGCATAGAATAAATTAAATCCACTATTGTCTCTCACTTCCAGAATCTATATAACAAAGGAAATGAAGGCAGTGAAGAAGAGAATGGAGACTTCCTTAACAATATTCCTTCCTTGGTAACAAAGGAGGACAATACACCTCTCTTGAAGCAGGTCACAAAGGAAGATATTAGAAAAATAATTTGGGCCATGGAACCTGATAAAGTGCCCGGACCAAATGGATTTTCAATTCGTTTTTATAGGATATGTTGGGATATTATAAAATCAGATTTGGTTAGAATGATCAGAGGCTTTTTGCAAAAAGAAAAGATGGGAGGTAGCACCAAGTTAAGCTTTCTAGCATTAATTATGAAAGAATCAAACCTCGACACTTTTGATAGGTTTAGGCCCATCTCTTTATGCAATGCCTCATACAAGATTATAGAAAAAATTCTTGCCAATAGAATGAAGCCTCTTCTTGGCAATCTAATCTCCACCTCACAAGGGGGTTTTGTCAAAGGAAGACACATTTTGGATACTGTTATCCAAGTTCAGGCAACCATGCACTCCAGCAATCTAAGAAAAGAGAAAGGCATGCTGGTCAAGTTGGATATGGCCAATGCATTCGATAGAGTAAACTTTGCCTTCCTCTATAAAGTCCTTCTTTCATTTGGATTCTCGCAAGAGTTTGTAAACTTGATAAAAGCTTGCACCTGTAGGCCTTGGATAGCCCCTATGGTAAACGGGAGGCCATCCAAATTATTTCAAGCCCTGATAGGTTTAAGGAAAGGATGCCTCCTCTCTCCCTTTCTGTATATTCTCCTGGCAGATACACTAAGAAGAAAACTGGAGCTGGACAAATCATCTGGGAAAGCTCCTGGTTTGTGAATAATGAAGGAGATGGAACCTATTAATCATGCTCTATTTGTCATTGACTCACTCATGTTGGGAGGGGCTTCTTGCAGAATAGCCTCAGCTTATAAGGTTACCCTTCAAGCATATTGCAGAGTTTCTAGAGCATTGATAAATGAAAGAAAAAGTGCGGTTTACATTTGGAATGTTGAAGAGACAAAGATCCAGAAAGTTGCTTGCATTTTGGGTTTCAAAGGAACCTCCAAATGGGAAAAAATAAACTACCTCGGGCTGCCTTTAATGTTGGGCATTAACAGGAGCTTGTTGTGGAGGGAGTGCTGAATAAAATTAAATCAAAAATCGAATTTTTGGGAGGGCAGTGGCTCACGCATGGAGGAAAGCTCATACTGATCAAATCAGTGCTCTCCTCGCTCCCAATTTATCAAGCCTCCTTCTTACTGGCCCCGAAATCAATATCTGGACAGCTAAACAAGCTTATGCGTGATTTCCTATGTTATGGTGCCAAAGGAAATCAACTCGAGCTCCACTTGGTTAAATGGGACATCGTCAAAAGACCACTCTGTGATGGTGGTTTTCAAATAAGGGACCCTGCGCAAGCTAATACAACACTTGGCTATAAGATTTTATGGAAAATGTTTAACAACCCCAATCATCCTTCTTGCCGCACGCTCAAGTTCAAATACCTCCAAGGAGCAGCGTTAAGGCAGATGAAGAATGTTAACACCAAAAGAAGCACGCAGCTATGGAGTTTATGCAAAATAGGTATCCCATTCTTCCTACAACATCTCTACCGAATTCCAGGGAGTGGAGAAAGAGTGAAGGCTGGACTGGCAGGATCATGGGGCATGCGCTAATTCCAAACAATACATAAATTACAGAAATAAGCATTTTGTTGAAGGAAAGAGGTATCAATAGAGTCTCTAACATCTTGGAATGGGACGAGGGAGGAAATTGGAAGGCATGGAGATACAACGACATACTAGAGTGCCTATTAAAATAGATAGACATCCTTAAAACAGATCTTAAAGATGCAGCTCCAATGCACGAGTTTGTTGAAGACTCTTGGGAATGGGGTCCCTCCGAAATCTATACCTCTGCCAAGGGTTACGCAACTCTTCAACCCCATCGTGAAAGCCCACATCCTGCCAGCTTCTGGACTTAGGTTTGGGACTCAATGGCACTTCCAAAGATAAATTTCTTCTTTTGTACTGTAATGCATAAAAAAATCTAGAAAGGAGAAAACCTCATGAATATAAACTTTACAGGTCTGCACAGATGTGCTTTATGTAAAAAAGCTCCTAAAACAATTGACCATATGTTTGTAGACTATCCCTTTGCACACAATTTCTGTACCCTTACTCTTCATGGCCTAAATACAATAGTCCCTTCTAAAATCTCTGTAGAAGACCTCTTCTCAACATGGAAGGACCACTACTTTTCGACCATCACCAATAAGTCTCTTTGGGCCCAGGTATGGATCAGAATTCCTAAGTTTGTTTGCTGGAAACTATGGCTAGCCAGGAATGAATATATTTTCAACAACATGTCTTGGACCCCGTCTATAGTAGCTGCTAAAGAAAAATTCCTCCTATTTGAAACTCTGAGCAATTAATCCCTCAAACCTGAAACTACGTTACTGTCGGAGGAAAAGAAATGGTTCAGGACCTTTGTCTTTTGACATAGGGATCAAAGTGAAGTCATACCTCTTAACAATCCCGAATGGAGGCTAAGAGACAAGGATGAAATCTTCCAAAGAGGTGGAGGAAGCATGGAAAAACGGCAATCTTCTTCGATGGTGCCTCCAAAGGAAACCCCAGGACTGCAGGTGATGAAGGTCTCATTTACTCCCAGGACAGATTCTCTAGAGATACCTACAGTTGGGGATTGGGACAGAGAACCAACAATCAAGCTGAAATTCAGAGTTTTTTAAAAGCTTGTCAAATCGCAAAAGAAAGAGGAATCAGAGAGCTGCAAGCATTTGGAGATTCTGACCAGTTTAACGATGTTGTCCTAAACAAGAGCCTTCAAAGGCTTTGGAATATACTTCAAGAATTCACTTCCTTCAAGTGCTTCCATATCCTCAGAGATTCGAACAAGGAAGCCGAAAATTACACCAATCAAGGCTTTCTGCTAGCTCAAGGAGATCTTAGCATAAACAATGAAGCTCCAGAAAAATCTTGTATCTCGTGAAAAGCACTCCAACGTGCATTAGGGACATGTTAGAAGCCATGTACTAAAGGTTGTTTAGTCTCCGACCCAACCTAATTGTCACAATAAATAAAATTCTTACCATTTCAATTTTAAAAAAAATACTTTAAAGACACTAAATAATCACATCTTAAACAAAATATAATAAAAATCAAATAGTTTGTCTGTACTATTGAAAATTTTCATTTCTCCATAGTTAACATTAGGTTTTCGAGTGAAATTTTTGGATGACATGAGCACACCACCACATACCCAGTTCCGGAATTCGAGGTTTGATGTCATCCTACCATGCACAGTATATAGGTGTTGATTCGATTGCACAATGGAGGTACATGAAAGGGAGATTGTTCGTGCAACTAGGAGTTAACTTAGGTTGTGTTGAGCTCTAGTGGTGTAAATTTCGTGTTAAGGGTGTTGGTGGAGAATTTATTATTGTTAATTGATTATCAATAAGTGGGTTTAGGTGTTTTAGGCATTCAAAGGTGTTTTTGTGGCACTCGTTACCATTGCATTTGGTATTTCTATGTTTGTGGTATCTTTTCAGTAGAATTGTTCTTTTTCAAGGTTTGGTTTTTAATAGCAATTAGGTTTTTGTTCTACTTCGCCGGATGCGAGTAGTAAAATTTTTGTGCATAATGCAAAATCACTAAACATTGTGTGTGAAATGTTGAAGCAGTGAAATTTTAGGACGCAAGATTGCCAGCTTTCTCGACGACCATTTGACGGGTGAATGTGTGGAAATTTTTTTGTGCTTTCATTGTCGTGGTGCATAATTTTGAGTTCTAATGGTTCATTGTTTCACATAATTTGCAGGTTAGACTTTAGAATTTACAACATAATAATTATTTGGGTAAGCAGGTTGTTTGATTATAGCGACAGGAAGCTGGTGAGTTTTTAGTTCTCCTGGTGAGAAAACTATGGTTTAATGTGTGATTTTATTTTTTAACAGAAGTGTTAATTGTGGGATCGAGTTTGGATGGTTTGGATGCAATGTTGTAGGAATATATTAGTAGTAACTGAGTTCGACTAGGTCGGATGTCGGCCCATATTTGCATTTGTGAAAGTCCTATGAGCAATGTGTCGACCCCGATTGCATGTGGTCTAGTTTTAAATTGTCTACCGACCACTATTTCATGCTTTCATGTAGTTGTTATGGATAATTTTTCGCAGAATTTAGTCTGAGAGTTGCGAGGTAGGGAGTATGGGAATGTTTGAATTTTCATAAGGATCGTAAGCAAGGAAACGTATTTGATTCAAAATCATGTTGTTTTATATGGTCGGGGTGTCAGATTTATATCGACATAAACATGCGGCTGCAGAAGAAAATAACTCAGAGCTCATTCGGGCACGACACATAGACACAAGGATATGTTAATTATTAAGTTTCTAAAATTTGTGATGTCATAAGTTGGTGCATGTTTGTGTTTTAGCAAACTCGTGGACAAGGAATAGTCGGGGATTCAGATATCTATTGGCATGAATAGCTAAGTGGCGATGGAAATAACATTGACTTGAGTAGGGCCCGACGCATAGACACCGCGTTTTAAGTTTCTAAAATTTGCAGTGTCGGAAGTTGACAGATCTTTGAATTTCCACAAGGTCCTTGAGCATTAAATATATGAAAAAATAAATAAATGAGTTGTGTTATATTGTTTAATTTTTAGTTCAGAGCTTTGTCCTATGTCTAAGATTTTTCTCATGGATTTTACGTTCAAGCCATTATCATAGGACACATTTGGTGCTATTAATTTGTTTTTCAAAACACTAAATTTATTGGAGTAAAAGTTTTAGTTTAACCGTGACCAGGAAATTACAATCTAAGATCATTGTGAACTAGGGAAATAAGTGCATAAAATAATTGATGAAAAAATTTAACTTTCAAGGATGTTGAAGAGCTTTTGAGATCAATGCTACCAGTATTCTAAGTTTCCAATAGTGGGATTTTCTAATGTATTTTTTTCGTAAATTTTATGCATAGATGAACATTCTTGAGTTGCGGTGGTAAAAGAAGTTTAAAAAAATTCAATCTATAATAAGGGCGTCGGTCTCAATTTCAGTTTTTTTGTGTTTCTTTGTAGTGGTAGAAATCGGTAGTCGAGGTGGGCCTCGACATCGAGGTCAAGCAGTTGGCATGTCTGTTGAAAACAACCATAAGGAAAGGGTCGACCTCCGACCCATCTTGGCAAATGATGAGCTTGGAGTGGCCTTGAAGTTGGAATTGGCATTTAGGTTGATTGGTTTTTACTTTTGTAATTTATGAACTATATTTACATTATTTTTTTGTTTAGATGAGGGATAAGGGGTTGATATATTTTAAACATTTTATTACTAATTGTTTTAATTTGTTTGTAGTTTTTGGTTTTTTGTAAACTTTTAGATTGAAATAATAATGAATTTTCTATATAATTTCTTTAAATGAATTTGTCTTATAAAAATAATGTTGAATTTAATTTTTTATTGATAAAAATATAAACGGTTTTAAATTGCATTTATTAAATAATATGTTAAACAGAGAAAATAATAACATATTGTAGACACATATGTTTCTTATGTGGGCCTACATATGGAAAACTTGCAGGTCGGGTTGATTGTGAGGTCGGAGGTTGCAGTTGTAAGCACGGATGGCTATATGGACATATTTCTTTTGTGGCCCCTACTGAAAGCAATTCAGAGTTTGGCCAACTGTGAGGTCGGGGGTCGGCATTGTCATTTGAATGGTTTCTCTAAACACTCTCATAAATGAAGGATAAGGGGTTGATATCTTTTTAAAAAATTAATAATAATTTGTTTTAATTTGTGTGTAGTTTTTGGTTTGTTATGTTAAACTTTTAGATAGAAATATTAATGATCTTTTCTATAGAATTGCTTTGAATGCACTTTTATTATAAAAATAAAAACAAAAATGTTGAATTTATTGTTTTATTGATAAAATATAAAGTTTTTCAAATTACATTAATTAAATAATGTGTTAAATGGAAAAACAAAATAATATATTATAAACATATATGTTTCTTTTGTGGGCCTCCATACGGCAAGTCAGAGGTCGATCCAACTATGAGTTCGGGGGTCGACATTGTCATGTGAATGGTTTTTGTAGATGCTCTCAACTATTAACACTGCCTCACCACTTTGGCTCCAAGCTCAATGCTTCACGTAAGTTGGTGCGAGGTCAGAAAAATTCAACGCGGGTTGCAATATCTGTTTGATTTAAATATTTTTTTAATCAAAATTATTGACGTATACATTAATGTTTATATTGGTTGAGATTAAAGTACTCTATTGGTATTTTAGTTGTTTTGTTCAATAGAAATTGAAAGTATAAATTTTTGGGTCTTTTTCTAAATATAAATAGGCAAGGAAATAATTTTTATAATAATTTATCTTGTTTATTGTTGATTGATTTTTATCATTAGAAGAAAAAAAATAACCATATTGACATTATTTTTTTCTTCAAAGAAGGGATAACAGGTTCACGTCTTTTAAACAGTTTATCTTGTAAGAATAATTTATTCAATTTATATTTTTCATTTTTGCATAGTGAATAATAATGATATTTTTTTGTAGAATTTATTTAAATGAATGTCTTATAAAAAAAAAATTGAATTTATTTATTTATTGATAATAATAAAAAGTGTTTTAAATTACATTTATTAAATAATATGTTGCATGGAAAAACAAAATAATATATTATAGACCCATATGTTTCTTATGTGGGTCTCCATATGAACAAGTCGGAGGTCAGGTTGACTATGAGGTCGAAGTTTGTGATTGTAAGCACGAATGGCTATATGAACATATTTCTTTAGTGACGACTACTAAAAGCAAGTCAGAAGTCGACCCGAATGTGAGGTTGAGGGTCGACATTTTTATTTGAATGGTTTCTTTGGACACTCTCGACTACTAACATTGCCCAACCAAATCGGCTTGAACTTCAATCCTTCACGTGAACTGCTGTGAGGTTAGAAAAATTCAACGCATGTTGCAATATCTATTTTATTTAAATATTATTTTAATCTAAATTATTGACATATAAATTAATGTTCATTAAACTACTTTGTTAGTAATTTAGTTTTTTTGTTTGATATAAATTGAAAGTACAATTTTTTTGGTTTTGTTCTAAATATAAATAGGCAAGGAAATAGTTTTTATAATAATTTATATCGTTTATTATTGATTGATTTTTATCATTAAAATAAAAATAAAAATAAAACCATGTTGACATCAACTTTTTCTTCAAAGAAGGAATAACGGATTCACGTCTTTTACAATCAGAATCTCCAAATGCTTGCAGCTCTCTGATTCCTCTTTATTTTGCGATTTGACAAGCTTTTAAAAAACTCTGAATTTTGGCTTGATTGTTGGTTCTCTGTCCCAATCCCCAACTGTAGGTATCTCTAGAGAATCTGTCCTAGGAGTAAATGAGACCTCCATCACCTACAGTCCCGGGGTTTCCTTTGGAGGCACCATCGAAGAAGACTGCCGTTTTTCCATGCTTCCTCCATCGCTTTGGAAGATTTCATCCTTGTCTCTTAGCCTCCATTCAGGATTGTTGAGAGGTCTGACTTCACTTTGATTCCTATGTCAAAAGACAAAGGTCCTGAACCATTTCTTTTCCTTCGACAGTAACGTAGTTTCAGGTTTGAGGGATTGATTGCTCAGAGTTTCAAATAGGAGGAATTTTGCTTTAGCAGCTACTATAGACGGGGTCCAAGATATGTTGTTGAAAATATGTTCATTCCTGGCTAGCCATAGTTTCTAGCAAACAAACTTAGGAATGGTGATCCATACCTGGGCCCAAAGAGACTTATTGGTGATGGTCGAAAAGTAGCGGTCCTTCCATGTTGAGAAGAGGTCTACTACAGAGATTTTAGAAGGGACTATTGTATTTAGGCCATGAAGAGTAAGGGTACAGAAATTGTGTGCAAAGGGATAGTCTACAAACATATGGTAAATTTTTTTAGGAGCTTGTTTACATAAAGCACATCTGTGCGGACCTGTAAAGTTTATTTTCATGAGGTTTTCTCCTTTCTAGATTTTTTTATGCATTACAGTACAAAAGAAGAAATTTATCTTCAGAAGTGCCATTGAGTCCCAAACCTAAGTCCAGAAGCTGGCAGGATGTGGGCTTTCATGATGGGGTTGAAGAGTTGCGTAACCCTTGGCAGAGGTATAGATTTCGGAGGGACCCCATTCCCAAGAGTCTTCAACAAACTCGTGCATTGGAGCTGCATCTTTAAGATCTGTTTTAAGGATGTCTATCTGATATAATAGGCACTCTGGTATGTCGTTGTATCTCCATGCCTTCCAATTTCCTCCCTCGTCCCATTCCAAGATGTCAGAGACTCTATTGATACCTCTTTCCTTCAACAAAATGCTTATTTCTGTAATTTATGTATTGTTTGGAATTAGCGCATGCCCCATGATCCTGCTAGTCCAGGCTTCACTCTTTCTCCACTCCCTGGAATTCGGTAGAGATGTTGGAGGAAGAATGGGATACCTATTTTGCATAAACTCCATAGCTGCGTGCTTCTTTTGGTGTTAACATTCTTCATCTGCCTTAACGCTGCTCCTTGGAGGTATTTGAACTTGAGCGTGCGGCAAGAAGGATGATTGGGGTCATTAAAAATTTTCCATAAAATCTTACAGCCAAGTGCTGTATTAGCTTGCGCAGGGTCCCTTATTTGAAACCCACCATCGCAGAGTGGTCTTTTGACGATGTCCCATTTAACCAAGTGGAGCTTGCGTTGATTTCCTTTGCCACCATAACATAGGAAATCACGCATAAGCTTGTTTAGCTGTCCAGATATTGATTTCGGGGCCAGCAAGAAGGAGGCTTGATAAATTGGGAGCGAGGAGAGCACTGATTTGATCAGTATGAGCTTTCCTCCATGTGTGAGTCACTGCCCTCCCCAAAATTCGATTTTTGATTTAATTTTATTCAGCACTCCCTCCACAACAAGCTCCTGTTAATGCCCAACATTAATGGCAGCCCGAGGTAGTTTATTTTTTCCCATTTGGAGTTTCCTTTGAAACCCAAAATGCAAGCAACTTTTTGGATCTTTGTCTCTTCAACATTCCAACTGTAAACCACACTTTTTCTTTCATTTATCAATGCTCCAGAAACTCTGCAATATGCTTGAAGGGTAACCTTATAAGCTGAGGCTATTCTGCAAGAAGCCCCTCCCAACATGAGTGAGTCAACGACGAATAGAGCATGATTAATAGGTTCCAACTCCTTCATTATTCACAAACCAGGAGCGTTTCCAGATGATTTGTCCAGCTCCAGTTTTATTCTTAGTGTATCTGCCAGGAGAATATACAGAAAGGGAGAGAGGGGGCATCCTTTCCTTAAACCTATCAGGGCTTGAAATAATTTGGATGGCCTCCCGTTTACCATAGGGGCTATCCAAGGCCTGCAGGTGCAAGCTTTTATCAAGTTTACAAACTCTTGCGAGAATCCAAATGAAAGAAGGACTTTATAGAGGAAGGAAAAGTTTACTCTATCGAATGCATTGGCCATATCCAGCTTGACTAGCATGCCTTTCTCTTTTCTTAGATTGCTGGAGTGCATGGTTTCCTGAACTTGGATAACATTATCCAAAATGTGTCTTCCTTTGACAAAACCCCCTTGTGAGGTGGAGATGAGATTGCCGAGAAGAGGCTTCATTCTATTGGCAAGAAGTTTTTCTATAATCTTGTATGAGGCATTGCATAAAGAGATGGGCCTAAACCTATCAAAAGTGTCGAGGTTTGATTCTTTCGGAATTAATGCTAGAAAATTTAACTTGGTGCTACCTCCCATCTTTTCTTTTTGCAAAAAGCCTATGATCATTCTAACCAAATCTGATTTTATAATATCCCAACATATCCTATAAAAATGAATTGAAAATCCATTTGGTCCGGGCGCTTTATCAGGTTCCATGGCCCAGGTTATTTTGCTAATATCTTCCTCTGTGACCTGCTTCAAGAGAGTTGTATTGTCCTCCTTTGTTACCAAGGAAGGAATATTGTTAAGGAAGTCTCCATTCTCTTCTTCACTGCCTTCATTCCCTTTGTTATATATATTTTGGAAGTGAGAGACAACAGTGGATTTAATTTGTTCTATGCCTTTCCAAAGCAACCCATCAGTGGTTGTAAGATCTGAGATATGGTTTCGGGAAAGGCAGGCTCTGAATTGCCGATGGAAGTAAGAGGTATTCTTATCTCCAGATTCCAACCATAGGTTGCAGTACTTTAGTCTCCAATAGTATTCTTCAATCTGAAAGGAGCAGAAGGAGTTGCATTGGGTAGTTTTCTCTTTGTTTAATTCAGTTGTTGTTATGTCTTTAGTTTCCATTTCTCTTTGTAGATTTCCCAAGTGCTGCACTTCTTCCTTTCTTTGGCTGCTGGGAGTGCTTATGGGGATTTTGATCCATTCTTTAAGGGCCTCCTTGGTGAGTTTTAGCCTTTTTTCCCAAATGTAGCTGGGGGAGCCATTGACCGGAGTGGACCAAGCTATTCAGACTGTCTCAAGAAATCCACTTCTTCCACTCCAGAGCAGGCTAAATCTGAATGGGATTGGGCCCAAATTTTCTTCCTCATCCACCGAGAGGAGGATGGTTTTATGATTAGAGGTGAGTTTTGGGAGGATTTCTAAAGAGATGACCTTTCTTTCCATCAACAAGGTGCTTTGAACTAGAAATCTATCCAATCTTACCAAGATGTGATCTGCCCCTGTCCTATTATTGGTCCAAGTATATAACCCTTTCTTTGGTTTGAAGTCCATCAATTCACATTGTAGTATTATGTCTTCTACCACATGTATCAGTTGATCCTTGCTACTTCTGCCACCTCTTTTTTCTTTTTTCTTTCATCACTATGTTGAGATATCCAACTATGATTATATTATTTGGTGTATGGAGTTCCGGGAATTCATTTATGGATTGCCAACAATTTTTATTTTCTGCATAGACTATCAGTACATATAAGTTGAAAAGCACGAAAGTTAACTTACTTGCTATATGCTTCAACTTGGTGAAGATCTAGTGTTGGGTGCTGAATGAATTGTCAAGCCTGAATTGGTCCTCCTTCCACAGGGTAAAAATTCCTCCTGAGGAGCCCCTTATGATTATTGTTTTCCCTGCATTCTTTTGCCATTTCTTTTTGCTGATTTTAAGTAGGGTGTCCCCTTCGATTTTTGTCTCTTGGAGTAGGAGGATATCTGCTGGTTCCATTTTCATGAGGTCTTTGACTTCTTAGAATTTTGACGAGTTCCCCAAGCCTCTACAGTTCCAAGAGATGATTTGCATTACTTGTTGTTGGGGGTGGTGGAAACTCCTCCTTTTGGAGGCCTGTTCTTGTACTTATTTCGATTGACATTTCTATTGTGGGCTAGCTTCCTTGTGTTTTTTTCCTTTCAGCCTCTTCCTCCCATGCTTCTCTACGTGAATTTATTCCTGCTCTTTTAGTAGGCCTTTCCAAGATCTCATCATCTGAGGAGTTGGGTGAATCTATTATTTTCTTCCTGGCTATATCTGCATATGATGGAGAAGGGGTGATTTCTGGGGTTACTGTTGGCTGCCCTTCTACCTCGTTGCCTTTTCCACTAGGGGAAGACTTCTCTTGATCACTACTTTCTTTATTTGATCCTTCTACATCTACTGTTTTGTTGGGCTTTGTGTTTTGAATTCCTGTAGTCGCTGAGGGATTGGAGTTTCCAGCTCCTAGGTCCTACCCTACTGACGATGTTTTGTTCTCTTTTGTTGTGCCTTTGCCTCGGGGTTTTTCTAATCCTGCTTTTTGCACTTCGATCCATTGATCAACTTTTGCATTTTTCTGTTCCTCGGTGATATTTTTCTTACAATACCTTGCAAAATGGCCATAACTGTGGCAATGCTGACATTTTAAAGGTAGCTGCTCGTAGTCTAGTTCCTGGATGTGCATCCAATCTACGACGGTTAGTTTAATTTCTTTAGGAAGCCCTACTTCCAAGTCCACCTCCACATAGATCTATGCATAGGAGTACTGATCTTTTTTCACTACTTGATCTATGTACCTTCCCAGAGTGTTACCTATGGTTTGCAAAGGTTTTTGGTTCCATCAATGCAATGGTAGATGAGGAAGATGAACCCAAACTGGGACTGCGGAAGGCACATCTTGGGCTGGGTTGAAGTCAGGGGTCCATTTATTCAGATATAACCCTTGAGGGCCCATAAAGTATGGGCCATTTCTGAAGATGAGATTTTTATCTTCTGCATTTTCAAAAACGAATACGAAGAAGCCTTTCCTGACAAAATGGCTTTTGATATCTTATGAAATTAGTGGAGACAGGTTCCTCTGCACCCAGTCCTCCACTGATTTGGGGGAGGGCCAGAGGCCAGTGAACTGACCAATAAGCCCTCTGTCGGCAAGATTGAGAGCAGATCTGTAGGTTTCTTCGATTGGTAGTGTGACTGATGGGATAAATTCAAGCTTTTTCATGAATTTATATTACATCTCTGTCAGAGGTCTCTTGGTTGCACCTGCAACTAATTTCCTGAATGTGGCAAGGTTTGGTAGGGGGGGAGTGGGATCAACACCCCCACCCACGTCCATGGCTGCAAGCTCTCGGAGAGGCTCGATCAGCTGTGGTGGTGTTGTCTAGGTCTGCAACAACGCCAACGTAGAATTTATTTATGTTATCAAACATGTATTTAAAGTATTTTAAAACATCAATTTATGTGAAATAAAAAAAAATACATATTTGATTTGGAAAACTTTGGACTTTAGGAGTGTACATGTTGGAACGGGGTCTCTTAAACAAGCTACAAAACCAGCCCATTTTGGTTTTTTTTGTTATATTTAGTATAGCGTTGGGGTTTTGGGGTGGGTCAAAGCCCCGAAAGCATTGTAATGGGGTTAAAGGGTAAACTAGGGGTCCGAAAACCATGGGTTGCAGACCATAGGATTGTTAAAGCTAGATTGTTATAAATAGAGAAGCATTTTGGATTGTAGGAGGTAGGATTTGATAAGATATTGATACAATCTATTGTGTAAGAGATCTGTTGGGGTTTTGGGGAATAGAATCCTGTTGGCTGTGTGCACGAAGATCCTAGTCCAACTGTGTGCGGACCCTGTTGCTGTGTGTGCAGGTTGGGAAGGGAATTGTAAGGGTGATGAATGAATGAATATGCTGGATTATTAGATCTGAATCTTTGAGTACTATTGAATGGATTGCTGATAATTATTGTGTTATGAAACTTCTGTCTTTGCGCTGGGAAGTTCTGTATCTTGAATGGTTAGATCTATTATGTTCTGGTTATATCATGCTATGAAAGTCTGTGTATTGAAGTAGATCTAGATCTGATATGTTCGGGTTATGTACTGTTGTGTTGATGTTATAAGAAGCATACAATAATAGATCTAGTGCACTTGGATGCGATTGGAAACATATTTAACCCTGCACAGAGACACAATAATATGACTAAAATGAAGCCTGCTTGCCTTACCCTTCCTTTCTCAGGGTGCAGAAACCTGGTTCCAACACCCACCCATACTAATTCGGGTGAGACTGTGACCTGCGTAAGTAGGTCATTGCTGAAAGGACCAGTAGTGTAGGGGTTTTTTGGCAAACCTTGCACACCGAACCTGGGCCAGGACCCCTCAAGCCAATAAATGGTTCCATTTTTGGGACTGGAAGGGAGCTGAGAAAGGCGTTGGGTATTGGCAGACTGAAAAGGAACTCCTAAGGAACTATGACGGTGCGCTTGGAACTACCCACCTTCAAGGGGATAGGAGATGAGGACATAGACTGGTTTTGGTTCGTTGCAAACTCTGTCTGGATTGCGCAGAACATGGCAAGCGATACAATAAAAAGGGCATAGTTGTCTCTAGCATTCGAAGACAGAGCTCTGGACTGGTATATGCGATATGTTGCCCAGAATGGAACCGCCTCCATTTAGGATATTAAGGATGATCTGAAGCAAAAATTCCACAAACCAAAGTCCTATTTCTAGTTAGTAGTGGACGTAAAGGACTTCAAACAAGGTGCATCTGAATCAGTGTGGGAGGCGGATCAATGGTTAAAGAAGGCAATTAGGGAGGGAGGGTTTGAGTATGATGATAGATAGCATACGGAGTGGTTTATCGCCATGCTTCTCCCTCACCCGCGTATGCCCATGAATCACCAAACTTTTAGTTTGAAAGATAAGGCCTTGGAGGCCACTATGAGATTGGAAGCTACACCTCTTGAGGACACTATGCTAGCGGTACAACGGATCCGGAAAAAAGTAGAAGTAATGCACCGAGAAATCCAGGGCCTTCAGTAGGGAGGTCACATGGCAACACTAGGAGCACATAGCCCGGAACAAGGTAGCTCAAAGGGGCCTCTGCGCTGGCACGAGGAAAGTTGCACAGCGAGATCGCCATTTACCCCCATTATTGCACCAAAGAAATGTGGGTACCTACGTTACCGATCAGTTGGCCATGAAAAGCAGGTCAGCACCAAAGAGGCAAGCAAGAAAGACGACCCTATGTTACCAAGAACCCCTTCGGGTAAGGATGATTTCCCTCACGAAAAGAGGGATAAAAGCTGAAGGGAAAGCACTGGTTAGAGTAGAGACTATTTGGTCTATTATAACTATGGGTATGCAGGACATTTTTCAAGAGGCTGCCTGCGACAGCCCTACAGGTATTATAGGCAGTGGAACCATGCACAACAAGTCTGCCCAGCCCTAAAAACTAGGATATAGGAAAAGTAGCTTGTGTCTGCACAGAAGAAGCGCAGGGTCCAAGATCAAGAGGCAAAAGTCAATATAATAACATGCAGCGGATTAGCGACTGGGGGAACTAAGGAAAAATATGAAGCCGACTCACTAATCCACCAGGAAGTTTACAACCAAGAAGGATTAGACTTGGGTAAAATCAAGGAAACATTTATAAAAACACGAAGGGACGTCTTTGAGGCTAAGTGTCCACCAACCATGCACCAAGAAGACATGAAACCAGCGGAGGATATTAAAACTTTCTTAAAAATATGCATAAGGTTTCTACGCAATCCTCAGGCACTGCGGGATATGCAGAATTTACTGGAAAATTTAACAAGAGGCAACCCAAGGACTTTAGTCAAAAGACATACAGAGCCTGCATTGGCAAGGGTGGAATGTATCTACCAGTTGGCAGTTTATGAAAAGGGCAACTTAACCCAGGGTGATGTATTAGGCTACAAGGAAGATACTGAGGATCCCAGTCAAGAGCTAGAAGCATGGCGGAACTAGTTAGGGAAAGCTTCCATACTATGATGTCTTCGTATCATAAAGGAGCCCCTCGTTAAAACCCTTAAGGAAAGGATGGAAGGAGATCTAGGCCTGACCATATACAGGAAGGGTTTGAATGACTCATGCACAAGACCAAATTTCCCAAAATCACATACAACATCCATGGTTAATGATCTTATGTTCCAGACTGCCTTTACAATGGTGGCACGACTAAGGGACAGACCTTTGGCTCCAGCATCAACCCCCCTTAAAGCCTTAATAAGACAGGTACGACAGGTCTTAGGCTCCTTAGGAGGCAAGCCTGTGTTGGGGTAAGGCGGACAACTATCGCCAAGAAATAACCCTAGCGTAACTAATACTCCTAAGTTCTAGGGGATAAGAAAGATAACCGTTGGAAGTATAACCTCGGGTAAAAAGAAGAAGTTACCGTTGAATAAAGCAGATCTTGAGAAACTGGCCGATCAAGTTACGAGGGGATTTTACCATTCCTGGGGAATCTTGCCCTACGTCAGATACCCCCCCTTGGTATCCAACAACCATTCCTTAAAAGGGGGTTGGTCTCACAAAGGTAAGCAACCTACTTTAAGCATCTCGTGGAAGATATCCAACAGCAGACTTTGTTGCAATCACAATGACCTTCCCATGACTAAGAAACCCTCTCCATTTAAAAGTAATCAACCAGAGCCTAGATTCATCTTCCCATGAATGTCGACTACTGCTACTGAACCCTCCACTCTGACGGAACAGGAGGTGGAGGAAATTATGGAAGATGAGCTGGAGCTAGAAGAAGATCCCCCTCGCGAACCATAAGGAAGGGCAAGGAAAAAGTTCAAAAGTTGAGGACTGACCCTCAGGCGGAAAAATGACCCCAAAATTCCCCAAGATGCCCCAGGCCTCCAGTTGTTAATGCCCAAGAGGGGCTGCTGCCGGCTAAACCAATTAATTGGTTGCCCCCCTTTATTCGCCCACAGAGACCATCTACATAGATACCAAAAAATTTGGATGGCCTAATCACTTACCTCCAGACTCCTCTGACCCCCGGCGAAGTCCCTGTCATCGGTGATCCTTGTGGAAATCTCCATGAAGTCAAGTTTGATGACCATAATCTGGCAGACTGGGACGCCTTCCCCGAATTAAGCCCTGAGTTATATTTCAAGACGCTCCATGAAGATGGTGGAACCACGATGGTCCTGCAACGCTGGGTCTGTTGCCTAGAAGGATCTGGACTGTTGAACTTGCTTCGAATGCCCTACTTTGGCTGCTACACCATCACAGATCAACTGTCACGCCAGATATTGGCCATCATTCACAATGACAGCTTATGGATTCATGATAGAAGCCCTATTGATGCTGAGTTGATCCACAAAATTACAGGCCTCCCGAAGCAGGGACCAAACCCGCTCACAGAAGTTGGGAAGAAGTATGAAGTTGCTACTGCGTCATATGTCTGGAAGACCTATGCGGTCTAGCACAACCAAAGGGGGTTTTTAATCCAAACCATCAATGATCCTACTACACAATTAGGCACTTGCCTGCTAGCCTGCAAACTCATGCGAAGGTGCCAGGTAGCAACTTTCCCCGCTTATGTCATCCAGTTGGCTGGACAATGTGCGAAAGGTGATTTTTTCAATTGGGCTCAATACTTATGTGAAGAATTTCTTGCTAATGTCCGCTAATATCAAGAGAATGGGACCCCGTTCTTCTACTCAAGGCTATTATTTCTCATCGCACTAGTCACCTAGGATAAACCAGATGAGATGGTAGTCTCTGAGCTCGCCGCTGGGATGTGCGAGGGTGCTCGGTATGCCCACCTATGGGACTCTAAGGATAAACAATGCATTGAGGATAATAAGATCTTATGGGTCCTCTTCCAGAGCAGTGTCTCCACTACCATCAACTCTCGGCCCTAACTATCCCCTACAATATACGACAAATACAAGCATATCGCAACATTCCAAATCACTATGCATCAAGTCCGAATTCGTAGTCTCACCAATCAGGCCTGGACAGAGCTAGCTTATATGGTACTGAATGAAGAAATTGATCTACTAATTTCCCTATGGCCCCTCGAATGGAAAAAAAGCCTCTTTGGTACCCCCAGTGGTTCCAACCAACTCCAAAGATAAACTGCTTCAGCAGTCCAACACAACCCCAAACCTGGCAGCTACTACCACTTCCGCTCCTCCTCCCAGTACTAAGCGAGCAGGGCCACCGACGTCAGGTCCTCGGAAAAGAATGAAGCAACAAGCTTAGCGTGAGCACTATGACATGACAGTCACATTAACAGGGGGAGATTTGGAAAAAATTATAGATGAAGTCACTCTGGTGACCGAGGATCAATGGGCACTTATCAAGGCTCAATGGGAAGCTGGGGTTACATCTCTTCAGGAAGACCTCCACGCCCTCAAAATTAACATGCGACCATATCCGTCCCAGTCCGGACAAACACCACCTCTGCAAGTTAATAACAGTTCGAAACAGGTCGGGACAACAGGTCGACTCTGGAACATCCCTACCAATGCCCTAATCGAGATGCAGCTCCCAGAAGGCACTGAAATTTAGCTAGCCCTCGATCGGTTGTCCCCCACAGCCTTGGAGTCTCTCCTTCACAGTGTCGCCCAAGAAATTAATGATTGTGCTCAAGCCACCAACTGACAGCTTGTGGTTTCCCAACTCACCCTGGCCTGGGAGACTCAGGCAGTGGTTCAGGCCCGGTCACAACAAGCGGAGTTGGAGGCTGCCATCCACCAGGTATGCGCAGAAGTCACCGAAGGGATCATGGCTGAGGACCCGCCTAGAAGTAAAGTGGAAAAACTAGTGGCTTCTTTCAAAGCCTCCTGCTTGGAGTTTTTGTAGTACAGGCTGCAGCCTAGCACCCTCCCAGAAACTCGTTCTCAGCGTATGGCACTTATCGTAGAATCCACTACGACGATCAAGGGGCAAATAGGTCAAGGTACCGCTCTAATGGAGTTAGCGATACAACTTTGGTCCCAGGTCTAGTGTGATTCCATCTTTCAACAAATTAAAAAGGAATTATGACAGCATGAGAAGGTTGTGGACGAAATCAGTGCTACGCTGTCTACTTTGGTACCAGCCCAACGCTTCGCACAATTAAAAACTAGAAATGACCTCCAGGCTAAGATTACGAAGCTTCGGCAGAAACAACACACTGTCACAGAACGCCTGAAGCCCTGGACTACTTCGACCCTCCAGTTAACGCATGAAATTTAAGATGTTAATAAGCACCTTAATCAGTTATTAGCAAGTATTACCCTGGCTACTGACGATCCACCTCCTTAAAAGCTGGTCACTCTTGCACAGGAAGCTGCGTCCCAAAGCCAGGCATTACTCCCTCTGCTTGCCCGCTCACTGGAAACTCTGCGAACACAAGTCAGTGATGCACCGGTGGAGTGACTTGGGACAAGTCACAAGATTGTGTTGGGGGACTATTGGAACGGGGTATCCTAAACAAGCTACAAAACCGGCCCATTTTGGTTATTTTTGTTATATTTAGTATATCGCTGTAATGTTCCCAATTTTAGCCTCAAGCTAAAATGGAACATTATAGTGGCATATTTTTATTTTGTTTAATAAAATGGGTAAGGAGACCCCTTAACCCCTTTGTGATAGAGAAATAACACTCCTTATGAGGAAGGAGGATAAATAAGCAGCTGAAATAAACACCTAATGGTGTGAACATGATGAGGATCACCTTGAGTTGGCCATCTTTGACCAAGTCAATAATGTTGCCTTAGAGGGGTGGCTTGCTTGAGAAGACAACGCAGTTTTTGGAGGGAAAGCATTCAAAGGTGAATAAAAACCATAATTGTGGGACCTATGGTGAGAGAGAGCTCATTTTCTTAATAAGAGAGAGGATAGCAGCTCATTGGTTCATGCTTTGGTTCAGAAATTTCGTAGTGAGGCCAAGGAGTTGCACATCTGGGATGTTTAGCAGGATTGCAGTGCTCTTGAGCACTGGGGGTGTTCCCGGGAGGGGATCCCCCACCTCTTCCTCATGGGAGGAGAGGATTTGAGCTGCATTTCCTCATTCTGACATTTGGCCAAGCTTACTCCTTCAGGTGGAGCGTTATTTCTATAGTAGGATGGTGCTGTGTTGCTGGGGTAGCAGCAGAGGAACTCATAGAGTCTTTCCTTACTTGATTTTTTAATAGTGGAGTGATATCTTCATTGGAGGAGCTATAGATAGGGCTCTTGGACCATATTTTAGATCTATGGCATCAGGCCACTCATTCACCATCTCCTACTGCACAGACACTTGGAGAAACTTCGTTATTCCATGAGGGCAGTGTCGAGGGAGATTCTTGTGCTCATCAGGAAGAGTGCTTTGGAGTAAAATGGGATCAACCCCTTTTCCCTGGAGGGAATTATCAGAGGAGGGCATCATAATTTCAGATCAGTCATAGCCTCATATTCATTTGATTTCAATTGCAGTGACAATTTGTTTGTCACTATTGTATTTTATCCGGCATTTATAGTAATCTCCCTGAGATTGGCTAGGAATCCCATATTGAGCCCATTTTCCTCTCTTGGGCCATTTTCTTGTATATTTTCAACTACATTATCATTTTTTATGTATTCAGTATTTACATCTCTCATTGAGACTGCGCAGTCACTGCCTCCGGCATTTTGTGCAGCAGCAACATCTCATGTATTACATTTCTTATTCATTGGAGGTTGGTTCTAAAAGCTTGAGGGTCTTGTTCCTCATGATATTTATGTATAATCTTGCTGATATATTAATATGATGATGGCTGTAGTCTTTACCCTCTCATGATACATTCATATTTGTAGAGTTTCAGATTAATGTTTTTCATATTGCTGTAGCTCACTCTTTGAGCTGATTTATGAGGTACCTAGGTTGGGGAGATCTGTATAACCCACCTAGATCTATTTTTTTCAGCTCTCTTTCTGCATTTAGACTCCATATTATATGTATAAGAGGATCCCAACACTATACAACATTTTATTTGCAATTATTTCCTTATACATTGTTCCCATGGGAGGCATTGCATAAATTCCTTAAAGGGAATTATTAGCTTTTGACAAGTTTTATGGGCAGAGTCTGCTAGTGGGCCAGGTAGCCTCTGGATTTCATCCTTCCTTGTGAAGGTGACATATCCAGTAAATTCCCCTAACAGTCCATCTCTGAGATAATTCAGTGTTGATTGTTAATACTCCTGGAGTTGGAATATTGGAATATCTTAAGATATTCCCGATGGAGCATAAAATCCCTCATTTGGGATATTACAAGCGTTGGGGTTTTGGGGTGGGTCAAAGCCCCAAAAGCATTGTAATGGGGTTAAAGGGTAAACTAGGGGTCCGAAAATGATGGGTTGCGGACCATAGGATTGTTAAAGCTAGATTGTTATAAATAGAGAAGCATTTCGGATTGTAGGAGGTAGGATTTGATAAGATATTGATACGATCTATTGTGTAAGCGATCTGTTGGGGTTTTTGGGAAAAAAATCCTGCTGGCTATGTACACGGAGATCCTAGTCCAGCTGTGTGTAGACCCTACTACTGTGTGTGCAGGTTGGGAAGGGAATTGTAAGGGTGATGAATGAATGAATATGTTGGATTATTAGATCTGAATCTGTCAGTACTATTGAATGGATTGTTGATAATTATTGTGCTATGAATCTTCTGTCTTTGCGCTACAAAGGGCTGTATCTTGAATGGTTGGATCTATTATGTTATGGTTATATCCCCCACCTCTTCCTCATGGACTACTTCGACCCTCTAGTTAACGCATGACATTTAAGATGCCAATAAGCGCCTTAATCAATTATTAGCAAGTATTACCCTGGCTACTGACGATCCACCTCCTTAAAAGCTGGTCATTCTTGCACAGGAAGCTGCGTCTCAAAGCCAGGCATTACTCCCTCTGCTTGCCCGCTCACTGGAAACTCTGCGAACACAAGTCAGTGATGCACCGGTGGAGTGACTCGGGACAAGTCACAAGATTGTGTTGGGGGACTGTTGGAACGGGGTCTCCTAAACAAGCTACGAAACCAGCCCATTTTGGTTATTTTTGTTATATTTAGTATATCGCTGTAGTGCTCCCAATTTTAGCCTCAAGCTAAAATGGAACATTATAGTGGCATATTTTTATTTTGTTTAATAAAATGGGTAAGGAGACCCCTTAACCCCTTGGTGATAGAGAAATAACACTCCTTATGAGGAAGGAGGATAAATAAGCAGCTGAAATAAACACCTAATGGTGTGAACATGATGAGGATCACCTTGAGTTGGCCATCTTTGACCAAGTCAATAGTGTTGCCTTAGAGGGGTGGCTTGCTTGAGAAGACAATGCAGTTTTTGGAGGGAAAGCATTCAAAGGTGAGTAAAAACCATAATTGTGGGACCTATGGTGAGAGAGAGCTCATTTGGTTAATAAGAGAGAGGATAGCAGCTCATTGGTTCATGCTTTGGTTCAGAAATTTCATAGTGAGGCCAAGGACTTGCACATCTGGGATGTTTAGCAGGATTGCAGTGCTCTTGAGCACTGGGGGTGTTCCTGGGAGGGGATCCCCCACCTCTTCCTCATGGGAGGAGAGGATTTGAGCTAAATTTACTCATTCCAACATTTGGCCAAGCTCACTCCTTTAGTTGCAACGTTATTTCTGTAGCAGGATGGTGCTGTGTTGCTGGGGTAGCAGCAGAGGAACTCATAGAGTCTTTCCTTACTTGATTTTTTAGTAGTGGAGTGATCTCTTCATTGGAGGAGCTATAGATAGGGCTCTTGGACCATATGTTAGATCTGTGGCATCAGGCCACTCATTCACCATCTCCCACTGCACAGACACTTGGAGAAACTGCGTTATTCCATGAGCGCAGTGTCGAGGGAGATTCTTATGCTCATCAGGAGGAGTGCTTTTGAGTAAAATGGGATCAACCCCTTTTCCCTGGAGGGCATTATCAGAGGAGGGCATCATAATTTCAGATCAGCCACAACCTCATATTCATTTGATTTCAGTTGCAGTGACAATTTGTTTGTCACTATTGTATTTTATCCGGCATTTATAACAATCTCCCTGAGATTGGCTAGGAATCCCATATTGAGCCCATTTTCCTCTCTTGGGCCATTTTCTTGTTCAGCTACATTATCATTTTGTATGTATTCAGCAGCTACATCTCTCATTGAGACTGTGCAGTCACTACCTCCGGCATTTTTTGCAGCAACAACATCTCATGTATTACATTGCTTATTCATTGGAGGTTGGTTCTAAAAGCTTGAGGGTCTTGTTCCTCATGATATTTATGTATAATATTGCTGATATATTAATATGATGATGGCTGTAGTCTTTACCCTATCATGATACATTCATATTTGTATATTTTCAGATTAATGTTTTGCATATTGCTGTAGCTCACTCTTTGAGCTGATTTATGAGGTACCTAGGTTGGGGAGATCTGTATAACCCACCTATATCTATTTGTTTCAGCTCTCTTTCTGCATTTAGACTCCATATTATATGTATAAGAGGATCCCAACACTATACAACATTTTATTTGTAAGTATTTCCTTATACATCGTTCCCATGGGAGGCATTGCAGAAATTCCTTAAAGGGAATTATTAGCTTTTGACAAGTTCTATGGGCAGAGTCTGCTAGTGGGCCAGGTAGCCTCTGGATTTCATCCTTCCTTGTGAAGGTGACATATCCAGTAAATTTCCCTAACAGTCCATCTCTGAGATAATTCAGTGTTGATTGTTAATACTCCTCGAGTTGGAATATTGGAATATCTTAAGATATTCCCGATGGAGCAGAAAATCCCTCATTTGGGATATTACAAGCGCTGGGGTTTTGGGGTGGGTCAAAGCCCCAAAAGCATTGTAATGGGGTTAAAGGGTAAACTAGGGGTCTGAAAATGATGGGTTGTGGACCATAGGATTGTTAAAGCTAGATTGTTATAAATAGAGAAGCATTTCGGATTGTAGGAGGTAGGATTTGATAAGATATTGATACGATCTGTTGTGTAAGCGATCTGTTGGGGTTTTGGGGAACATAATCCTGCTGGCTATGTACGCGGAGATCCTAGTCCAGCTGTGTGCAGACCCTGCTACTGTGTGTGCAGGTTAGGAAGGGAATTTTAAGGGTGATGAATGAATGAATATGTTGGATTATTAGATCTGAATCTGTGAGTACTATTGAATGGATTGTTGATAATTATTGTGTTATGAATCTTTTGTCTTTGCGCTACGAAGGTATGTATCTTGAATGGTTGGATCTATTATGTTCTGGTTATATCATGATGTGAAATTCTGTGTATTGAAGTAGATCTAGATCTGATCTGTTTGGGTTATGTACTGTTGTGTTGATGTTATAAGAAGCATATAGTAATAGATCTAGTGCACTTGGATGCGATTGGATACATATTTAACCCTGCAAAGAGACACAATAATCTGACTAAAACATAGCCTGCTTGCCTTACCCTTCCTTTCTCAGGGTGCGTAAACCTAGTTCCAGCACCCACCCATACTACTTCGGGTGAGACTGTGACCTGCGCAAGTAGGTCACTGCCGAAAAGGCCAGTATTATAGGGGTTTGTTGGCAAACCTTGCACACCGAACTTGGGTCAGGACCCCTCAAGCCAACATTACACTTGTGTCAATTGAGGAGTAAATTATATCTAAGTATTATGATAAAGAGAAAAAACACACCCACATATCAAATACTCTATCGTTTCCCTTCAGCATTCACACTAGTCCCTCTCATGATTGTAGAAAGAAATAATATTATGTTATTAACAAGGTATTTTTTTGCAGCCCCCTGGGGAAATTCAATTGGTGATAGTTGTGAAAATTAATTATTATATATTATGATATTCCATTTCCAATCACCCAAGTTTACCCATCGGTCGTGTGCATGGGCGGTGTGGTTCACCTAGGGGTGTTACACATCATTTTGCCACCGTCCCTGCAGTCCCCATCCCACACATTGGAGGATCATTTATGTGACTTATATGAAGTTTCATGCCTTGCAAAAAGTGTCATTGCATCCCTTTCCATGAGAAGAAAATTTCCTCTGTTGACTATTCCTGGAGCAAACCATCAAAAACACATGATTTTGGGTTGGCGCTGGCAGTCAGTTATGGCCTCGCGCCAATAAGTGAAATTAGCACTGGGCCCTGTGCCCATTGGTGCTTTGTCTCAGTGGACTGCCCACGTCGAGTTGTTTTTGGAAAGTTTTTTAAATATAGAACTGAATTTTCCATTGCCAACCACTTCATGGGCGAGTCAGCATGGGTGGTTCAACTGAATAATGTCGAGCACCCTCCTTTGTCTTCTTGTTTCCTACATTTGGGGCAACCTCCCAAAGGATAAGGCCTCACTTCCATCATATGAGGGATCCCAAATTCCTCCTCCCCTTCTATAAATGCATCTCTCTCACATAGATGCAGCTAGATAAATGGTTTGGATAGCTGAACATTTTGGAGAATAGCTGAAATAGTCTGATATAGTTGGTGTGAGATAGAGCAAAGAGAGACCCTTGTCGAGAGAGAGTCTAGGCTGACTGCCTCGCCAAGTCCAAATTCCCTGATGAATGCTCGAGACACGTTTTGACTCGACCCGCTGAAGGAGGCTGCGACATCAACACTCATTTGGTTGTAATCTCTTTCTTTCTCTTACTTATACATGACTGATGTTTTGGTTCCCGTTTTGTGTTGATATGATTAATCTTGCACAATACGTTTAATTCTCCTTGACCAATTTGATAGTTATGAATTAAAATATTGTTTCATATGCTTCTTTCATTCTCTAATCCTTGTGTAGGAATCTGAGTACCATTTCTTAAGGACTTCGACGTGTCAGGATGAAGATCAGGAGACTTTTGCCGCAGTGACGACAACTGCGTTAGAACAAAGGTAGGACATCTATCTCGACTTAGTTTCATTCATTAACTAGGAATCAACACATTAGCATGTCCTCTTGCTACTAGACCCACCCTAGGGCTAGAGGGATTTCCTATGTCCGCAGAGGGGCTTTACCTAAACAACAAGTTGGCGACTCCACTGGGGATCAGTGTGTGTTTGTCATCTCGTTGTTTGTTGAGAGTTTGGCTTGTCGAGTTGAATTTGGTTGTTTCATCGATTTTCTACTTTGCTTGAATTGCCTGACTATTTTACACCATCCTTTTCAGTTCCAGAGTGTCAAGTCTGACCTTTGCTCGATGGTTTTATTTTTTCCCATGGTCTTCTAGCTCGACGCGATTTTTCCTTGAATAGTCGCACCAATTGGTGCATGCTACTTTTGTCATAGGTGCGCCAACCCTTGTTTAGCATGGATTACAGCTGAAAAGTCACGCCGAATATTGTAGGATTTGATTTGACATCTTTTCTGAGTTTTTGTCAGTATTTATTGGCTTTGGATTGGTTTTTTTCCTTGCAATTGGTCTATTGGGATTTTTTTGACTCTATAGTCTTGGTCTTCTCAGCTGTTTTTCCATCATCTTATCAGTTAAGTTTGTAGCCCTGGGGTTCTAGGTGTCTTGTGATGTTTTTTCAGCCCTCTCTTGATTGAGCCTTTTGAGTGAAGTTAGAGTCACTTTGATCTTTGTCGTTTCAATCCACTGATTGATTTTGTTAGTCTTTCTCTCGATTCTTTGTGTCTTTGGTTTGTTGGATGATCACTTTTTTTTTCATTTGAGTCTCCATTTCGTCACGTTGAGCATAGATTACATTGCTCGTTGGATCGTTTCGAAAGACTTTTGTTTTCTTGGAATAGTGCATTCTTGTTTTGAGTGCATTTTATGTTTTTATTGCATAGATCTACTCGTTTTAGATCATTACATTCGCAGTGCTCGAAACTAGTCTTTGTTTTGTTTTTTAGTGTAATAGTGCATTGTGTGCTTCATTCATCTAAAAGACAAAAAATTGCATTCTTTCGCTTAAATTGAAAATAAAAATGTACTTTTGCATTAATATCTCTTAGTGAACTAGGAAAGGATTTTCATTTTCTCATTTGGTTGTATTATATGCTTTACTAAAATTCTTCTTATGTCTCAATTGATTGTTACTTTGTCATAGATTCCTATCCTTCTCTTAGCTAGCATTCATTGTGTTATCACTCATAAATTTGTGAGTCATTACTTGACATGATCATACAATTCACTCCTTCAAAAGGGTAAGGTCTCCTTAAACCTTTTTCAAGTTGGCATAGGAAATTTCATTTTTCATATTTAACCTATCCTAAGTTTCAAGACCACCCTCATTTCATCTCAAAACCACCTCCATATAGGTCACATCATTTTCCATCAATCATCATTTGCTAACATATTTTATTTCCCAAGCTTAAAATTCCGAAAGAGGTCATTTTAGCCAAGAATCCCTACCTTCGTAGCGAATTCAGTGTAAAATAGGCAGAAAACGCTACGAAACTATTGATAGTTTCATAACGAATATGAAGCATTTCTCTATTTTCTGACTTTGAGCAGTTGACTTAAAGGGCGATTTTTGGGAAAATAGAGAAGTATTTTAAGAAAACGAGAGAGGTTATTTTCAAGAAAATATCCAATAACAATAACCTCTTTCACTTTTCTCAAAGGTTCTACAAATTGGGAGACATAGGGATTTCGTTTAGCCTTATTTTCATAATGCAGAATTTTCCTATTTTATACATGTTTTTAGAATGAAGATTCTGGACAGCTGGAGATGTGTTTCAAAAAATGAAGAGAGGATTTTATTCAAGGCATACTGACCTAAAAATACCTCCAGTTTTTCAATATATATCAAGGATAGGGAGATAATAGCTCATATATGAACCCTATGTTTTGAGAAAAATCTAAGTCATTTTAGTGATGAATAAACTTGCTAAAGGTGAAAAGGATGTTTTTTGAAGAGGAAACACCTCAAAGATCTTAAATTGAGTTTGATTATGTTTTAAGAGGCTAATGGCATGTTAAAGGCCAATTTTATACAACTGGAGGTTACTTTTTTGAGGAAAAGTCAAAATCTGGAAATTGCACAGTTTTCCACAGTTTCGCAGCATTTCCTAGGCTTAAAGCCAGGAAAACGCTATGAAAACACATGTATCTGTATTTTTTCCTTTAAAACCACCTTTTATGGCTTTTAAGGAGAGGAAATGGTAGTGATGAGGTATCAGGTCATGATGGACACCCTGGAGCAGCCAAAGATCATAAATTTTGAGTGCAAAAGCTATTTTTGGATGCTACGAAAGCACACTACGAAACTGCCATGTTTTCATAGTGAGATGTTTTTTAAGGTTTCTGAGAAAATTAAAAAGTATTTTGGAAATCAGAAAGAGGTTTTTCTTCAGCACAGCCATATCTACAAAAACCTCTCTCAGTTTATGCAAATCCATTAGGGTTTGGAAATTATACACTCGTCTTTGAAGGCTACTGTTTTTAGAATTTTCACTAACTAGATTTATGAGAAAATTGTAAAAAATTGACTTGGAAGAGGTCCATCTCAACATCCACGTGGCATAATGACACATCAACACTCTAGTACACTTAAAAAATTAGTTGGTTGCATTTAAGGGTTATTAAATTGGTTTGTTGAACTATTAATGAAAGGAGAGTCCTTTTTGTATTCAAACTCTGCAAAACAGAAATATCCCTAGGAACTCTCCAAGTGATGGAATCATGTTTGAAATAGGTATTGTTTAGTAAATTTAATGTCTTAAATTTCTTTCATTAATTATCAATCGAGGTTTGTAAACTGATGAAGTGTGGGGCACTGTATGTGCTTAGTTAACCTTTCTCTTACTTCGTTGTTTTGTATTTTATGTTCTTTTGGGGGTTTTTTATTTTTTGATGTCTAGGAGTGTTTAATATAAAACTATGAAAATATTTAAATGAATCTAATGAATTTTAAGAAGGAAGAAAATGAAGTGTTCCTAGGTTAATCTAATTTTCATAAAAATAAACCAAAAATTGTTGGCTAGATAGGACCTAATTTGGAAAACAGAGCATTTATCTTATCTTATCATTAGTGCTATTGTTTCAGGAAATAACTCCCTAGAGGTCGTTGGGTCAAAACCTCCACAGATCAGGGCATGCTATTCAAGAAGGACTCACACAACCATACTTGTACATTGAAAACTAGATAACATCGATAGTAGAACTCACCCGTAGGTCCTATGTTTGATGTAGATCCCACGGGGTCCAAACCCCCAGCAACCCTTCTTCCTCTTCAACCTGAAAATCAAGAAGAAATGTGCACGAAAATCTAGTTGTACAGCATATATTTATCCTAAATGTCAGTGAAATCCATGTGAAACATCATATAAACAAAAATAAATGCTTAAATAACAATATTTTCACATATGCAAGCATATATTAACACGTGAATTCGGGAACAAGATGGTTCTTCTTCATTACGAACAGCATGTACAGTAATAGAAAGGTGGAGAGATCACCTGAATCCTTCCCCAGTCTTCGGAAACGGACGTCGTCCGGATCCATCACCTTTCCTTGCCTCGCTAGATACTTTCAAGACTTGTGCACACGAGATGACATATCATTTGATGAACATCTCCAGGAAACAAGGGTTTCTTGTAAAAATCTGGGAAGTGCAGGAGGCACGGGAAATCAGACTTGAATTGGGCTCCAACAGAGTATAATGTCTATAATTTTCTCTCTCCCTTAGGCCATGCACATGAGGGGCTTTTATACTCCCTCAAAGTAGTTTCAATTAGTTGGAAACAGTTGGCCACGGGCTGGGGTGGTTGAATTACTGGAATAACCATCAAGCCAGCCTCGAAAATAGGGAATTTTATATATTTTTTAATGATTTTAATTGCATACGCGGAAAAGTATCTCTGGACTTGCATATACACGTGGAAAATTCTAGGCATACCCGCGTATGGGATTTGAATCACTGTTTTTTATGAACTTTTATCCAAGTCTGTGGGAATGGGTGCCCAAGGCCAAAAAGACAATCATGAATCACATGAGGGTGAAAAATGATGCTATAACAGATTCCCCCTAATATATGAGGTCAGAAGGGGTACATGATGGCCAAAATGTATTATGCACATAGAAAGAACTTCGCAAGGACAAGAGAGGACTTCACCAGATTTCAGCCTGCCAAAAACCAATGAAAGAAAACAGAGAGTCAGCTCATGTCTGAGGCGGGCATACCCATGCTCAGTCAAAAATATATCCATATAGAAAATACATAATAGATCCAGAATGTATACAAGTATAGCTGAACTGAAAGTACACAATGAATCATCTGAGCATGGCCCGGAAGTACAAGTCGGAATCAATGTCCAAGTATCACATATAGAAAACTGATCAATGATGCTGAAAATAGATGTCTAATCACAAAAGTAACTGAATCTCCAAGTACCAAATCATAAGGGGTGGAACACATGGTACAATCACGCAACTCGGGAGCCAACATATAGGATGCTGCTGTACTGAACTGCAACATATAAGAGTGGACGGCATCATTGGCAGAAACTGAATGGACTGTCAAAGTGAACCGAAAGATGCTGATGCAACCCGAGGTCTTCACCGATCTCAATGGCACAATTCTACATAATGGGAATAAATGAGCTGAAGTCGACCATGTGAGAAATCGTTGGATTACCGGTCAATAATGTATACCGTTAACCAACGCGAGACAACCCACCAATAATGAAAATGAGTGTCAAGGTTCCCCAGTACAATCTAACAAGTGCGAATAAATGAGTTGAAGTCGAACACTTGGAAGAATCTACCAATCAGGAGGCAATGATGAATCCCCACTGTCGATAGCAAAGATTTTGCCACTGATGACTGCAAACCCTAAGGTACTGATAAAAGACTCTAGACCTTATTCCCAGAGCAATGAGTTGGAGTCAATGGGAAAAGATCTGCTGGAAGGAAGGCATTAAGGAATCCCACATCAGTCTAGCGCGAGTGTAACCCGCAGGCCAATATTTGGAAGGAATCGGACGAAGCAGAGTGACAGAACCAAACCGAAGTACGTTTCCGACATGCACAAGATGAAGCTAGCGCACGGAAGAAACCCTCTGAACCAACCAATAATGAAAGCTGACACAGAGGCGAGATATTCATCGATAGGGTCAAATGGAAATCAAGGTATTGCACGAATCCCAAGTGTGATAATGTATGCTGACGTCGAACACAAGGAAAACCACTTAGTCAAAGACCCATAATGATGATCAAATGCTGAGCACAAGGTCACCTTTCAATGATGGAAATAGGGCCAGGGTGCAGCTCTAGGTTTGCTCTCAGAGCAATATGTCGTAGTCGATAATAGACAAACCCGCTGGCAAGAAGTCAATGGAGACCTTCTCAAACTAGCATGAGAAGAAGATCAAAACATCAAATGTGATAGAACAAGATACTGACAAGACCGGGTAGGCCGAATGAATAATGAGTCAATAGACATCGCAGAATGGCCGACTCTGGTTAAAATTCTCTTGAACAAAAGCATGACTCGTGATGACCATGGCAGGAAAAATGACACTGTATAAGTCTGTTATGTAGGAGGCAAAAACAAACTCTCCATATGATTGGAAGAGATAACCAACCGGGGGAGAACTGACCAGTGAAACAAGGCAAAAGTTGAACCTAGGTCAAAACTAAAACCATCCCAAATGAAGGAAATATATAAGTGTATGTGCTTTGTTCAAGGGCGACAAACTGACACTGTACTGCCATCAAATTACGAAGTAACATCCCGTTCCCACTCTTTTTTGTTATATTTGATTTTATTGACTTTTTTACATAATAAGCCTGAAAAAGAATAAAATAATGCTATGATACAATGGATAGAACGAGTATCAAGAAACAGATGCACTAGTTCCTGGGATAGGAACGATCCTATGCTCAATGCAAGGTGGCGGAAAATGGTAAGCGATACTCAAAGGAATGTTCCATCCATGGGTAAAAAGGGTGTCAAGTTGCGATAACTAAGTGCATGCAATGGTTAACTTGTACAGACAGTCAAGGTCAAAATATGGCTTAAACATCGAGTCCAAATGAAGCTGGCTAAAGGCCAGGATAAACAAGTAGCCAATATGCAATGCAGTAATACAACTCAACAACACCAGGGAGCCTCTAGGGTAATAGCCAGAAAAAATGATAGTGAAGAAGAAGAAGAATGAAGCTTCAACACATAAGTCATGGCGGGACTAAAGAGGACTCCTGAGCCTACATGAAACACAACATGGGCAACAAGTGATAGCGAGGGACTAACTAGGAAGCCCATGTAAAAGAAGGCTCTACCACCAAGTCATGATTAAATAATCGACAAGTGAAATGGGTGAAATACTCATGACCTGATGGGATGGACCCTATGGCAAGTGATCAAAATGGAGGCTAATATGCAAAATGCAATGGAAAGTGGATTTCCTAACCTATATTCCAGTGAAGATCATATACCTACCATGACAGGTCAGCAGTCATGGATCAAAAACCAGAAAAAATCTCAACTTCGTCAAAATGGACTTGAAAATATACCAATCTGGGCACTTCCAAGCATCCGGGTTATGCAGCTTAAGATAGATCGAAAAAAAATAAGCATAACAAATTTTTGCAAAAAAATTTCAAATTCTGGGCAGAAATAGACATGTTACCTCACATTTGGTTCATTGTTACTTGCTGATTTGGAGAAAAAGAGCTCTGGAGAAAAAACCTCTTTCATCAAAACAGGAGCAATCGACCGTCAAACTTCACCAAAATAGTCAGGTAAGCTCTTAATCCATCTTTGTTATCAATTTTGTCCATTCATAGGGTAAAAATTTGGAAATTTCACCATAGAAATATTTGTTTTAAATTGCGGCTCTGCGCATATGCGGGTTTGTATGGAACAAGCCGTGTATATATGCGACTGTGTACAGAGTAAGTCGCGTATGCGAAACCCGAAATGAAAAAATGCGTTTCTAATGGAAAAATTAATGATTTTTTTTTTAGGATGACTATATCTTGGAGGGAACGTGAGCACAGTGCTATTAAAAATGAATTTATGCAAGACCAACAGTCACTCAATGTCCTCCGAAATTGTGGATTGCTCAAATTTTTCAAAATGCTAAATATGAAGAGCAATGCCCGGTTGCTCGAAATGCTAGTAAATTATTGGGAACCGGAAGAGGATTGCTTCATAATAGATCAAATGCCCATACATATAGAGGTAGAAGACATATACTTCATTACTGGACTCTCCCAGGGGGGAGACCCAGTAGATTTGCATGTTAAGCCTTTGGGAGGGCTCACAGTGGATGACTATGTCCACGTCTACTGTATAGAGGGGTCTAAGAAAGTAGGGACCCAAATTGCAATAAAAGATTTAAGAGAGCTGCACATGAAAATTCTCCTGTTCACCATTGGCAGGGTAGCAGGATTTTCTTCCTTACATCAGGCATCCAGGATGCAGATGAGCATTGCAGTAGAATGCTTAGTTCATTTATATGATTGGTGCACAAATCTACTAATGAACATGAAGCAACAGCTGACTTCCATCCGAAAAAATAAAACCAAGCATTTCGGGTACGACACCATTTTGACTACATTCTTCTTTGAGAAGATTCCTGGTCTTCAACCCAGAGTGATCTCCTCAATCCACAGCCCAAGAGACACAAGAATTGCCTGATGGGATGACCTAATGAAGAGACTGGGGGGAAGCGAAGTTCCCCGAACCACTTGGGATGACGAGTTCTTCCAATGGTGGGCAGAACAAGTCATAGTAGTGGAGGACTACCCTTATGTTGGGATGGACTTCTGGGGTGATCCAGACCTCATCGTTGCACCTGGCGCAGCATGGGGCACAATTGGTAAAATTGCAATTTTTTGACTTATGTGATTTTTTTGGATTTTTTCAATATATGTGAAACAAATGTGAAAAAAAAAACATGTTTTTGATTGGATTCCAAATAACTTATGATATTATGATGATCATGATACAGATATTGGACCAGTCCGTCCTGAGGGCTACCCACGGCATAAGCGCCACAGAGGCGAGGCGGAGACAATAGACCCAGACAGAACCCTCCATGCTGTACAGAGGAACTTGGAGGGTTTGACCCACCAAGTACCTATGGCTGCAGTGGAAGATATACCTAAGGCCATCCAGAGATGGGTAGTGGGAGTACCACGTGACTGGGTGTGATTATTTTTCCGAGTCGCTACTGTGACCGTGTTCTATAGGAACACGAATTTTGGCCAGGGACCACAAGAATAGATAGATATGATTACCAGATGACTGTATATTTTTTGATACTGAACATGATCAGGCATAAGCCCTAATTTTGTATGATATATGGATCCAAATTTTGTATAGTTTTTTGAGCACTCTGATGATATATATATAACGATTTATGATGTGATGTGACAAATGTATGAAAATGTATGATGTTTTTGATGATTAAATTTTAATGTATTGAATGATTAATATGCCAATCAATTTCTTGATTAGCTAATGAGTCTGCCATCCAATTGTCTACTCGAGGAATATGAATGAATGTTAAAAATTGAAATGATCTTTGTAACAAACGTACCCTCAAATACAACTGGAGTAAAAAAGGATCTCGAACCCGATAAGTATTGTTCAACTGCGACACCACCAGCTGGGAGTCCAAGAAAACTACCAACGAATCAACACCCAAATATATTGCCTCTGAGAGTAGATAAATAACTACAGTGTATTCTGCTATATTATTGGAAGCAGGACTGATACAGACTCTGTTAGGGTCCCGTGATTTGGCCGATTGGCTAGCCAAATGACGATGTAACATCAAACCAAGCTTTGGAGCCCAAGGACCTAGCCTTCCTGGACTCAGAGAGGGCTCTCTCTATAAGTGTAAAAGATGTCGGTGTGTTTACTTGCGATGTTTTGATATTAGGCTAGTTATGAAGAGTGTTTTTGGTTTTTTTAGTTTTTAAGTTTGTGAGGGATAAAACTGATCAAATACATAAACTGGATAACAAGATGCAGATAAATTGGGCTATGGGGTCAAACAGGTCAAGGAAGCTATGAGGTGATGATGTAAAGCTGCTGTAGGGCCGATTTGATTCACGGTAGAAGGGATCTTTGGGCAGAATGGATTAAATGGACAATAAGTTGGTGAAAGACAAGGGATTTCAAGTGTAATTAGTTAAATAGCAGACATAAACATGTAATAGCAAGCCATTAATCATGCTAAGTGTGACTATGAGCTAATTAATACCTAGAAATCAAACATTCCAGCCATACATAGAGGTATAAGACCCTCTAACTTCGGGAAATGGCTATCAGGCTTTGGGGAAAACACATAAGACAAACTAACAACTCATAAACTACGCTGGAACGCCTAAACATAGTCTCTAAGTCATTGGGCACTTTGACAAACAAGCTTTCATAGTTTTAGGCAAAGGGCTAGATCGGGACTAGGCCTCCTTGGTTCAACAAGATGATCAACAAATCAGTCAAAGAGAAAGTTTTATGGATAGAACTATGGGCAGCTTATAGGTAGGTAGGGCAAACCATACATCCTACTCAACATACATAGAACTTATGAATAAAACTTAGCAACAATACCTTAAGTTACTAAAGAGCAGCTAAGAATTCTTTAGCATAACTAAGGGAGAGGAAAACATCAAGCTATGAAGATTCGGGGATTTTGAGGTGCCTCCATGGGCATATCTCAAAATCAATCTTTACTGATCTATAGCAGCAAGAAATATGTAGTATGAATGAAAACTAGAAGACAAAACACATTAAGAAGCACTATACCATTCTACCATGTCAAGGAATCCATCAACAATCCTTCATCATTCCTCAAAAGCATCCAAGAGGCAATCCAAAAATCATAACTCAAGTGTATTCTTCAAAGCTCATATGACCAATGCATTAATTCTTCTCTCAAGTTCAGCCTCTGATTTACAATGAGAACCATGGGATAAATAGGCTAGAAGGAGGAAAACCTCATGGAACAACTAGCTATCCCATTGGCCAAGTCAAAATATCTAAACTTGTCCTTGAGGCTTTGCAAAGCCCAAGGCACAAAATATCCCATAAAATATCTAAAAAACTGCTAAAAACGGAAATTATATTGACTTTACATTATTTCCCAATGATAAAAATATCTTAACGCACATTTGGGAAAAGCAGATTTTTGGAGTTCAAAAATTACAAAAATACTTCATATTTATGCCTGAAAAAGGTCCCCTGACTTGCTGAAGAAAAATGGCAGCCTTCCCGGTGTCGAAATGAGGCTCATGATGGCTCGTTGGAAAGCTATCTGTGTCTTCTTTCCGGTGCAAGTGGAATTACCTCAATCTGATCTCGGAAAGTGTCTCAAAACTGTACCTGTGTGCAAAAACCCAGAAAATAGCAGGCTGCTGATATGGCGGGCAGAATGTGTAAAAAGAGGGTGTTTTTCGCCATTTTGAGGGGGCGAATGATCTTCAAATGCCCTGAAAATCGCTGGATACCTGCTCATGGAATTATGGCATCCATCGGTATCATCCTCCTCCCTTGAAAACTCATCAAACTGAAATGGCGAATTTATGAGTTTTCGGCCAAAAAACCCAAAAAATGCCAAAAACAAAAAGTTGCCGAAATAGGCCCAAAATTGGCATGCATGACCCTCAAGGGTCCATAGCAACATGCTCCGAAGCTGAGGCCAAAATATCAAGGGATGATATGTTTATCTTTTCTTTCCGTGTCGGGCGCTTCTTGAAACTGCTGTTTATCACTACCGAGTTACCGTTGTTCAGCACTCTTCCCTTCCTTTTCCCGCTGATGCTCATATTTATCACTGTCATGCTGCTCCTGTTGTCTTGTCTTAGAGGCATTTTGACCTGAATATGCTTTGGAAGAGGCAAACTGCCTTCACTGTATGTAAAATGCCCTTCTGGATTGAAACTGTGTCAATATGCTGCTTGGACAGAGAAACAATGTGAGGTGGAGGATCTGCAACAAGTGTCTTTGAATTCACAACCTCTGCTCTCCTCAAAAACAGCTCTTCACCTCTGGATGCACCTCATCTAGGTAAACTTTTTAATAGGGTACCATGTGTAAAGATGGGACAAACTGCTGTGTAGATTCCCTGTGCACAGTTTTGAAAAATTACTACTCCTGGTGAGTTTGTCAGAGGTCAATCAATCATAGCTACATCTCTGTCTTCAATGTAAAACTCAATCATTAACCACCTGTCCTTTAGAAAGTGGCCCTATTCACCTTCAGAATATCTCTGTCAACAAATATTCAAAATGATACAATATAGTGAAAAGAAAAGGCAGACCTAGGTTAGGTGTAAAATCAGTGCACAGTGCTTTAGGAAACACACCCTTTATTTGTGAATTCAAAAGATCAACCACCACATCTGAACCTCTGTCTCAATGTTAAATTCAATCAACAAATTCTGCCCTTCAGTGTCCTGTTCACCTTTGGAAAATCTTTGTCAACAAATTCATAGTAGGAATAATACAGTGAAAGAGGGGCAGTCTGCTAAAAAGTGTGCTGTGAGAAAATGTCAATAATCACTCTGTTCTTGAAGTCTTAGATGTCAATTAATATACCAAACTCTTTGCTCAAGGAGGCTTTCAATCATTAAACACCTTGCCTGTATAAGTGTGCCACCTTTCAACAATTAGTACCTCTAGCAAACCACCCTACATATGCTTAGACTGTTAATACACAGGATTGGAGCAAAAGTGACAGAGTTTTTAGAAGACCACACAATTTTTGGCAAAAACTATGTGAGTTCTCTTTTTTCAAAGCAAATATGTCACAATTCCTTCCACTGGTTGCATTTCACTGCTTTGATAATGTGGCAATGTCTGGAGGACTGTGAGGACAGTTTTCTCTTTTAAGTCCTAAACCCTGCCTTTCTACAACAAAATCTCCTTTAATCAAAACACAAATCTTTACAGGAAAACCTCTGCCTTTAGATTGTTTTGAAGATGAAACAAACTGGCTCTTAATCTCAAAACCAAGTATCTCTATAGGTGCTCTTTGAATGACAAATTCAGCACTTTATCATATTGCAATACTTCAGTTCACTGTGTAGAAAGGACTGTTTTTTAACTGTAGTGACCAGGTTAGAGGGTTTTGAAAGTTTTGAAAACTATGGACAAACTACCCTTTAATTTGACCTCGGCCTTGCTAGACAACTTTCTCAGCACATATGTTTGGTATATGAACAAGGCCTAACCCAGCAGCTTTAACCTTTTCACTTCATACCATAATTTCGAAACAGTCCTTTAAACCATTCCTGTCATTTAGCAAAGCTTTGAAGTCGAGGGGGGAATCATGTGAAAATACCTTTAAATTGGGTGATCAATCCTCGTGCAGGGCCGGAGTAGCATTGGAACCTTTTAAAACTTGCACGGCACTCTTTTGAAACCAGCACGTCGCGCATACCAAACTTGTCGGGTCGGCCTGTCGGGTGGTCGGGCGGCCTGTACAGGCGCGTCGCGCCACTGTACAGGCGTGTCGCGCCAACAAAGGCGGCCCGTGTAAATGCTGGCCCAGGCGCGTCGCGCAAAAACACAGGTGCGTTGCTCGGCCTCAAACGAGCAGAAAAACTTCAATTTTGCTCAAAAATGCTTTGATACCCGGAGACTGCGGAGCTCGGTTTTGAATTTTGAAAATGACCTTCTTACTCTCCTATTCCACTCTCTTAAAACATCTTCAACGGCTACTTTCATCGTTTATTTGAAATACACAAGTAAAGAACTCACGGTTGGCTTTTGAACACAGCGAAGTCTTCTTTTCAAACAGTGGCATTTCCTCGCTTTGAGAGTTAATGTCTTCATTTGCTTTCTGAATTTCTTTATCACTGCAGGTATTTAAAATTTGCTGGCCTTATTTGGACTTGAGCGGAGAAAAGCTCACCCTTTCCACAGACTTTCTTGCCTATACCATTTATGATATCTCTGCCTTTCGAAATGATGCAAAACTGTGTTTGTTATCAAGTTATTTTAAACAGTGACAGTTCATCAAACTTGCTTTGCCTATTCATGAAGTTATATACCTATTCACCTCGTCCACCTGAAAGATAAGCTTGTAAAACAGGAAAACAGGACTCTTTGATGCACGGTCACCATTTTTCTTTGACCAGTGTTTTGACCCTTTTGTAAGAGAGACATTCCAAAACCTCAACTCTGTCCCCTGTTTTGACACTTTAGGTGAAATGTTAACAAAAGAAAAGTCATTCAAAATCTGTCAAAAGGAATTTGAAAGTTGTTTTATCACTTAACAGGAGATCGCTTGTGCCCTTCCAACTTGTTTAACAATCTCTGTTCTTAAGTGATTTATAGGTTTCCCTCTGGACTGTAAGTGCCATCTATTGGCTGTTACCCTTTATATCATAATTCTCTGCTTTCTTGAAAAGCGCCCTTTGGACTCTGGGCATGTGACAGTGGATTGTTACTTGATCCTTTCCCTCAGGGAAACTGCCCCCTTTTTGGTATCAATGGCATACATATATTCAATATTGTCTCTTTTCTACTACAGGTACAGTCTGACAGACAACTCTTTGAATAAGGAAACCAATACCTTTGCATTATAAACACTATTATTTACCTGTGCAATGACTTCTATTTAATTTTTTTGGATCCTTCCACTGCATTCTTATATCAATCAGGTTCAGCAACCTGCAATGGATTTGGCCATCTGCTCATTCATGGAGGAGGCTCTTCATCAGGTAAGGTATCTGAAGGTGTTTTGACAACTCTGTTTGACATAGCTTTTCTCTGGATATGATGGTAAGTGAACCTCTTGAAAAACATCAATATTAGCATCTCTTCTTGCAAACATCACTGTATTTCAGCAAGAACCCTAGCCAAAGTGACATTGTCTCTCTGCACTGTTCTAGGGGTGACTGAAATATCATCATTTGTTTTGGTGATCTCATGACAAACTATTTGAAGGATAGTCTCTGTGACTATGGAGGTCAGTGTCTTTTGAGAAACTAAGAACTTTCTTTCTGCCTGTGTAATGGAATTTGTTGTCAGCATTTATTCCATTTGATCTTGTGGACAAAACAGGCTTCTTATGATTGGGATGTTTACTGATGACAGGCCTTTCTAAAGTTCAACAATTTACATGATTTGAAAGCTTCAGATGACCTTCTTTATCAAACCAGACTCTCCTTTCCTTTGAGCTAGCATATTTCAACTATATTCCTGTTATGATCATCAGTCAAATTCATAAAACCTGGAGTCCCTGTTTCATTTGTTTCAGTTCAAGGAAAACCTGGTCTTTTGCAAATCTTCAAAGTCAATACTGGCCAGCGCCCTCTGCTTGTGGATGAAGGAGGCGCCCTAACCCTCTGCTTGTAAATGAAGGAGGTTCTGGGCCATGAACATTTGCCAGTTTGCTGTGACAGTGGTGTCTTTCTGTGATTTTCATGCTGGAAGGAACTGTAAAGTTTGGATGAGTAGCTTTCTGTTTTGCAGGCATATCTCAGGCTCAAGTTACATTTAGAAGCAGTTATTCCTCTAACTGTAAATTCAAGCATTTACTCCATGAGATGAAGTTATATTTCCTGCCTTTGTATAAACCATAAAACACTGTGAAAAACCTAATGGTCAGCTTGAGGTTGGGTTTATGCAGTGTTGAGATCTAGGGGATGTAAGTGGCGCGACTTAGAGCTGTTTGTCAATTTCATTTGCAGAATAAGAGGTCAGTCATGGTAGGTCTGTTGCAGATGGAGGCCTTTTGGCTTTTTGATGATTTCCAAGGGTGGAATGTCTTAAAGCGCCACTTCCTAACATAGGGGAGACTTTTGAAACAGATGTGGATTTGCCTTTTAAAGCTGATGGGCAGATCAAGAAGGCTGAAGCTAGATAGGATAGTGACAATGAGGTTTTTATTTCACCAGGGGTGGACTGAACAGGTAGAGGGCGAAAAAAGTTTTAGGAGGGTTTTCTGGATGACATATTGACATAAGGAAATCAGTTTCTAGAAAACTCAGCTATAGATATAGTCATCACTAACATGTAAAAAATACTGATGGCTAACAGACTCCTCTTGATACTAACAACTGACCGGATGGATGATGAAGCACCCAAGCCGCGGAAGCCAATTTCCGGGTGTGTCTACTAGCACCATTGACGAAACCATAATGACTCATGACATTTGACACAACCTGCCAAAGCAGATCAAAAACATCACCATCACATCAAAAATTGAAAAACCATACATGTACAAAAATAAAATAAAAATATTATATACAAAAGCAAAATGCCAGGCCGAAGCTTAAGCATAATACTTCTTAAAATAGAGCCCATTTCTGGGCTCTGGCAACTCATTTCCTTCAAAATCAACCAAGGTATATGCTCCTTTTTTAAGGACTTTTTTAACGATGAAGGGGCCATACCACATAGACTTAAATTTTCCTGCCCCCAGGGCATCCTTCTCTTGGGCATAGACCAAAACAAGGTCACCTTCCGAGAAAACCCTAGGTTTGACCGCTTTGTCATACTGAAATTTGACTCGTTTATTATGTGCCTCATTCATCGTGGTTGCATCCCGACGCTGCTCATCAAGATGTTCCAGATGAAGGAGACGTTCTTCAAGACTAGAAATGTCAGGAAGAAGCTCAGCGGCTAACTTAAGAGAAGGAATCTCACATTCAATGGGAAATACGGATTCCATCCCGTAAACTAGTTGAAATGGAGTAAAGCCAGTTGTATTTTTTATTGACGTCCTGTATGCCCAAAGTGCAAGATATAGCATGACATGCCAATTGGATCGAGCTTTATTAATCGTCCTTTGAAGAATAGTCTTCAATGATTTGTTCACGGCTTCCACTTGCCCATTGGCCTGAGGATAATACGAAGATGAATGATCCTGCCGGAAACCTAATTTTAGAGCCAACTCAGCCATCATGCTATTCTGAAAATGACTGCCATGATCAGTGAAAATCTCTCTAGGAATACCAAAACGAGCAATAACCTGGTTGAAAAGAAAAAGAGTTGTTGTCTCACCATCATTCCCAAAAGTAGGCATAGCCTCGACCCACTTCATAAAGTAGTCTACTGCTACAATAATGTACTTGTGACCTTTAGCCGAAGGCAGGTTACAAGTAGTATAATCAATACCCCACTTTGTAAAGGGATCGACGGTAATGACTGGAAAAATTGGAGCTGGATGAGCGCGCATTTTTCAAGTATAAACTTGACACGGATGACACTTTTTGACTGACTCCATACAATCTTTGAAAATCGAAGGCCAAAAGTACCCAGCACGCAAGATTTTTTTGGCTGTAGCAAGCCCAGATAAATGACCACCACAAGCTCCACTGTGGAAATCATTCAGCACAACCTCAGCTTCTTCGAGAGTTAAGCAACGTCTCAGGATTGAATCAACCCCTAGAAAGTATAAAGCATCACTAATAATCAAGTAATTTTTAGCCAAGTGACGCAACTTACGGCGCTCATCTTTCGAAAAAGTAGAGGGAAACTTCGCAGTCTGAAGATACACAATGATATCCCCATACCAAGGATCCTGTGGAGAGATAAGAAATAAATGTTCATCTAGGAAGAATTCATCATAGACCATCTCTTCTCCACAAGGCAACTCGGATATTAATTCCACGAAAACTAATGATTTCTTGGACTTGGCAGACATAAACTCAAGATCAAATTCCTGTAAAATCAAAATCCATCTATTGTATTTTCCCCCAATCACTCGCCTACTGAGAACAAACTGAAATGGATTGGCTGCTGCCAAAACATAAGCTTTTCGTAGAAGAATATAATGTCTGAGTCGCTGGACATCATGAATAGCTGCTAAAGCTAGCTTCTCTATCAGAGTATACTGGATTTCAAGTCCTACCAAGCCTCGACTAAGATAGTATATAACATGCTCTGCAAGAGCATCATCCTCCTGAACCAGAACCATACCAATGGTAGATTCTGCTACTGCAAGATACAAAAGTAAATCCATACTATAATCAGGTGGACTCAATAAAGGATCAGAGGTCAATGCTTTTTTCAAAGAATCGAATGAGCGCTAAGCGAAGTCATCCCAAAAGAATGGAACTCCCTTCTTCAACAATCTCATAAAACCTTTGGTAACTTCAGCATAATTTACGATAAATCTCCGAAGAAAATTAGCCTTTCCTTGTAGACTTTGAAGTTGACGAATAGACGATGGGGGAGGCAACCGAAGTATTGCCTCAACCTTGAAGGGATCTATCCTAATCCCTTCCCTAGACACAATGAATCCCAATAACCGACCGGATGTAACCGCGAAAACGCGCTTGTTCGGATTCAACCTAATCTTGTAGAAACGACATCGTTCAAATACTTGATGGAGGTGAGATGGATGATCAATTCTCTTTCGAGAAAGAGCAGCTAAATCATCCAAGTATGCCTCGATAATATGTTTGATGTCGTGGAAGGCATATGACATGGCCCGCTGAAACGTAGCTCTAGCATTTTTAAGACCAAAAGGCATCTTCTTGTAAGCAAAAGTACCCCAGGGACAAATAAATGCAGTCTTATGCTGATCTTCAAGACGGATAGTAATCTGATTATATCCGGAGAAACCATCCATGAAGGAAAAAATCTCATTACCGGCACACTCATCAATAATCATATCTATAAATGGTGTGGGGTAATTATCTTTAGGACATGCTTTATTAAGGTCTCTGAAATCAATGCAAACTCGAATTGTTCCTTGTTTTTTATCTACAGGAACAACGTTCGAAACCCACTCTGTCAAAGGAACAGGGAAAATAAATCCCGCCTTAAGTAGCTTCTCTACCTCGGCTTTGATAGCTGCAGCCTTCCTAGGATTGACCGGACAAATTTTTTGCCTCACAGGCTTAGCATTTTCGTAAGTTTTGATCTCATGCTGGACAATAGATGGATCTATACCAAGCATTTCCTCATACGACCAAGCGAACACATCCCTAACTCTTTAAAGATATCGGTGTAAATTTGAATCTCTTCAGGGGAACATTCAGCTCCGATGAAGACATTCTCTATAACATTGAGATCCCTGGAAATGTTTGTTACATGTCAAAATACCTCCTCATCAGCTCAGAGGGGAAGACAAATATGGAAGAAGTGCAAAGACCTAAATTAAACCTATTTCTGCCAAAGTAACGCCTGTCTATAACAACACAAGAGCGTTATAATGCAGCTAATCAGTGAATGGGCCGCGTTAGTGGCTAGGGAAACACTCTGTTTACACTGGAGGGAAGCGTTACCCGTGTTTTAATTTTGAATCGGGAAAAGCCCGCGGATAATGATTTGAATCTTCGACTTTCCCTCACAAGAGAGTCAGTTCACAAAAGAAAGTGCAGAGCATCAGTTCATTATTGGTCATTGCTATAATAAGACTGAACTCCAAAGGAGGAAAAATCATAGAGATTAAAGAAACATCTAAGTTTTTTCCATTCCAAACTAGTGGAAAGAGAAGGGAAACAATGGCTTTCTCCCTCTCCTATAAGAAGGAGCTGAAGGCTCTTAATTGAAGGTCGAAGGATTGCTAAAGGTTTTGGCATACTTGTGGAATAGGGAATAGTGTTGTGTTGTGAAGTCTGAGAGTCAAAGAGGTTCCTAGAGAGCTTGTTGACTTAGACTTCTTCACTTAAGAGATAAGAGAGATTGGGAGACTGAGGAGGGCTTGCTACAACCGACGGTTGTAATCCTCCTTCTTTCAAAATTAATAGAACTGTGTTCGTTTTTTCCATTCAATGATTAATATTGTCATTATTTCTTGAACATTTACATAGTATGATATGAATGGCTCAGATGTGTAGAAATTAGTAGTTCATTATATATTGACTTGATTGATAGGATATATGTTATGTTAGCAATTACGCGGGTGCTTTGACTGATTGCAGGACTAAGATTTGGAGCCGGTGAAGAAAGAATCTTGCTTTGTTGCCTAGCGCTCTCCAAGGGACTCCAAGATTGTCAAAGAGGTAATTCTATATCGCATTCCATTCAGTTATCTTAAGTTAATATGAACATGCTTATGCCATCTTTGTGAACAGCACAACTAATATTACTGTCTGCCTCGGGCACCGGAAAGCCCTGAGAGGGATATTCGAAAACCAACAACCCAAGCAGTTTACCCTATAGAAGAATTGGCGACTCCGCTGGAGAGTTTCCCCATAGTTTCTGAACTATTCTTTCCCTCCTCTCTTCTGTTCTCTGTTCACAGACCCTTCCGACCATTTTTTGATGCCCATTAGACATATCAAACGCTTGCAGAGTTCAATCCTTTTTCTTTTTGGCCAACTGAAAAAATTTTCCCTGGCTAACGCTACCTCTGTAGGTTGTCCAGTGCATTATAACGCTATATTTGTTAAAAAACAGTGCGTTAGTCGCTGTCTTTTCTCACAGACAGAGCGTTACTCAACCAAAACCTTGTTTTTCACTGCTGTGATGGTGTTTTAGTTGCAGAGTTTTTGGCCATCAGTACCTTTAGCTGACTGAATCCCTGTGCTTGTCTGCTAAGATGGCATTTTTATTTGTTTCTCTTGTTTGAAAAGTCAGTGTCCAAAGCATTTACTTTTTAATAGGAAATTTTTATTTTTTATTTTTTATTTTTTTGCATATAGCTGAGTTTATTCTAAAATTTCCAGTTCATAGACTATTTAAAAGAGGTAGATAGAAGTCTGAATCTTTAAAAAGTTGAACTGAGCTATTTGAATGTTAGTGCATGGATGTTGAATAGAAACCTCTCCCTGTAGAAACACTCTTCATCGAATTTAATATCTAGAGCATGTTTTGCATGGTTTCTTGAGTCAGAGTCTCATCACATTTCATACGTCCACTCCCCCTCCGCAAGACTAATAATCAAGTACACTAAGAATAAAGCGATAATAAAATCAATCAACTCTTTTTGAACTCACACAAACAGTAGTTCAGGCTAGGATCTTGGGTTAGGAATAGTGAGAAATCTACTCAAGGTCTCAAAACTTGAAACTAGAGTCATTAACAAGCGAAATCCTACTGCACTCATATTATCGGGACCGTTCCTTTACCGGAGCTCAGCGTGAGACAACAATTGGGTGCACAAGAAGGTAGCCCGCCTTCGACTGCATCCTGTGGGTGTGTTATATATTGGGGTTCCCTTCAGGGATGTCGAAACTAGATTGGGGATCTATGTATTCTACCCATATAGCACACTGTCCTTGACCGTGGACCCCCCTGATGATGTCTGTGATTTGAGGTATCTTTAGTGGCCATACTTTTTAGGGACTTACACAAGGTGACTGGGATGGGCTGTCCTGGTACCTGAAACAGACAAACCCACTCTGTCTTCGGTCTTTAGGAGGGTACTCGTCTTCACGAGAGTGCTTACACCTATCTTCTAAGGTTCGGGTGAAGCTCTAGAGTGACCGTAACTGTAATTTCGACCAAACCTCTTTGTATACTATTGTGATACTGGATTCCATCACCAGCGAGGGGTAGTACTCAAATAGGGCACCCTATTCTGGCTTCTTGCTGATTGATTTTAGAGAGTCCTTTTTCTTTTTTAGGTGTGTGGTTACTGTCACTGAGACTTTATAAAACATCACAATTTATTAAAATTTGTTAAAATTAAGTAGGTCACCGTGGCGTCCCCAGACCCACGCCGTCTGTCTAGACGACAACAAGGTATACCTCCTCTAACTATTGAGGAATAACTGAACCTTGGTGACCCTGTGCCTTCCATAGAAGAGAAGTCTCCACTGACTAATCTTGATTTTCACATAGCCTCATACCAGCTGGAATTTCCAGAGGACCCTTTCACTGAAGGTGTTGTACCTCATTACAACCCTCCGCTCATTGATCCGTTGGGGCCTGTGATAATTCAGATTCCACCATGCCAAGATATGTCTTCAGCCGCACCAACATCCATTTCACCACCAGCATCCACTGGGTCGATGCCAATGGCAACCATCCCAGGTTTGCCACCATCCTCCCCGCCGGTGATCAATTCTATGCCATCACTAGGTAACTCCAGTAGTCAACATATACCTATTCCCAACCCTATGGTCATCACAACTGTCAGTAGCTTACCGAATCCTTTGGCATCTACTTCTACCATGACCACGTTGGGACCCACGGTAGCTCCTCCCACGAGTATGACTACTTCGGTACCTTTTAGCAACCCTTTCGGTTGGAACACTCTACTGAGTTCAAAACCCTTGGCCTCTATGCCAGGGGGCAGTGTCACCAGCACTCAGGTAGCAGGGAATATTTCACTTCCTATGAAATCCTTAGGACAAATAGGACAACCTATTGTTAATACTTTTCCCTTAAGTGGTTCAAATATAGGTGTAGGGTCCATACCATTGCCAAACTATGAAAGTAGTAGCATGCCTCCGGGAAACTCTATTGCATCCATTTGGACTAACCAACCCCAACCTCCATCTGGAATGGGAGGGCACTTTTATAATGGGGGCAACCAATAGTTCGCCCCGCAATACAACATGCCCTATGGATAGCAACCATATGTCCCTACTCTTCCGCCTATAGGAAGTTTTTACCAAAGTCCTACTTATCCTCCTGGTAACACACTGATGGGTGGACCCCATGGTCTAAATAGTCAGCCCATACTGCCTTGGTTAGATTCGGGGGAAAATCCACAATTGCCATTCTTGGCAGCTTTGGACATCCCCGATATCCATAAACTGACTAATGATCCCATCAATCACAACTCGCTTTGGCCCCCTGTGCCGCATAAGATTCCTTCCGACATCCCAAAGTTCGACGGGAAACAAGGGGACGACCCAGCCGCACACATCACTACCTTTCACCTATGGTCTATATCCAATTCCATGGTAGATGATAGTGTCCGACTTCGACTGTTTCCCCGCACACTTACAGGAAATTCTGCCAAGTGGTACATTGAATTACCATGCGCCACCATCAATACGTTTGGTGCTTTAGCAACGAAGTTTCTAAAGAACTTCCAACTACCAATTAGATTTGAGACCGGAACGGAACTATTAACCTCGCTCCACCAAGACACCGCCACCCACATCTCCAATCACATTCATGAATGGAGACGTAGGAGGAGGCTAGTCAAAGTGCCAATTCTGGATCATCTCTTAGCCAATTGGTTTTGCAAGTCTCTCTTACCCCACATAGCTAAAGACATTGGCCTTTCTGGTGCGGTCACAGAAGATCAATGCATCTGCCGTGCCCAGCAACTAGATTTAATCTATTCATAATCTGACACACTGTATGATTTTCTCCCCCATGCCCCTGGCAACCCAAACCCTCCGGCTATTTAGAAAACCAGAGCTCATGTTGATGGTCTCGTTGGCACGATCTCTGGTGTAGCCACAAAGCAGTCTCGGGGGCAAGCCTCCCAACCATCTTCGGCTACCACCGCCCCTCACCAAACGACTACTCTTCCCACTGCTGAGGTAAATACAGTGCAAACCTCACAAAAACCTAGCGGGAAAAATAAGAAGAACAAGAAAAAGTCATCTTCTTCAGAAGAGCAGTCAGATAATCAGAATAACACTAATCAGAAAAATGCTGCCAAAAATGACAAAGGGAAGGATAAACCCATGAAATTTCCTTGCAAAATCTGTGCGGAGGACCACTTGACATACAAATATCCTCAGCTGCAGGAATGAACCGATTTTATTGCTAACAAGGATTCTGGGCAAACACCTGTCGTTCTTCACAATCCTTTCCCTAATCAACAGCAGCAACATCAACACATGGTTGAAAATCTGCCACAACCCCATCAACGGGGCAATGGTGGTTCATATCCTTCCGGCGAAGGACCATCTTCCATTTATGGCATTGAGAGTGTTGACCTTTAGACTCGAGCTAAGCTTTAAGGAAACCCTACCATAGATGCTCAAGAACCTGGTACTAGTTCCAATCCACCGCCGCCAAGCGATTTGTATATCGAACGACCTACTGCTGACCCCGTGATTCGTCCCCCCAAAGGGAAACTTCGACGAATGACTCATAATACCTTTGCACGTGCAGCCCAAAACTACAACATTGTAGAAGATTTGGCGCAGGCACCGTCAGCTATGTCTGCTCTCGAAGTATTACAAACCTGTCCAGCACAAAGGAAAGCCTTTCTTTCGGCCATTGGTGGAATAGACCCCCAGGATTCTATGCTAGCTATCTTTGATATGGAAAAGGCTAAACCTCACCTCTCACACCAAATCGCATTCCAGGTGTAGGTTGTGTCGAAAGGGAGACCAATCCATCACATTGTCATAGACGAAGGTGCTTCGACCTGCGTTATGTCACAAGCTTGCTGGCTCAATTTAGGTTCTCCTACCCTCACCCCGCCATCGAATTCCCTCAAAGCTTTCGATAGCCACACTTTCCTCCCAAAAGGCTACCTTGCTAGCTTTCCCATCACTCTGAGTGGGAAAATGGTAAACATGGACGTTGAAGTTGTAGAGCGTCATCTAGACTATAATCTATTGCTTGGTCGCAGTTGGTCGTATACCATGACCGCCATTGTGTCTTCGGTTTTCCGACTCATCCTATTTCCATTGGATGGGAAAATAGTCACAGTGGACCAGATATCCTTCTGCACCCCTGATTATGCCACGTTGCCAAGTAGCACTGTACCCCTAATAGGAGGCTTTCCTGAAACTTACGTCAGTATCGGTACCGGTCTTCTGAAGGCATCATCCCTACTAGGTTGTTTTCCTCTCCCGCCGCCATCGATCCCAAACACGGTTGCAATGATATCCACCACTTTGAGTGGCTCTATTGACCCATGGATCATTCCGGCACCTTCAGACATTGATTCCTATGGAGATCAGATGCCGCTCTCACCAGCAGAGTTGGCTTACCAAGCCATCCAAACCACATCTGAACCCTCCACTGCTATGGTTTCGACCGAAAGTACAAAACTCCCTCCCATCACTGTTCTCTCTAAGGATCTCCTCAATGAAGTCTTGCTGACAGACGAAGCTATTCGAGAGATCATGTCTTTAGAAGAAAAACCTTGGGGAGAGTTCCACCATCACGCTTCGATGTTTGACTCGGACGCGATAAAAAATGAAATCCCATCTTTTGACCCACCTGAGATGGTTCCCTCCGCTTACACGACTGTCCAAACTATCGAGTCAGAAGGGAACATGGGTAATCTTTCTAAGACAATGCTCATTGATATCTCGGTCAAAATGGGTATCGTGGAAAATATTCAGATTGGAGCCGATTGCAATCCAGAGGAAATTGCACGCTTCACATCCCTTTTTAAGGAATTCCACGATGTGTTTGCTTGGTCTTATGACGAAATGCCCGGCATAGACCCTTCTATTGTCGAGCATGAAATCAAGATTTATGATAATGCCAAACTTGTTCGGCAACGTCTCAGACCTATCCACCCGCGCAAAGCAGCCGCCATCAAGATTGAAGTAGAAAAACTTTTGAACGCTGGTTTCATCTATCCCATTCCTTTAACGGAATGGGTTTCCAATTCGGTTCCCGTTGATAAAAAACAAGGCACCATTAGAGTTTGCGTTGACTATCGTGATCTGAACGCTGCTTGTCCCAAAGACAATTATCCTACACCATTCATTGACCAGATTCTCGACGATTGTGCCGGATGCAAATATTTCTCATTCATGGATGGATTCTCGGGCTATAACCAGATTGCAATAAAAAAAGACGACCAGCATAAAACTGCTTTCATCTGTCCTTGGGGCATTTTTGCGTATTGAAAACTCCCATTCGGTCTGAAGAATGCTGGAGCAACTTTTCAGCAGGCTTGGGACTACGCTTTTCATGACATTCGAAATATTGTACAGGATTACTTGGATGACCTTCTGGCCCATTCCAAGAAGCGACAAGATCACCTAGCTCATTTAAGAGAAATTTTTGCTAGGTGCAGATTCTAAAATATACGCTTGAATCCTCATAAATGCGTATTTATGGTCGAGTACGGATGTCTATTAGGTTTTATTGTCTCCAAGCACAGGATTAGGGTTGATCCCGATAAGGTTAAGGAGACTGTTGATTTTCCGGCACCAACTCCAAAGTTTGCAAGGGAAGGCAGAATTTTTGCGTCGTTTCATCGTTAACTATGCCGAGATGACGAAAGGATTCATGCGCTTATTGAAGAAAGGAACACTATACTTGTGGGATGACCAATCTCAATGGTCATTTGATGCTTTAAGACATGCACTTGGTTCAGCCCCACTCCTTATTGCCCCTGATCACTCACGCGACTTTCTCCTCTATCTGGCAGCATCACCATCCTCACTTGGAATGGTTTTGGTTCAAGTACACGATGACGACAACGAACATGTGATTTACTATTTATCCAAAGGTCTAATCGGACCGGAATTACGTTATTCACATGTGGAGAAACTTTCTCTAGCGGTAGTTTTTGCCATCACCCGACTCCGACACTATATATTGCTGCGACAAACTACGGTCATTGCTTTGGAGAACCCCATGCGACATATCTTGTCTAGACAAATTATTGGAGGAAAATATTCCAAATGGATTATAATCCTCCAGCAATTTGATTTGGTCTTCACGGCTTCCAAATCAAAGAAATCCCTGGTCTTCGCTGAATTATTATCAGATCTTCCCAGAATCGACCCAGCAGAAGTAGCTCACGATCCATTTCCTGATGAATCTATGTACTTGGTCGATTCTTCGGACCCATGGTATGGAGACATTTTAGTCTACCTACAAACCCAACGCTTTCACCCGACTCTCACGTCCGACGACCGTCATCGTATCTGACACCAAGCAAAGCACTACCTCGTGCTAAACGGTACACTATATCGTCATGGTGTTGATACTATTCTCCGACGTTGTCTCACTTTCGATGAGGCGGAACACGTTTTGAATGATTGCCACGCAGGGGCATGCGGTGGTCATCTTTCGGGCATAGCTACTGCCCAAAAAATCTTGCGCGCGGGTTACTATTGGCCCACTTTGTTTAAGGACTATATTGCAGTAGTCCATAAATGCCATCCCTGTCAAATTTTCACAAAGAAAATGCACGCTCATCCTGCCCCCCTTCATCCGGTTATCTCCGTCGGTCCTTTCGCTAAATGGGGAATTGACTTCGTCACCTGCAATCCCACTTCGGAAAATGGACACAACTACATAGTGGTCACGGTCGACTATTTTATGAAATGGGCAGAAGCCCTTCCCACGTTCAAAGCCAATGGCGAAACCGCCGCTCTCTTCCTGTTTAATCAGGTAATCTGTCGGTTCGGTGTACCCATATCGATTGTCACAGATCATGGATCCCACTTTCAGAATCATATGATGACCGAATTAACATCCATGCTAGGTTTTTGGCAAGATCAATCTTCATCTTATTATCCTCAAGCTAATGGTCAAGTCGAAGCTGTAAATGGCGTCCTCAAAACCATGATTCGTCGGTTGGTCGGAAACCACAAAACCACTTGGCATCGGAAGTTGTATTCCACGTTATGGGCATACCAAACGTTAGTCAAAACTGCCACCGGCTTCACTCCTTTCCAACTTGCGTTCGGCCTGGAGGCAGTACTTCCAATCGAGTGCGAAATCCCATCACTTAAACTTGCCGTTGAACTCCTGCCTGGCACTACCGCCACAAAAGAGAGCTTTCTCTCACTCGATCATTTGGACAAAACTCGTCGAGATGCCACACTAGCACTCGAAGCTCACCAGTGCCGAGTTAAAGCTCAATATGATAAATCTATCAAGCCTCGTTCTTTCCAAGAGGGCGATCTCGTTCTACTTTATGACCAGAAACATGACCTCTTGGGGGCAGGAACACTCCAACCACTCTGGCTTGGTCCTTACATCGTTACTAAAGCCCTCTCAAAAGGGGCTTACGAGCTTCAGGACTGTAATGGAATTCCACTCGAGGAGCCCCGCAACGGTCTCTATCTATAGAAGTATTTTGCCTAGTTTCGCATTAGGCATATGCTTTGTAATTTTATGTATATAAGTTTTGCTTATTATTTTGATGTCTTTTGGATTGTGTCTTGGTTTTAAGGTGTTTTTCTCATGTGTAACCTTTTTCTTTCACACAGATGTCGTCACTCCCCTTAACATACGTGGGATATGTGAACGGTGCTAGTTGTCACACTAGACACATTGCTTCAGCTGCTTCGGTTCTCTACACTCCTGAGTCGGACCTTCTTGGTTCCCGGGGAATCTTCCTGGGTAACACCACCAATAATGTTGCTGAGTACATGTCGGTGATCCAACTCCTCACGGAAGCGGCATCTCGTGACATCTCCAATTTAGTGGTTAGGTTAGATTCCCAACTCATCATTATGCAGTTAAACAATCACTATCGGGTCCGCCATCCTGTGTTGTTACGTTATTTCTTAAGGGTAAGACTTCTAGAACGTCATTTTCAAACAATTACCTTTGAGCATGTTCCTAGAGAATTTAATGCATTAGCTGATTCTTTGGCAAATTATGTGTTAGATTGGCATTTGTCACATTTATTGTAAAAGATTTACTCATGAGTACATATATTTTTATCACATTAAAAATACATAAAAATTTAAAACACAAAATCACCAAATATATATATATATATATATATATATATATATATAGATCAGGTCCAGTACATAGTTACATCAAAAAATCTTCCAAAACTTGGGTGTTTTACAAAAATTTGGCTATACTAAGCCACGCTCTGACACTAATACATCCGCTCCGCCAGTTAGGCCTGATGCTCCTAGTAGCATACAACTGCTTTAGCTATCCTCCTCAGAGGCACTAGGTATCTCTCCGGCACACCTACAGTATGCCGCTGCAGATGAACTGGAACCTCCCGCATAGGAAGGGGTGGTATACCCATACTCAGACCCTCCAGTTTTCTGGAGAGTTCATGTAAAACTTGGGCATCATCATCGTCGCTGGCTTCCGCATCCTCTACTGGTGCGCCAACCCCGGGTAGCTATAGTCCTCGCCGTGCATAGCGAGGGGCCCCAACTGGCTGGACAGGTGCCACATCTGTGTCAAGTAAATAAAAGCTTCATGTCAAAACATAATTTTCACCCTACCTCAACAAAAAAATTACATAAACATTCAAAAGATAAAAAACAAAGTACTTCTTTGGAAATTCACTAATCATCTCTTTCTTACCATCAAGTCCCCACTGGGTACCAGGAGGCAGGACTAACTCCGGATCACCGGTGAAGTTCATCCCTGCATAGGGATAATCCTCAATCATAATTATCTGGGAGTCTAGCCAATCAAAAAATCCATCATCAAAACAGTGACGGACGGGACCCTCTCCAGTCCGCGGAAGCAAAGCTGCCCACCGAGCCTGCCTCGGCTCACGTGGGCCCAATGCCGCTGTAACGATCCTGGGCCTCATCAATGGTATCCGCTCCAGTAAGAAAGAATCAACCAGTGTACCGTACCCAAACTCTCTCTGGGTACGGGTCTTACATGCGATAAGTTCTGCTCAGACCCGATGGACAACTCCGTCACACCAGTCGAAAACCTGAGGTTGCATACAGTCTAGGGCTAGGAGCATCTGGGCCTTAGTGGCCACATGTTGACTCTTGGCACCTGCCAAGTGAACAATCATCCATAAAATAGACCTCAGTGGTCTCAAGGTCACTTGGGCGATCGGTATCTGGTTGCTCACAGCCTGAGTGTCACGTATGAAATGTGCGCGAATCAGATCAGTAGTGGAACGTGGGTCAGCTCTGGACCCCGTCAAGTTGGGCCTCGCCCCACGACATAATAGGCCGGTCAAAAAGTACAAATCATCCTTTTCGATTGTGAGCTCATTGCCCCCAATCCGAAATACATGGTGGCATTCGTCCCACTGCTGGATTAGCCACCTCAGGAGGTCCTCTTAGCCCCTCATCAGTTCTAAGTGGGCATATTTCAGCAATCCACACCTGCGGAGAGCCAGAAAGCTTGCAGCATCCATCACCATCTCTCGTTCTTCCCGTTCATGTTCTCTCTCTCGCCAGATACTCATGTTTAAACAGCTAAATACTTGCACAAAAAAAAATTTCAAATGATCAAAACTTGCCTAGACCACTTCAAAAAAGAAAAAATTGAGTTGCTAGAAAACACAGTGCGCCTAATGCTGGCTCTAGTACGAAACAGAGTGTGCTAACGCGGTATCCCTTCACGGGTTATGCGCTTAACACGTCTGTTATACTTCTTCCCCGCGTTAGGCGCAAACATTTTTCTAGGGCCTCAAAAATATCTAATTTTGAACCAGCAAAAAGTAACAAAAGGATAATTAAATGCTAGCAGGAGGTTCTAGCTCTTACCTGGATCTCGCAGGAAGGAAAACCGTTGTCCGGATTAACCGCAATCGTCAGCTGAAGTTTTCAACCCTTTCACCCCAGAGCTTCTTCACAGCACTCACACAGTGAAAATGAAGGCCTTCTGCCCTTTTTATAGCCATTTTTGGGGCATGACTCTCTTAAGCTAGTCAGCAAAGTCGTGAATTCTTGCTATGCATGTGTCGCAACTTTTGAGATTTGGTATTGATGTTCTGATGAGCGGTCAAGATTTATATGCAGACATTCTCATGTGAAATCGAGCATTATTTTTACAGTATTTTTCTTGCTCGTTAATCCGAAAAACCTTGAGTTCCCTTCTTCGGACTCATTAAACTTATACGAAGTTAGCATCGAGTGTTCTTTTTGTATGGTATTTTTCTTGCTCGTTAATCCAAAAAACCTAGAGTTTTCTTCTTCAGACTCGTTAAAATCATGAAGAAGCACTGAGATTTCTTTTTAGGAATCTTTTTCTCGCTCATAAAACTGAAAAAACCCCGAGTTTCCTTTGTCGGGCTCGTTAAACTACCACGACATCAAATGATAGAGCCATTCTTCTTTCTTTTTCAAAGCTCTTTAAACTAAAAAAGTGATCGAGTTTTTCTCTGCGTGACTCATTAAAATTTCATGGAGGTAATCGAGTTTTCTCTATGTGACTCGTTAAAATTTCACGGAGGGCACCGAGTTTTCTTTGTTGGACTCGTTAAAATTTCACAAAGAATACTGAGTTCACTCCGTCTCCTCGTACTCATAACAAAATGAGGTAGACGTCTATCGAACATATATTTCTCACTTTTTCGGTTTTGATGGACTAACTTATGGAAAATGAACTATTTCGGGCTTACTATTATCCCTTTGCTGTGCCCGGTTATCAAGACATGACAAAGGTACCCCAGTGGAGTTGTCTTTTATGATATTTTTCAGACTCTCTAAAACATGAAAAATTCACCGAGTTTACTCGTCTGGACTCGTTAAACCTAATCAGATGGGGCACAGAGTTGTCTTTCCTGACATTTTTCAGACTCTCTAAACATGAAAAATTCACCGAGTTTACTCGTCTGGACTCGTTAAACCTAATCAGACGGGGCACAGAGTTGTCTTTCCTGACATTTTTCAAACTCTCTAAACATGAAAAATTCATCGAGTTTACTCGTCTGGACTCGCTAAACTTAATCAGACGGGGAAAAATTTGGACAAAGTGGATACTACCTCTGTTACATTTTCAAAAAGGTCGATTTGGCAGCAAAATTCTTGAACATGGCACTTCCCAGAAAACTCTTTCGCAGTTAGCCAAACCCTACCATCTATGAGTATTAGCCTTCATTTCCCAGTGTCCCTGCACTGGTAAAATCCTAACACAGTCTTTGGTGTTCATCAAGCTTCAGCTGCCTAGTACCCTGCTAGAATGCCTTCTATTGTTCAAGCAGATCTTGCTATCTACTTCTCCTGTTATCAACCAAACCGCTCATTATGCCAGAAATTATTTTTCATCCGACGTTCCCATTTCCTCTTCACTATCTAAATCATAAACAAAATCAATTGGTTTATGTTTCATGTTGACTGATGTAGGATGCCTCAGTGCCTACCTTTTGACAGATCTCTTCCTATTGACTTCAACATCTTATCTGGGAAGTTGATCCAGAAACCCATCAGTACCTGGATACTTGCAGACATCAGTGGCAGGTAGTCCTATGTTTGATCAGGGGTCTCCATCATTGGCTCCTGGTCAAATGATTCTACGAGTGTTCGACTTCAACTCATTTTATTCACACTCGCTAGATTGTACTGTGCATCTTAGGGACCATCATCATTATCGGTGGCCACCTTCGCGTCTGTTAACAATTTTCTTTATTTACTGGTCATAAGACGATTTCTCACATGTTCGATGACAACTCCTTCATTCACATGTTGAGAAATATGCAGTTTAAGTGGATCGGCGGTCAAGACCTTGGGGCCAAGGTTACATCATTAAAGTTGTGTGTCCTTCCCCAAGTTGCGATATTGTTTATGGAGACAGCTTCTTCAGCCTGATCATGTTATGATAGACACTTCCACATTGTGCCTATTGGTGGAAAAATTATTCATATCTCTATTCTAGAGAAATCATGTTGTTTAAGCTACTGAGCATGGGATATGCCCGACTCAAGGCAAATACTATATTTTCTGACATATGTTATTGTTTCAGGTTTTCCTCAGTCTTTCAATCTCTTTATCTCTACACAAATCATAAAGTATTTCGGCCATCGTCTTCATCTCTGACCTCACACTTTAGGGGGCATCTGTTACAGGTCAAAATACCTCCTCATCAGCTCAGAGGGGAAGACAAATATGGAAGAAGTGCAAAGACCTAAATTAAACCTATTTCTGCCAGGGTAACGCCTGTCTATAACAACACAAGAGCGTTATAACGCAGCTAATAAGTGAATGAGCCATGTTAGTGGCTAGGGCAACGCTCTGTTTACACTGAAGGGAAGCGTTACCCGTGTTTTAAGTTTGAATCGGGAAAAGCCCGCGGAGAATGATTTGAATCTCCGACTTTCCCTCACAAGAGAGTCAGTTCACAAAAGAAAGTGCAGAGCATCAGTTCATTATTGGTCATTGCTATAACAAGACTGAACTCCAAAGGAGGCAAAAGCATAGAGATTAAAGAAACATCTAAGTTTTTTCCATTCCAAACTAGTGGAAAGAGAAGGGCAACAATGGCTTTCTCCCTCTCCTATAAGAAGGAGCTGAAGGCTCTTAATTGAAGGTCGAAGGATTGCTAAAGGTTTTGGCATACTTGTGGAATAGGGAATAGTGTTGTGTTGTGAAGGTCAAGAGTCAAAGAGGTTCCTAGAGAGCCTGTTGACTTGGAATTCTTCACTTAAGAGATAAGAGAGATTGGGAAACTGAGGAGGGCTTGCTACAACTGACGATTGTAATCATCCTTCTTTCAAAATTAATAGAACTGTGTTCGTTTTGTCCATTCAATGCTTAATATTTTCATTATTGATTGAACATTTACATAGTATGATATGAATGGCTCATATGTGTAGAAATTAGTAGTTCATTATATATTGACCTGATTGATAGGATATATGTTATGTTAGCAATTATGCGGGTGCTTTGACTGATTGTAGGACTAAGATTTGGAGCCAGTGAAGAAAGACTCTTGCTTCGCTGCCTAGCGCTCTCCAAGGGACTCCAAGATTGTCAAAGAGGTAATTCTATATCGCATTACATTCAGTTATCTTAAGTTAATATGAACATGCTTATGCCATCTTTGTGAACAGCACAGCTAATCTTACTGTCTGCCTCAGGCACCGGAAAGCCCTGAGAGGGATATTTGAAAACCAACAACCCAAGCAGTTTACCCTATAGCAATGTTCACTGGGATAGTTGGATAAATCACAGCCATGTTCCCTTTAGCATATACCTGTGTTGGTGCTAAAGGGTTCAGGACTGGGCGAACAAGACTAGGAGACAAAGGACTTGGAAAACTTGATTCAACTTCGCTCAAATCAGGTAAAAAGTAAGACCGATGATGAAAATCATCCCACGATCTATCTATACCAGTCATAGCTTCCAAGATGGCCTCTTTAGATGGAAGAGTGGTATCAAGGAAATCCTGGGCAGAAGAAGAACTAAGTGTCCAAGCCGGAGCCACATCTCCATCCAACTCATTCGGAGAAAGAGGAGATGGAATGGACTCTGCAGAGTCAACAATAGATTGATAAGCAATCTCAGCTGCAGACATTGGAAATGCCATTCCACCCACTTGACCTTCCGCTAATGTGGAGGTAGGGGAAGGTAAGGTCCAAGGGTCCGAAAAATAATGAGTTCTGAAGAACTCTCTTCGAAGAGGAGCCCTGGAGGATGAAATTGCATTTATATGAACAGTAGGAGGTGGAATATCAAAAGTACCCATCAAAGAAGAATACATTCCAACCCCTAAATTCTCAACAGGCGACTTGGCATTATCCAAATTTGGAATAGTTGAGTCAGTAGATGCATTTGGGTCTACAGGAGAACAGCCCAGTTGATCCACCGTAACAATCCTCCCTTCGTGAGGGAAACAAATAATCTGAAATAATGAGGATGCAATGGCATCCATCTCATAAATCCAGTTTCGCCCCAACAGAAGGTTGTATTCCAAGCTTGCATAAACTATCTCAACCTCTATATTTACAGTTTCCCCCCCAACACAGATGGGCAAAGATGGGACAATACCATGGGGTCTATGAGAATGACCATCAAACGCAGTCAGAAGAGTAGCAGATGGAACAGCTGCGGGAGATCCAATTCCCTTCCAACATGTGAGAGACATCAAACATGTGGAAGCACCCTCATCAATGACCATCCGAAAGATATTGAATTTCCGGTACGATGATTTAATATGAAAAGCCATATGATGGGGGAGTCTCTTTTTCAAATTTGACATATCGAATGTAATCATAAGAGAGTTCTTTGGATCGACAGCCCCAATAGCAGTGAGCAGAGCGCTGCGCTGAGCAAGACAAGACTGGAGCACCTCAAGAGCCGACATGGCACAAGGACTCTGCGCCAGATCTTCCACAATAGAGTATTTCTGGGCAGCCCTGGCATTTGGATTAATTGTCGTACGCTTAGTAGATTTTTTTGGCATCTGAGGTATAGGCTCAACAGTAGGCCTCGTAATATGAAGCTTCTTAGTAGCATCGGGAGCACCCTTGGCTTTCGAAGACTCATCTTCACCATAATCACGGGATCTCGTGGCAATATCCGCGTGAGCACTCATCATGTATATGTTTGACGGAGTTTCCCCTTCCTGGGTGCCCCCAAAGGAAGCCCCTGTATTTTTATTTGCGCCAAAAACTAGCTATTGCCCTTGGGGAAAAGGGTTTGTCAACACAGCCTGGGAACTAGAAGAACCCTGCTAAGCTAACAAGCGCTACGCATCCTGAATTTTAGGGCAAAGGTGAGTAAGATGGTCTCCAGCACATAACTTGCATGGAAACTTCACTTTCTTTTTATCCTTTGGACCCTCACCAACATGCTCGTTGGATTTATTTGCATTACCCTTCCCATTCTTGCCCTTTTTCTTATTACGCCCCTTCTTCTTCCCTTCGGATTGTTGATTTTATTTAGGGTTAGAAGTCTGAACGGCATTTACCGACAAAGATTGAGAAGGCGATGACTCAGCAGGCACAGCCTGACTAGAAGGAGCAGATTGTAAAGACAATTGCTGCAATTGACTAAGCAGGTTAGCCACACCACTATTGATTGACCCAATAAGTCCGTCACCATGAGGACCAGGTTTAGTCTTGGATAAGTCTAATTTGGAGCAAGGAGCATTAGGCAAATATTTATGAAGGACTCCAGACTGAGAATATATCAATTCAAGCTGTTGGGCCCTAAAAATAGCCTGCTCCTCAGAAAATACCCTGGACAGGGATACATCCTTAGAAATATCTGACTGCAGAGATTTCAAAAACCATTCCAAAAGGAATTCTCCCGGAATATGAGCTTTAATAAGCCTCTTCCTTCTCTGCCATTCCTGAATGTGATAAAAAATGTGGGTTGCGTCGTCCTGCTTAAAATTAGCTAGGAGTTCAGTCCCGGCATCATAACGGACAGGCAACTGGAAATGATTTAGAAATGTAGTAGCCAGATCTCCAAAAGTAGCAAAACTGCCCCCAGTTAACTCAATATACCACTTGGCAGCGTTTCCAGTCAAGGTGCGTTGAAACAACCTCAACCTAATCGAATCCTCGATCAGGGAGTTAGATGAACACCATAAATGGAAAGTGGTGATATGATCAGCCGGGTCCTCTCCATTCTTGCCTTCAAACTTTGGAATGTCTGAAGGTAGTTTGGTAGGAACCGGAGGCCACCCCAGACTATATCAGATCGGATCATTCATCAATTTCGACAAATATGGCAAGTTCAACGTTGCCAGAAAAGGTAAACGAGGAGGAGCCTGAGGATTCCATCCTTGGTGGGATGAATTCCCAACATTCTGAAAAGAATAACCTGGATTTGATGAGGCACCAGGTTGCCAGAAAGAACTCGTAGAAAATGTTGGGCCATAGGACCCAGCATTTGGAGAAGGACCCCCTCCCAACGTAGAGTTACCATAGACCGGACCAGTTCCCCCCCCCTGAAGTAGTGAATAAAGAGGAAACCCCCTCATAGGGGTTCCAAGCATTAGAAAGAGGGGAAAAAGCCTGATAAGCACTCGACGAAGGGAAAGAAGCATTCCCTTGTTGACCAGTGAAAAACTGATTCCCTACCCCCACTGCTGTAAATACAGGGTTCCAACCTATAAAGGTAGTCGAACTCTGACCTCCAGACCAAGGGTTAAAACTCTGAGTCTGAGAAGTAAAAGGAAAAGACCCTAAGGAAGGATTCGAACTAGGAATATGCCCACTTCCGAAGGGGAACCCTTGAAAAGAAGCTGACCCACTAGCCATGGAAGACATGGGTGCAGACGCAGTTGCAGCAGCGGAAAAGGAAAACGAAGGAATCCCACTAGTGGGCATTCCAAAACAAAAGGGACCAGATTGAGAAGCATGTGCTTGGGTGAAACCAGAGCCAAACACAACAGTACTAGAGGCAATCAAAAATATAGCAATAGTGCCTCCTCCTTCAACTGAAGCAGGATTCTGAATGCCTACAGCACTCACAGCCGAAGCTGCGTTCCCAGTCGTGGCCATCGAAAGGTATGAATAAAAGGGAGGACTTTCTGGTATCTTTGACTCAGGTCCGATGTACTAAAAAAAAAACGGATAATCAGGAGGAAGAGGAGATGGAAGTGACTGAGGAGACTCAGGTACTTCCTCTACTTCTATTCCTAACTCTCCCAGAAATAAGACTCTCGAGGTGAGCGGAACGCTCCTCTCGGAACCAACACCAGAACCAACTACAAAACCTTCAAGCCCTTGTGGAGGATCTCTCTCCACTGCGTCAGACGCCACAGGGTGATATTCACCTACTATGTTACTCCTACGCCTTCTTGAAGAAGGCTCAGCACTCTCGGGAGATAACCCCCGGATTCTCCTCGATCGACGAGGCGCTTGATCAGCCACTTTAACAAATTTTAATTAGACTAAAAAAAAAGTATAAAGCTAAGCAAGCTAGGAGCAAAGAGCACTCACTACAAAAAATCCCTAAGATACAACCCAAACAAGCAGCCTTCAGGTATTTCTGCTCCGAGTGATTAGGACTAGACACCAAAATACAAGAAAGCGAAAAATAGGACCTCCCGAAAGTAGTCTGAGATAATTACGGCCTAGGCCTACTAGTGAAGGTAATAGAAACAGTTACGCCGACCTCCTAACAACAGCCTTTGCCGGCACAAGTACCCAAGCTTCGCAAGGGCACCCCCCAGAAGTACTGCTGGAAGTGATACGACGTCTGCCTCAGGTGCCACGGGTATTCCCCCCGCAGTCACCTGTGTGGAACCTAGGAATGGAAACTATGGGAACCAATCCGTGTTAGAAGCCGGGCAGAATGGTCTTGAGGCAAGATCCAGCAAATCAGAGAGGGGGTATCTCTCTTCTCGGCCTTCACTTCCCCTCGTGCTTGACTCTCTGGAGGAGAGCTTTCCTGGTCCACCTAACGGAGTTGGATTTCTCTCAATTAATAAACTTCTATGTTTTAGTTTGAGCGGCCTTGGAGAGTTAACTCTCCACTCACCTAATCCAAGGCCCTACAACCTAGCTAGTTGGTGTATGACACTTAATAAAAAACTTGCTAGTTGTTTTTAAATTATCGCGCTTATTTTAGTTGGTTGTTATATTAAGTCAAGGGGATATGGAAATGAAACTCGTGGTGTTTTATGACGCAGAAAAGAAATTAATGAAAACCAAACTACATGCAAATGCAGTAATTGCCTTTTGATGAAAAGAAATTTCTACACGGGTTCTACGAGACTATATTTTTTTTTCTTTTCAGATAACAAACTCCACACTCGCAAAATTTTATGAAAAAGACTAAATGCTTAAGTGCACCTGATGCAAATTACTAAGAGCATGCCAATTCTAAGATGCAAAATCTAACAAAGCAAAGAGAAATTTCCACAAATCCCTCAGTTCTATCACTTTTTCGGTTGTCCACAAAGCTAGTTCCCCAAATCAGAAACTCTCAGTATAAAGACACCAAAATATGCTCGAAACAAGAGAAAAAAACCAATGAAAATTCCCTTCCCAAATCAAGTCAGAAACTGAAGGCAAGAAATCTCAACAAAGCTTCAAAAGATGGAAAGAAACCAAAACAAAAATGCAAAACAAAAGCAAAGGCAAAACAAAATGTTTTTTATCTTTTTGAATTTTATAAAAGAAGACTTCAAAGAGACCAAGAAAACTATCCAATCACCAAGCCAAACAATCTCCGAATTTCAAGTAAAAACTTCAACAAAATGCTCCAAATCTTATAGTGCCAATTAGTGGCAAGATTTATACGAGCAAAAAGGAAGACAAGAAACTCAGTAACTCAGCCCAGAAGAATAGCACAATCTTGCAGCAAAAAACTTCAAAGACCCAAAAATGACTCTTCAAAAATTGCAACAAGACCTAGTCACATGAAATCAAGAAAACCAACCGAAAAGTAGGCAAAAATTAAAGTGCAAAGCAAAACATAAAGTGAGGAAAGAGCATATGAGTAGAAGCTCTCTGTCCTGATAAAGCAGAACAACCAAGAATATCCAGAAAGAGATCTTGGTACTCGAACCAGAAATGCAAGCACTAAAAAACAGGATTTTCCTAATAAGCCAGTATTCAACCAAACAAGAGAGAAAAATACTAATAACCACTATCAACACAATCCAGAGACTATAAGAAGACTACAGGAATAGGTCTCCACAGGCAGACAAGACAAAAAGTCAAGAAATCAAAAATTTCAAAATTTACCCAGGCATACGCTACTTGGCAGTTTTGCAACAGGCATGCATATGCAGCTGTGTCAAAGGAAACACGCGTATACGCGACTTCCTTTAACAAAAAATGCGTGTATACGCGTCTGTGTATAGAAAAAATCGCGTATGGAAAGGTAACTAATGAAAAACAAAAATGATCAAGCCTGGATAAAGAACTAGGCCTTCAGTCTGACTGAGAAAAAACTAACTGGACTGGAAATAATGATTAAAACTGTTGGAAACCTTTAAAATAGTTGAAACCACCCAACAGGGGAATCACAAGAATGCGATCCCTAGCGGAGTCGCCAGTTCTGTTTCGGGAAATAACTCCCTAGAGGTCGTTGGGTCAAAACCTCCACAGATCAGGGCATGCTATTCAAGAAGGACTCACACAACCATACTTGTACACTGAAAACTAGATAACATCGATAGTAGAACTCACCCGTAGGTCCTACGTTTGATGTAGATCCCATGGGGTCCAAACCCCTAGCAACCCTTCTTCCTCTTCAACCTGAAAATCAAGAAGAAACGTGCATGAAAATCTAGTTGTATAGCATATATTTATCCTAAATTTCAGTGAAATCCATGTGAAACATCATATAAACAAAAATAAATGCTTAAATAACAATCTTTTCACATATGCAAGTAGATATTAACACGTGAATTCGGGAACAAGATGGTTCTTCTTCATTACGAACAACATGTACAGTAATAGAAAGGTGGAGAGATCACCTGAATCCTTCCATGATCTTCAAACAGATCTTCATCCAGATCCATCTCGCCCTTGCCTCGCTAAGATAATTTCAAGACTTGTGCACACGAGATGACATATAAGCTGATGAACATCTCCAGGAAACAAGGGTTTCTTGTAAAAATCTGGGAAGTGTAGGAGGCATGGGAAATCAAACTTGAATTGGGCTCCAACAGAGTATAATGTCTATAATTTGCTCTCTCCCTTAGGCCATGCACATGAGGGGCTTTTATACTCCCTCAAAGTAGTTTCAATCAGTTGGAAACAGTTGGCCACGGGCTGGGGTGGTTGAATTACTGGAATAACCATCAACCCAGCCTCGAAAATAGGGAATTTTATATATTTTTTAATGATTTTAATTGCATACGTGGAAAAGTATCTCTGGAATCGCGTATACACATGGAAAAGTCTGGGCATACCCGCGTATGGGATTTGAAACACTGTTTTTTATGAACTTTTATCCAAGTATGTGGGAATGGGTGCCCAAGGCCAAAAAGACAATCATGAATCACATGAGGGTGAAAAATGATGCTATAACACCTATTCCATGGATCTATTTCTAAAAACTAAGATTGAAATTGCAGTGCTTGTCTTAAGTAAAAGAAAAAAAGGAAAACAACTAATGTACTTCTGGTTACTCCAACATTCAATTATGAAGTATGACCTTCTTGAGATGATGTTAAGTAATTGTCTGTACTTTAACTTCTAATGTCCTAGAGCAGTAAGCAAAGGATGCAAGCGAAAACATCTAATGTATATTTAGATACTCCAACATTCAATTATGAAGTGTGACCTTCTTGAGATGGTGTTAAGTAACCAATTATACCTAATGATCTAGAAATTATGCAGGAAGTAACTCAATAATTGCATTCATTAAACATTCAATCCTTCAACCTTAAAATGTGATTAAATCAATCTCTTTGGAATGAATTTTTTAGGAACATCAGTGATGCAACTAAGTGATAATTTGAAAGAAAAATGTGAAAGCATGTAAAACTCACTGTAAACAACTAATGTATATTTGACTTTCTCCAACATTCAATGTGAAGTATTACTCTCTTGAAGTGCTGTGTAAGAAGTCAATTATGCCTTAGTCTCTAAGTTCCTAAAAAGAAAATAAAAATGTGCAAAGTAAATTCAATCACTGTATGAATTAGAGATTTAACCATTTATTTTAGGATCATCATCTTGAAATGGATTTTGAAAACATCCATTGACACAATTAATTGACAATTATGTTCTAAGAAAATGAATGAAAAAATAGTAAGGAAACTAGGCAACTATGTATTCTTATTACTTCAATCTTAATTCAATTTGAAAACAGATTTATCTATCTTCACGAAATATTTTAGGAGAATAAAAATGCACAATTTTGATTTAATGTTATGCTATTGATAAAAAACTGGAATGAAACATTAACCTACTTAGAAAATAGATTTGCTAAAAACAGAGTAATGGAAATTGAACTAAAAACAACAAATGAAAAACCTTCTCCAATTCAGAGGTCCTCTGCAATGGATTCGGCTGAACTGATAGTTGGTTAAGGGTGCACTTAAACAACCATTGGAAACACAAACTTTGTATTATGATAAAATGAAGTCTTGATACAGCGTATCAACAAAAAGCTTAAACTTAACACTTAATTTCTAAACTGTCTTCTCGGTTCTGTACAACCGGTTTTAAAAGACTTGCAATAGGACTGTTAGACTCTTGATTTTCTATGATAGAGAAAATCAAGAGTCCTGATGCTTTTAGATAATGTACTTTGACCACACCTTTGACCATAATCTTAGGCCTACTTTTCTGTCGATCTTGACCAAATGAATAGGATAGAATCCATGTAGAGATGATTCTAGAAATGCCCATGTGGCCCAATTCTTCATTTGACACCTGGAACCTGCCAGACCATGAGAGTAGCTACAGAATCCACAGTTAGCTACAGAATAGGCTGCGTTTTGTAGCTAAATTGCAAAAATATATTCAAATAGCAAGAAAATGAAAATATAATATGGCAATCATTTTAATGCATTCCTTAAGACAAAAACTAGAATTTATCATTGATTTGGGTATGTGATATTATGATAAAGTGAGGGAAAGAGGTGAGAAAAGCTGTTAAAGAGGGTAATTTTGAGGTTCAACATACCCCCACTACAAAATCATTTCATGTCCTCATGCAACTTTCCAAAAATGTGAGTTATCCTTTCTTACTGCATCTTCTCAGACACTTATGCTGCACATCTAATTTCCTTCTTTTGTTTACCTTTGAAGTGACTGTCATCCTAGGCCTTCTCATAAGAAGCTTATACTTGAGGTTAATGACTGCACTGTGTAGTAACTTTTTCTTTCTTTTCAATTTCCTGTTTTTCTTATACCACAGTCCTAGATGCATAATGGTATTGTCATGAATTACCTTGTCCAAATTGTTTTGATGCTTCAAGGTCTCATTCTCCTGTTTGATATGTCTATTCAATATCTCTAGTTCATAAATATCCTATTTGAGAGCATCAACTAGAGGTTCTTGTGGATTGAAAAAAGGTTTTGGGTTCATTGATGTACTTCTCCTGTCTAATGATTCTACATAATCATATATTCTTTGTTGTACTGGGTTTATGCCTAGGGATCTTCTGTTGGGGCTACCTTCAAAATGATGAATAGGAGAATTTTGAGTATTGTGTGTAGGATAAATTTTAATAGGAGATGGTATTGGGGTTTCCTCATCTAAATTTATAAGCTCTATCCATTTTGATAATGTTTTCTTCATAGAACCTCAGAGTTTAGAGATCCTTCTCGGTTGAGGAGGACTTACATTCTTCTCAATTGTAACCTTACTCCTCTTTATTATCTTACCCTTTGTCTTGATTTGCTTTCTGATTTCTATCAGTTCTTCAGAGATTAGCTTTTCATCATTCTTATGTAATGAGGATTCAGGCCTGTTTTCAACATTTATATTAGTCTTCTTTCTTCTTCTTCTTCTGATATTATCTTCTTTAGGTGAATCTGGTGCTTCTTGAAAATTGTTTCTAATAAGGAAATCCTCCCAGGTATCTCCTATGCATTTTAAATGAAACTCAATCAGTATCTTTACCAACCCATGATGATGCATGGTGGTATCTATGAACTGTATTCTCTTTTGCACATTTAAGGCCATCCTTTTTAAACTATTTAGCAGAAAGAAAGGAAGATTGATTTCACCATTTTCTAAGAAATTCATTAGTAAACGGATATGGTAGACATACATGCAACCAAACCTTCCTTTACAAGTGATAAATTTTTGTAAAACCAAGAGCATGTTCCTCCATTTACTTTTAAGAGCTGAACTGGGGATACCTTTTCTAAAAATGGAGACATCCATACTTTGGTTTTTGAGTATTACTTTCCATTATTCACTGTGGAACTCCTTTTTTTTGAGCCATCTTTCACCATGCCTTGGAAGTTCCGTAGCCTCGGCCATGAATGACTCAGTTACTGCAAACTTGATATCTTCAATTTCTACTTCTATGCCATCAAAAGACCGAGCAAAGGATTTTGTAATGTCCTTTTGAAAACCATTGAATTTCTCTATGAACTTAAGCCATCTAGATTTCTGCAACAATTCTTTGATCTGTGGGTATCCTTCCATGTACTTTTCTCCCACCGGTTCTGATCTGAAAATTAGCCCCATCCTTCTACTATGTAGAGTTCTCAACCTTCAGAATTACCCTTATGTTTTATGAAATGAATTGTCTGTGGGTCTGATGAAAGGTTATTGAGGGTTTGTAGGAATAAATAGATGGTAGGGGTTTCGGAGAGACGTAGAAAAGTATGTCACGTCATAGGTCATGATCGTTAATCATCAACGAGGGAGTTAATTATGGACTGTTATGTAACTTAATATGGAGGATGTGGTTGATATATAGTATGATGGAGATTGCAATCAAATCAAATGATGAGTTTTCAAGGAAACATATGAATATCCATATCATACATGATTCATGTTTTAACCTTGCTATTTAAAATAAATTTTTGCACTTTACCTTTTAGAACTTAACCTTTTCGTTTGTTGTTTTCTTTGGTGTTGATCCTTGGGTACCATTTTAGCATGTTGGCCTTCAAAACATAATCCTTCAATTCCTTGCAATCATCACTTGTTTGTAGGCTGTACAATAGTGTCAGGACTGCTGAATAAGATGTGGCTGCAGAATCAAATTAGCTATAGAATGGAATCAACTGCAGAACGTTATTAGCTACATAATACAGTTAGCTGCAGAATACAGTCAACTGCAGGATGTAATTTGTAAAAAGAATGAAGTATGGCTATGGAATATGAATGTGAGATGAAATGTAAAATGGAATATGACTGTGAAATGGAATGATTGTTAAAATGGAATGAAAAGTAGAATATGACTTGTGAAATGGAATGAGTGTGAAAATGGAATGAAAGTGGAATATGACTTTGGAAATGGAATGAGTGTGAAAATGAAATGAATTTGTAGATTATGAACTGTAATGAATGTAGTTTTGTGTCACTACTTATTACAGAAAATAAAATGGAAAATATAGGATGTCATAAATCTCTGATTTTCACCCTGTATTTTCTGTATAAGTATGCCAAACATTTATTGGTTTTCATACTTATACACTTTATTTTTTTTTATGTGTGTGTGTGTTTTTTTTATTTTTATTTTTATTTTTTAATGTAGGATAAATAAAAGCTAAGTTAGTGAAGAAGAAGAATTCTTCTTTACTAACTTCATATCAATATTATCTTGGAAAATCTTGACTAACTCTTCTTTTGAAAGTGATTTATGATATACTTTCAACCGATGACCATTCACAAGAAGATGTACCTTTTCTTCATCTATTGTTCTTATCTTCACTGCTCCATTATCAAAGACTTTTTCAATCTCATATGGCCCAAGCCAATGAGTCTGAAATTTTCCTTGAAAATATTTGAATTTTGAATCGAACAAAAGTGCCCAATCCCCTACTTGAAATTTCTTCTCCTTGATACACTTATCATGCAATTTAGGCCTTTGTTACTGGACTATACTAGTTGTTTGAACTGCATCTTGCCTGCCTTCATCAAGCTCATTGAGTTGCTCCAGTTTATGTTTTTGTGCTTCTAATAAATCAAGTCCCAATTGGACTGCCATCTTGAAGGTTCAGATCTGAAACTCTATAGGGAACAAAAATTACTTCCCATAAACAAGTTCATAGGAAGTATGTCTTGTTGTGTTCCTCCATTTAGTTCTGTAGGCCCATAAGGCTTCATGAAGCCTTTCTGCCCAATCTCTTCTGTGTAGATGCACAATCTTTGTGAGAATTCCTTCAATCACTTTATTGGTAGATTTAACTTGAGCATTTGCCTGTGGATTATAAGGAGTAGACCTTTTGTGCTTGATCTTGTAATATTCCACGAGCCTTCTCACCACCTTAGATGTAAAATGAGATCCCTGATCTGTCACAATTTCTCTTGGAACACCAAAACGAGTGAAGATATCCTCAAAAATAAAATTAACTACAGAGATCTCATTATAAAAAGGTAATGCTTTAGCCTCTACCCATTTAGTGACATAATAAGTGCATACTAAAATATATTTCTTTTGTTTAGATGGAGGATTAATAGGTCCAACAAAATACAAGGCCCATTTTTCAAAAATTTCTATGAATACTTGAGGTTGTAATGGCATTTCATTTGATGGAGAAGGTTTCCCTACCCTTTGGCAGCTGTCACACCTTTTGACATATTCTTTGGCATCTCTGAAGATGGATGGCCAATAATATCCTAAATGAAGGATTTTATAGGTTGTCTTCTTGTCAAAAAAGTGTCCACCACAAGGTTCATCATGACATGCTTTAATAATTTCAAACATTTCATCTTCTCGAACACATATTTTGATAATGAGATCTGGACCTGTCTTATACAATTTATTAGTAATCCATGAGTATCTTGCACTTAATTGAATGATTTTTCTTTTCTCTCTAGAAAGAAAATGTGAAGGTAATTTTCCTGTAACTAAGTAATTGGAAATATCTGCAAACCAAGGAGTATGAGTAGTTATTGCAAAAATATATTCATTAGGAAATTTGTCTTCAACTGGAGTGTCATCTTTGATATTTTGAATTCTAGACAAGAAATCAACAACTATGTTTTGTTTTCCAGGTTGGTCTAGAACAGTAATATTGAATTCTTGTAGGAGTAATAACCATCTTGTAACTCTGCCATTAGTAATAGATTTATTCATTAAGTATCTAATTACAGAGTGATCTATATGAACAAAGGTTTCATAGCCTGTTATATAATGTCTGAATTTGTTGATAGAATGAACAAAAACTAAGAATTCCTTTTTAGTTACAGTGTAATTTAACTCCGTGGGAGTCAAATTCTTGCTTGTGTAATATATGGCATAGGGGATCAAATATTTTTGTCCTAATACAACTCCTAGAGCTTTCTCTGAAGCATCTGTTGAAATGTGAAAAGGTAGTTTCTAGTTTGGACCTCTTAAGATGGGTGCTTTAGAATTTTTTTCTTTTAAAGTCTCAAATACTAACTAGCAATCAAGATTACAACTAAATTCACAATCTTTGGTGAGTAGTTTGAAGAGTGGGGATGCTATTTGTAATATTCCCAAAATTTATACCTTATTTAAATGGAATATTATAGTTGATTTTATCTTTAGATAGATGAATAAATGGGTAGGGAGGCCCATTGACAGGAAGAATAACATTCCTCATGTGAAAATAGGAAGAATAAGCAGCTAAAAGGAGCACATTTAGGTGTGAACAAGGATGATATCATGTTGATTCATTCATCTTTGACCAAATCAACATATGTTGTCTAGATACAATGCATCTCCTTGATGAACTGCACAAATTTGGTGGAGGACAACTTGCATGAGCTTGGAGGCAAATGTGGATGGGACCCAGTGAGAAGAGGTTCAATTGCTATATATGGAGAGGATGGTAGCCTTTTACATTCATGTTATGTTATATTATTATTTGGTTTGATTAGACTTTTGGCTTCCTCTTGCTGTTTAGTAGGGTTGCAGTGTTGTTGAGCATCGGGTGTTCCCGAGCGAGAATCCCACCTCTTCCCTTGAGAGGCATCTTGGGAGAGTATTTTACTAATTTTTTCCACATCCAGGCTTGAGGCCAAGCAGAAATATTCAATCACAACTTTATTTCTGTAGTAGTGTAATTTTGTGTTGCAGTGGAAGATTGATCATTCCACTCCCGGGTCGGTTTCTCAGTAGAGGGTGCCTTCCTTCTCTTGAGAGATCAACAAAGGAGATTTCTGATCTTATTTCATATCTTGGCAGTAGGCCAAAGCACCCCTGTTCTCCTACATCGAATTACCTTGCAATAACTGCATCCTTTTCTAGAGAGTTGCTGCAGCAAGGTTTTAGGCCTTGTTTCTGAGCTAGTTTCCTAGGAAAAGGGCCAAGCCTTCTCCTGGAAAGCTAGAACAAGGGATTATTATCCCTATTATACATTATTCAGCCATTTCCATGTAATTTTGTAGAGAAACTACGTTATTTCTGGGCTGAATAAATTAGATCTACTCTTTTTGTACATGTGTCTCAAGAAACCCTTGCCGGGTTATCTCTATAATGCAATAAGGAGGCCAGATCTCCGTTTTCTTAGAATATTGTGCCATCAATCTCTAGATATATGTTTTTATATTATAATTTTGTAGAAACCCTCATGAAATAACACTGTACATGCTTTAGTATTTTCTGCATAATCAAAGTCATGGGATTTGGGTGTTTCTAAGCCATTGTGAGTCCGGGAGACCTGTTTAACATATGAAAAGGGATTTATTTTTTAATCCCCTTTTTTATGTAAGATCCTTAGTCTATATTATAAGGAAGAAAACTATTATTTCCCTTGGTTATAACATAGTTACCTGGAAATAACGTTTTGGGGGTCTATTTTGCTGCTTTTCCCCACTAGGAGATAGTGTATAAAGGCATACTTTTGCTGATATGTTAATAATCTAATGAAAGGGTGTTTAAAGACACATTCTATAAAATCATTTTATGCAGTAATTTATTTGTGCTCATCTATTGCTGTAGCACCACATTTGGAATATCTTAAGATATTCCCAATAGTGTAGAATTTCTCTATTTTGGGATATTACAGTGGCATCAGAGCTTCTTTCTTTGCACAGCCTATGGATTTCAGCCATTATGCCATCTATAGAAGGCGAGTTGTAAATAAAAGAGAAGAATCCATTATGTGGAGGAAGAAAGGAAGATAGACTTACAAATCTTCTTCCAAGATCTATACTGAGCTTTTAGGAAGATCTGAAGAAAATAAAGATGGAAATGGAATCTCCAAAAGAGTTGGGATCTAGAGCTAGATATAGATTGGCACATGGTGAGTGTGAGCATGCAGCTACACTCCATGATGCACAACACAGTCAAATTCCCAAATCTATCATGAGATGGATGAAAGGGGGAGAATGCCTAAGAGGAAAACTCTTAGTGATTTGTTGCAGGAGTATGACTCTCAAACTGAGAGGTTTAGAGATCATACCACTTTCCAAGAGTTTTGCAAGATCTAGGTGAAGAAAAGTAAGCAGCAGAATATGGACAAATTCTTTCTATCTACCTTTGATGGTTCACCTACATGTTCAACCAGGGCTTGGGTGGAAGAGCTATACACCTTTTTGCAGCAACACCAAATTTCTGAAAATGAAGCCATCAGAGTAGCAGCGTTGCATTTTGGAGGTAAGGCTTATGCATGGTGGATATTTGAATCTTTTTCTTTGAAAAATTCAAATACTTCCTCTAAGGTTTGATGGGAAACTTCCTAAAACACATGTATTGGAGCAAGAAGAACTTAAGAAAACAAAACCCTTGCGTAATGGAGGAAACTATAGATCTCACTCCACATTAGAAAACCATGGGAGAAGCTAACATCTTGCACCATACATTGTTAGAGGCAAGACCTCTATCTCATATTCCTAAACAAGAGGGCATGGGGATCTCTTTTTCACAAGAGGATCCAATTATTGGAGGGTTGCCCATACACATTGATGAAGATGAGGGCAACAACTCTGTCACATATAGAGCACATCTAGTACCTCATGCAGAGGAAGGAGGAGCACCTGCTCCAACAGGAGCGATTCTTGTATCCTTGAAATAAGTTCCCTAGGATCTCATATATGGAGGACAAAGCACAATCAATGAGCAGCATGATTATGAAGCATTGCAGATGGAAGGAGAAGGTAGGAAGGAAGGGCAACATCACTTAATGAGAGGCACACACCCTTCGCTATTTCAGAGAGCTAATGCAAATGGGAGGCAGACTGTTCTACGCTATGAAGGCAAGGGAAATTTTACCCAACCATATGTACAGTCTACTCTTAGACATTGATGTCTCACTACATGGAGGCATTCCACCTGGGAGGCCACCAGATCTAGCATTGATGAAAGAAATCTTGTCTTTGGATTCACCGCTCTTGGATTTTGGAGAGGTGAGGAGTTTGGAGGAGAAATTTGGCATGGGGGATGTCAAAGTAGTAGGCAATAGCATGAGGAGAGCTTCACATGCCAGACTACCAGCGCTGTCTCTTGGGAGGATTGATACCTATTGGAGGTCTCAACTCTTGGTAGAGTACTCCAAGGATCTTGGTGCTTGCATGGTCCTTGATGACCCAGATGGAGATGATAGATACATGGTGGATGATATGGTAATCTATTCTCATGGAAGAATCTTCTTGAATAGAGCTTCTAAGCTCAAGGAGAAGTTGTTACATGCAGCACATGAGGACTTATTTTACATGAATTTTGATGCATATATTTCCTTGGCAGAGGATTTCATTTGGGAGGGCATCCAGCATGACATATTTTAGAATATGGAGAGATGCATAGCCCAGATGATGATAGAGAGGAGGTCACAACCACTTCCCTACTCTTTGGAGGTGAGGGAGAATTTCTGGTTGAGCCATTTCAGCTCAAGATCTCAAGTACATGATGGAGGATGTACAATTTCACTTTATGTTTTGTACTTCTTTTCTCTATATGAGCAGCATATTGTACCAAGGAGAATTATTCCTTATTGCATATTGTATAATAATGTACTTGCAGCCTTTTGTATCATTGAGATTGGCTATCTCATTGGTGGTTTGTGGAGGAAGCCACATGATTTTTGGTGTGCACCATTGAAACCACTTTGTACTTTCATGTTGCTATCTTGTAAAATGATTGTGGCAGCAAACAAGTGGCCGGAAAAGAACTTGTTATTTTTTGGTTTGATGCAGGCAAAGGATGCACTACGCTGGTCCCATGAGAGGAACTATGATCCACTATCTGGTTGTCATGTGACAACTTGTTTTCAATTGTTTTTGCTTCCATATATTATTGATGTTTCTATGTTCATGGGAAGCTTTGTTTGGAGAGTAGGATATGAGATGGAGATTCCCATTGGGAGTATGATTCTCCCTACTATTCATGTTGTATACTTCTGGAGGAACAATGGGAAAACCATGATTGCCACATCACAACTCTTTTCTTCATATGGAGTGAGCCATTTGAAGAACTTGAGTGCTTGGAGGAGGCACTTCATGGCTGGATTATTTGATGGGGTAGCTTGGGCCATTCTTGGAGGCCATATTTTTTCATCCCAAAGACATAAGCATCCCCACACTTATCATAAATGGAGAGAGAAACAAATGAAGGGAGGAAAACTAATCTCTCCATGCAGCCCCACTACATTGCACAAACAAGGGGTTGATGATTGTTTTGATGAGCTACCTAGAATGGCTCATTTCATTTGGATGATAGCATGGGTGATGGAATCACTCATTGGGAATAAGATTCCCCATGTTGGTCATCACTCCTACCTTGAGGAGGCTATTGAACAACAAGGAGACTTCCACTTTCACCTTCCACTTTCTCATATTTTTACACACTTGGGAGGATTTGTTGCTGAGCTATGGTGAGATCTATTGATGAGGAGGCCACAGGAAGAGGGATGGAGAGATTTTGCTCTACCTTTGCAGTTGCTTGAGGACAAGCAAAATTTTGGAGGGGGAGGACTGTAATATTCCCAAAATTTAGACCTCATCTAAATGGAATATTATAGTTGATTTTATCTTTAGATAAATGAATAAATGGGTAGGGAGGCCCATTGACAGGAAGAATAACATTCCTCATGTGAAAAGAGGAAGAATAAGCAGCTAAAAGGAGAACATTTAAGTGTGAACAAGGAGGATATCATGTTGATTCTGTCATATTTGACCAAATCAACATATGTTGTCTAGATACAATGCATCTCCTTGATGAATTGCGCAGATTTGGTGGAGGACAACTTGCATGAGCTTGGAGGAAAATGTGGATGGGACCCAATGAGAAGAGGTTCAATTGTTATATATGGAGAGGATGGAAGCCTTTTCCATTCATGTTATGTTATATTATTATTTGTTCTGTTTAGACTTTTGTCTTCCTCTTGCTGTTTAGCAGGGTTGCAGTGCTGTTGAGCACCAGGTGTTCCCAAGCGGGAATCCCACCTCTTCCCTTGAGAGACCTCTTGGGAGAGTATTGAACTAATTTTTTCCACATCCAGGCTTAAGGCCATGCAAAAATCTTCAGTCACAACATTATTTCTATAGTAGTGTAATGTTTTGTTGCAGGGTGTTGCAGTGGAAGATTGATCATTCCACTGCAACACCCTTTGTTTCTCAATAGAGGGTGCCTTCATTCTCTTGAGAGATCAGCAAAGGAGATTTCTGAGCTTATTTCATATCTTGGTAGTAGTCCAAAGCACCTCTTCTCTCCTACAGCGTAGTCCCTTGCAGCAACTGCATCCTTTTCCAGAGATTTGTTGCAGCAAGGTTTTAGGCCTTGTTTCTGAGCTAGTTTCCTAGGGAAAGGGCCAACCCTTCTCCCGGAAAACTAGAACAAGGGATTCTTATCCCTCTTATAAATTATTCAGCCATGTCCATGTAATTTTGTAGAGAAACTGTGTTGTTTCTGAGTTGAATAAATCAAATCTGTTATTTTTGTACATGTGTCTCAAGAAACCCTTGTCGGGTTATCTCTATAATGCAATAAGGAGGCCAAATCTCTGTTTTCTTAGCATATTGTGCCATAAATCTCCAGATATATATTTTTCTATTGTAATTTTGTAGAAACCCTCATGAAATAACGTTGTACATGCTTCATTATTTTCTGCATAATCAAAATCATGGTATTTGGGTGTTTCTAAGCCATTGTGAGGCCGGGAGACCTGTTTAACATATCAAAATGGATTTCTTTCTGATCCCCTTTTGTATGTAAGGTCCTTAGTCTATATTATAAGGGAGAAAACCATTATTTCCCCTGGTTATAATGAAGTTACCTGGAAATACCGTTTTGGGGGTCTATTTTGCTGCTTTTCCCCACTAGGAGATAGTGTATAAAGGCATAATTTTGCTGATATGTTCATAATATGATGAAAGGGTGTTTAAAGAGACATTCTAGGAAATCATTTGCTGCAATATTTTTTTTGTGCTCATGTATTGCTGTAACTCCACATTTGGAATATCTTAAGATATTCCCAATAGTGTAGAATTTCCCTATTTTTGGATATTACACTATTTTGGTGAAATTTTTTATAAATATTCTATAATATCCTGCGAATCCTAGGAAAAATCTAATATCCTTTTGGCAACTTAGAATTGATAGTTTGGAGATGACTTCAACTTTAGATTTATCAACTTTAATTCCATCTCCTGAAATGTGATGTCCTAAAACAATCCCTTCTGTAAACATCATGAAACATTTTTCATGGCCTAGAGAAAGGTTTTCTTCCTTACATATTTTAAGAACCTTTTCCAAATTTTCTAAAGCTTCTTCAAATGTATTAACATAAACTGTAAAGTCATCCATATACACCTCTACACAATCATGTATTAGATCAGAAAAAATTCCTAGTACTACCGTTTGGAATGTTGCGGGTGCATTGCACAATCAATAGGAAATTTCGGTAGGCATAAGTCCCCCATGGATAGAGTGAATGTGGTATTATCTTGATCTTGGGTGCTATCTAGAATTTGATTGTAACCACTAAAACTATCCGGGAATGAGAAATGTTTTCCCCACACCTTTGTTAACATTGGAAAATTGTACAGAAGATGACATTAATTAAATATAATCGGAAAAAGGATTCTGAGGTCGAGAAGACATTACGAGAATGGAAATTATTTAAAAATCTACCTTTAATGGTTCACCTACATGTTCAACCAGGGCTTGGGTGGAAGAGCTAGACACTTTTTTGCAGCAGCACTTTTTCAGGTTCTTTCTGAAAATGAAGCCATCAGAGTTGCAGCGTTTCATTTTAGAGGTAAGGCTTATGCATGGTGTATTTTGAATCTTGTTCTTTGAAAAATGCAAATACTTCCTCTTGTGTAAGATTCATTAAAACATTGGTGGGAAGTTTTGATGGGAAACTTCCTAAAACACATTTATTGGAGCAAGAAGAACTTAAGAAAACAAAACCCTTGCATGTAATGGAGAAAACTATAGACCTAACTCCACTTCAGAAAACCATGGGAGAAGCTAAAATCTTGCATCATACATTGTTAGAGGCAAGACCTCTATCTCATATTCCTAAACAAGGGGTCATGGGGATCTCTTTTACACAAGGGGATCCAATTATTGGAGGGTTGCCCATACACATTGATGAAGATGACGGCAAAAATGTTGTCACATCTAGAGCACATCTAATACCTCATGTAGAGGAAGGAGGAGCACATGCTCCAATAGGAGGAATTATTATATCCATGCAAGAAGTTCCCCAGGATCCCATACATGGAGGTCAAAGAACAATCAGTGAGCAACATGATTGTGAAGCATTGCAGATGGGAGGAGAAGGTAGGAAGGAATGACAACATCACTTGATGAGGAGCACACACCCTTATCTATTTCACAGAGATAATGCAAAAGGGAGGAAGACTAATCTCCGCTGTGAGGGCAAGGGCAAGATTTCCCAACCATATGTACAGTCTAATCTTGACACTGATGTCTCACTACATAGAGGCATTCCACCTAGGAGGCCACCAGATCTAGAGTTGACGAGAGACATATTGTCTTTGGATTCACTAGTATTGGATTTTGGAGAGGTGAATAGTTTGGAGGGAGACTTTGGCATGAGGGATGTCAAAGTAGTAGGTAGCAGCATGAGGAGAGCTTCAGATGATAGATTACCAACGCTGTCTCTTGGGAGGATTGATCCATACTGGAGATCTCAACTCTTGGTAGAGTACTCCAAGGATCTTGGTGCTTGCATGATTCTTGATGACCCTGATTGAGATGATAGGTATATGGTGGATGATATGTTCATCTATTCTTATCACAAAGTCTTCTTGACTAGAGCTTCTAAGCTCAAGGAGAAGCTGCTACATGCAGCACATGAGGACTTCTTTTCCATGCATTTTGATGCATATCTTTCCTTGGAAAAGGAGTTCATTTGGGAGGGCATCCAGCGTGCCATATTTCAGCATATGGAGAGATGCATAGCCCAGATGGTGATAGAGAGGATGTCACAGCCACTTCCCTACTCTTTGGAGGTGAGGAAAAATTTCTGGTTGAGCCATTTCAGCTCAAGATCTCAAGTACATGATGGAGGATGTACAATTTCACTTTATGTTTTGTACTTATTTTCTTTATATGAGCAGAATATTGTACCAAGGAGGATTATCCCTTCTTGCATATTTTATGATGATGTACTTGAAGCCAATTGTAGCATTGAGATTGGCTATCTCATTGGTGGTTTGTGGGGGAAGCCACATGAATTTTGGTGTGCACCATTGACACCACTTTGTACTTTCATGTTGCTATCTTGTAAAATGATTGTGGCATCAAACAAGTGGTTGGAAAAGCACTTGTTATTGTTTGATTTGATGCAGGCAAAGGATGCACTGCGCTGGTTCCATGTGTGGAACTATGATCAAATTTCCAGTTGTCATGTGACAGCTTGTTTTCATTTGTTTTTGCTTCCATATATTGCTGATATTTCTATGTTCATGGGAAGCTTTGTTTGGAGAGTGGGATATGAGATGGAGATTCCCATTAGGAGTATTATTCTCCCTACTATTCATGTTGTATGTTTCAGGAAGAGCAATGGGCAAACCATGATTTCCACATCACAACTCTTTTCTTCATATGGAGTGAGCCATTTGAAGAACTTGAGTGCTTGGAGGAGGCACTTCATGGCTGAATTATTTGATAGGGTAGCTTGGGCCATTCTTGGGGGCCATATTTTTTCAGCCCAAGGCCATAAACAGCCCCACACTTATCATAAATGGAGAGAGAAACAAATTAAGAGGGGAAAACTAATCTCTCCATGCAGCCCCACTACATTTCACAAACAGGGGGTTGATGATTGTTTTGATGAGCTACCTAGAATGGCTCATTTCATTTGGATGATAGCATGGGTGATGGAATCACTCATTGGGAATAAGATTCCCCATGTTGGTCATCACTCCTACCTTGAGGAGGCTATTGAACAACAAGGATACTTCCACTTGCACCTTCCACTTTCTCATATTTTTACACACTTGGGAAGATTTGTTGCTGAGCTATGGTGGGATCTATTGATGAGGAGGCCACAAGAAGAGGGATGGAGATATTTTTCTCTACCTTTGCAGTTGCTTGAGGACAAGAAAAATTTTGGAGGGGGAGGACTGTAATATTCCCAAAATTTAGACCTCATCTAAATGGAATATTATAGTTGATTTTATCTTTAGATAAATGAATAAATGGGTAGGGAGGCCCATTGACAGGAAGAATAGCATTCCTCATGTGAAAAGAGGAAGAATAAGCAGCTAAAAGGAGCACATTTAAGTGTGAACAAGGAGGATATCATGTTGATTCTGTCATCTTTGACCAAATCAACATATGTTGTCTATATACAATGCATCTCCTTGATGAACTGCGCAGATTTGGTGGAGGACAACTTGCATGAGCTTGGAGGAAAATGTGGATGGGAACCAATGAGAAGAGGTTCAATTGTTATATATGGAGAGGATGGAAGCCTTTTCTATTCATGTTATGTTATATTATTATTTTTTCTGTTTAGACTTTTGGCTTCCTCTTTCTGTTTAGCAGGGTGGCAGTGCTGTTGACCACCGGGTGTTCCCAAGCGGGAATCCCACCTCTTCCCTTGAGAGACCTCTTGGGAGAGTATTGTAATGATTTGTTCCACATCCAGGCTTGAGGCCAAGAAAAAATATTCAGTCACAACATTATTTCTATAGCAGTGTAATGTTGTGTTGCAGGGTGTTGCAGTGGAAGATTGATCATTCCACTCCCGAGTCTATTTCTTAATAGAGGGTGCCTTCATTATCTTGAGAGATCAACAAAGGAGATTTATGAGCTTATTTCATATCTTGGTAGCAGTACAAAGCACCTCTTCTCTCCTACAGCGTAGTCCCTTGCAGGAACTGCGTCCTTTTCCAGAGAGTTGTTGCAGCAAGGTTTTAGGCCTTGTTTCTGAGCTAGTTTCCTAGGGAAAGGGCCAACCCTTCTCCCAGAAAACTAGAACAAGGGATTCTTATCCCTATTATAAATTATTCAGCCATTTCCATGTAATTTTGTAGAGAAACTACGTTATTTCTGAGCTGAATAAATCAAATCTGCTATTTTTGTACATGTGTCTCAAGAAACCCTTGCCGGGTTATCTCTATAATGCAATAAGGAGGCCAGATCTCTGTTTTCTTAGAATATTGTGCCATAAATCTCCATATCTATGTTTTTATATTGTAATTTTGTAGAAACCCTCATGAAATAACATTGTACATGCTTCAGTATTTTCTGCATAATCAAAGTCATGGGATTTGGGTGTTTCTAAGCCATTGTGAGGCCGGGAGACCTGTTTAACATATCAAAAGGGATTTATTTTTTATCCCCTTTTGTATGTAAGGTCCTTAGTCTATATTCTAAGGGAGAAAACCATTATTTACCCTGGTTATAATGCAGTTACCTGGAAATAACGTTTTGGGGGTCTATTTTGCTGCTTTTCCCCACTAGGAGATAGTGTATAAAGGAATACTTTTGCTGATATGTTCATAATATGATGAAAGGGTGTTTAAAGAGACATTCTATGAAATCATTTTCTGTAGTAATTTATTTGTGCTCATGTATTGTTGTAACTCCACATTTGGAATATCTTAAGATATTCCCAATAGTGTAGAATTTCCCTATTTTTGGATATTACACTATTTTGGTGAAATTTTTTATAAATATTCTATAATATCCTATGAATCCTAGGAGAAATCTAATATCCTTTTGGCAACTTAGAACTTATAGTTTTGAGATGACTTCAACTTTAGATTTATCAACTTTAATTCCATCTCTTGAAATGTGATGTCCTAAAACAATCCCTTCTGTAAACATCATGAAACATTTTTCATGGCTTAGTGAAAGGTTTTCTTCCTTATAGATTTTAAGAACCTTTTCCAAATTTTCTAAAGCTTCTTCAAATGTATTAACATAAACTGTAAAGTCATCCATTTATGCCTCTACACAATCATGTATTAGATCAGAAAAAATTCATAGTACTACCCTTTGGAATGTTGCAGGTGCATTGCACAATCCAATAGGAAGTACTCGGTAGGCATAAGTCCCCCATGGATAGGTGAATGTGGTATTATCTTGATCTTCAGGTGCTATCTGAATTTGATTGTAACCACTAAAACTATCCAGGAATGAGAAATACTTCTTACCTGCTTGTTAACATTGGAAAATTGTACAACAGAAGATGACATTAATTAATGTCAGGAAAAAGGATTTACAGGGTCAGAAGACATTACAGAATCTGGAAATTATTTAAAAATCTCTAAGGTGTGAGAAAAATCAAACTTTAACTAGTCCTAAATGCTATTTGCGCGCATAATCCTTCGTGAAGAGCGCCTTCCGCGTGCCTTTTTGCCCGATATGCGCGCAATCCTGGGAGTGGCGAAATGTCACTATCTAGGACCACACAAATCAAAATACAAGTGACACCTTACTTGAAGCCACCTAAGGAAAGTCACCAATGCCTCAGATACTATGTGAGAACACAATGGAATATTTGGAGCACACAAAGGAATCATACCCCTCTCTTGGGTCACCATTCTCCATGTACCAAGAGAGGGAAGGGAGGATTTGAAATCTCCTATATAAGACCACCATGAGATGAAGAATCTATGAACACATTGTTATGCTGGCTGGAATTTCCCAATCAATACCAACAGTGTGTGAGTCGGAGCTGAAGATAGAGGGGACTCAATTGTTGGCCACCCAACAAGTTCAGTCCAACACAATAGAGAGAGAGTGAGACTGCACCGAGGCAAGCTTGGGATAAAAACATCCTTGCATTGGGACCTAGAACCATTGTCTAGGGGCCCTTTGGCAAGAGGGTAAATTTTCACTCTTATTAATACCAATGCTCCATAAGAGGGGCCTAGAGCCACCATTCATATTATTGTTTTCGTTTGACTCTTTTCAGAGCTTGTTTTTATTTGTTTTAGTTTTTAGTTTATATATGCATGCTATTTCTCTATCTAGTATGCTTATTGATTCTAGCTTGTTCCACTAACTTTCTTGACTCCACTTATTTTTCTGCCTATTACCAATAACTTAAGTGGGTAGACCACACCCCTTAAGTTGGTGTGATTTTATACATACGTGCACCAAACACATTACAACAGGATTAGTGACTCCAATAACGTTTATTACCAAGTTTATGTGGTTGTGCATGTTTTACAGAGACCTCTGTCTGTGCTGTGGAGTGGAGCTGAATTTCCCCTGATTTCTCTTGCAGTCCCTAGTTCATCCCAAGTGATAAATTGAAGCAGAAAAACTCCAAATTTTTTTCTTGTAGGAATTTTCACGTGTTTTCTTCTCACAGAGGCGCAGGGCGCGCATTTAGAGCTGACCCGCGCACAGACAATGCTCCTGTTTCAGCCTTTTGTGTGCAAAATACAAAATGAGAAATTTATCCCAAGTTTCTGTTTTTTCCCACTTGTAAGGTGCTTGGAGGCCCCTAATACACTTTCCAGCACTGGTTGTGGTACCCCGCATCATGTTAAAGCTCACTCTTAGCTGTTTTTTGTAGGCTTAGTGTCAATTTTAATTCAAGTTGATTTTTGCAAAGTTCACACATAGTTTAAGTAGGGGGGAAAATAACTTGTAGTCTGAAATTTTTTTATGTTTTGCAAATTTTGGTACTTACACACCTAGATAACTAGCCCAAGTAAGTGGCCTAAGACCACACATGCATAGCTATTTTTCTTTTTTCTAATGTAAAAGTTTTTTGTTTAGTTCAATTTTTGCACTAGGAATTTTGAGACTAGGATTGAATTTTTTATAGAAGAGCAAGTAATCTCTGCTACCTTTGCACCCTCTGGTGATCCTAGGTAGGCATATGAATGCTCCCTATTCACAATTCACCATCTCCCTGTAGTTATTCACATAGATTAACTAGGAAAAATAGAAAGTGGCCCATTATCCGCACATGTTTTTCGTTTGAGCCAGGAACAATACAACATAGTTTAAATAGGGGATTTTGTAAAGTATCATCGATATCCACATGTTCAAACTATGTGCTTGTCCACTTTGTGCTCACGCACACTCACCCACTAAGTGAAGCAAAAAAAACTAAAATGAACTTAACCAAACTCACTAAAATTCTCCCCATAGGGGCCACAAAATAATTTATAACTTAACTTAGGATCAAGGGGGTAGGAATCCAATAAGCTGCTTTGATCATACTTCATATTGAAACATAGAATTTTTCTATCTAGGTAGCTTCAAATCCACCTATCAGCCTACGGCAAAGAAAATCCAAGCATGATAGAGACCCGTTTCAGAGGGGGTAAGGCTTAGGCGCAGTGCATGTGGTATTAGTTAGGACTACCTGACCCGGCTGATACTCGGTACTATTAGCTGACTACCAAGAAGCCCAAGACTCGAATGCTCATGTGGGATGATGGTTCTTAGTGGCCAAAAACTAGGGTAGCCTTTTCCCTATAGGCGACGGTGCAGGCAAGCGCCAGACCCTCTACCCTTACCTTGGTGGATTCTCTTCGGCTGACTGGGGGCATCGCCAACTCTTATAGGACATTGTGCCAACACTCGCAAGAAATATTCTCAATGCCAAGTTACTTTTGAGTGTGTGAGGATGCATAGGTATTCTAGGATTTTGAGTATCATACGCAAACAAAAAAAAACCACTTTTTGATTACTTGATCACATAGATTAAGTTAAAGGGAAATTTATTTTATGTTTTTCTTTGTTTTATGTATGTGATAAGAAGTTTTCTTTGATCATAAACTCTATCCTCACAAATTTTTCCAAAACCAAACCTGATCGACACTTGAACGGTCCCAATGGAACCTCGTCAATCCAGGCGTTTTTTGGACCTCCCCCCATTACCGAGAGTGGTTCTAGGTCTTTCACCATTCAGGTGTCAAAGACGGAACACTGCCACCATTATTAGTTCGTCCTTTATTGGGGCAGCCATAGTTGGGAACCCTAGTCGGTCTCCCAACACCACACCACACACCACTCCTCCCACGACCCCTAGGGGGCAAAGGAGTGTGTCCCATTCGGGAAGCCAACCGAATACACAACAGGGTACGTCGTAGGCTAACCCTTGTTCTAACTAGAACTTTGTGTCTTCGCACATTACAATGGCATCAACCTCTCAGTCACCTTTCTTAGCTTCGTTGAATTTGCCCAATTTTACCAATTTGACGAATGCCCCATCGCACACGATCCTACATGGCCTCTCATGCCCACGAAGCTCCCTTTGGATATACCAAAATTTGAAGGCAAGCAAGCGGAGGACCTAGGTAATCATGTTATGACCTTTCACCTGTGGTGCTCATCGAATAGTATCATCGATGACATTATTCAATTGAGATTATTTCAGTGCACTCTTATAGGAGTAGCTGCGAAGTGGTACGTGGAGCAACCATCAGCTTCACATGCAACCTTTAGCACCCTCGCTACTACATTCCTAACATATTTTCAGTTACCCATTCACCATGATTCTGGAATGGAATTACTAACGCATTTTAGACAAACACCTGCCATCCATATCTCAGACTATATCCATGAATGGAGGTGGCGTCACAGTTTATGTAAAGCTAAACTCGATGATCATGTTCTCTTAGATTTTTTCTTGAAAACTCTTAGGGTAGAGATTTCAAAGGATGTGGCATAGTAGAATCCCACATCCGAAGAGGATGCTAGTAGCAAAGTATAGAAGCTTGAGCTGATTTACATGCAGTTAGGATACATTTATAACATCCTGCTTAACGCCCCACGCCTCCAAACTTATCAAGAATTTCTAGGCGCGTCGAACTTTGAAGATGGAATAATTGGGTCATTGACCCAAGGTTACCTAGGCAGTAGTTGTCAAAACCCCAGTTACACATATAGTTCTACCCAGAGCATGCCTCAACCCAGTTTTCAAAGTCATCATATGCCTCAGCAAAATTTGACCAATAGGGCACCATCGTATAGGACCTTATCCTCCAGCTCAGGGGAATAAGTACGCAAAAATAAACACTGATGGAAGAAATTCCCTCCAACAGTCAGGTGCAAACTAGGGACTACGTTATGGTCAGTCCCCAACACATGACACACCTATGCAAAAAAATTCACAAGTGAACTTTGTGCAGCTGTCCCAAAACCAACCACACCAATATAACCAGGAGAACTACCCTCCTAACGTGGTGGAGAAAAAATCCAAAAACAAGCCAAAAGGGAACCTTAGACAGGGGGGCAACAACCAACAATGCCCACCGCAATCCCAGGCTAGAGGCAACTCCAACCGGAATCAGAACCAGGAGCCGAGCCATGCCCAACGACAGAGAAAAAGGCCACCTCTTCAAACAAACCATTCTTGTTCGATATGTGGTGAGTACAGCCACTATACTCACCACTGTCCCGATCTCCCTGAGCTAAAGAAGCTACATAGTAACCGAGGACAAGGAGGATCTTCCCAGAAACCAACTGTGATGCAATAACCTTTCCCCCATCAAGGGAAGGTAAGCACTCAATAGCAAAATACAGACAATTCCAGGAAAAGCAGCGATGAAATCTACATGACTGGAGAAGAGATGTTTTTCCAAACATGGAATCGCAATTACGACACCCCACCAGACACAAATATGCCAGGGGAAAGTACCAATGCATCGAATGCACCTTTGACCATTTCAAAGATGCATATAGAACCATTGCCAAAAATGGAAAAGGGACCTAGGTGAGTAGGAAACTAATCCAATGTGGCCCATAATTAGAGTATCGTGGATGATTTAGCACAATATCCCACTACTATGTCAGCTTTGGAAGTATTGCAGTCATGCTAAAAACAACAGAAAGCCCATCTTTCCTCGTTAGGCGCTATCGACCCTGCTCGATACGTGCCTAATGGCTTTTGACTTAGACAAAGCCACCCCTAGGATTCCTTCCACGGTCGCCTTCTAGATACTAGTATCGGTAGAGAATATCACTATCCACCGATGTTTCATAGATGAGGGTGCATCCACGTGCATCATGTCCAAAAATTTTTGGCAGAAGTTAGGTTCTCTAGAACTAAAACCCTCAGTCATCACGCTTCGAGCATACGACAGTCGTCCTTCGACCCCTGTCGGCCTCTACCAAAATGTCCCAATCTGATTAGCCAGAAAGATGGTCCACATAGACATTGAAGTCTTGGATGCTCACTTGGACTACAATATACCTCTTGGGTAGAGTTATATGTACGCCATGTCTGCCATAGCCTCCTACGTCTTCCGCATCATGATGTTCCCCCACGAGGACCACATCATTACCATAGACCAACTGACACACAACGAAAAGCGACCCCTAAAAAACAATAATGTAATTCTACCCTATGAAGATATAGTCTCGATTTCTCTCTCACGGTACCAAGAATATGGCCCTAGCCAATTCAAACCGTCGTCCGTTTTAGGGTCATTCCTAGGAGATCCTCCCATAATCCCTGAGTCATCGCTCGATGTCACAGGGGCTTCGGTGTGCATGATGTCCAAATCAAGCATCGAAGCTGGTCATGACAAGGAAAAGTATTAATGGCACTGATTCATTGGCCACAATAGCCTCTCTAGCCTACGCTACCTCCCAAACCCCTTTCCTCTACCCCCCAGTTGGTTTCGTCTCCCAACAGGTTTTTGCAACATTGGTATTGCCCAAAATATCGTTGGAAATCCTAGTTTGGTACCTTGTTCCCCCTATAGGAACAGGAGCCACCCATGTTACTGCCACTGGATTGAAGCCCCTCAGTCTTGAGGTGGCCCCACTCATCCAAGAAATGGTCGAAACCACCCCTGCAAAGAAAATTCCCATTGCAAAACCGGTAGTTACGACTAAGAAAACCGAGAAGAGAGGAAAGAAGATGGTGACCCCCACCATTCAACAGGAATCACCAGTCTACGCCATATGCAATGTAGTAGGTCACCCTACCCATATCTATCCAGAGCTGGATGAATTGAAACCACTCTGATCTGAGACAGAAATCACGACGTCGCTTTTCTGTAAAAAGGAACCTACCACCAAAGGTAAAGGGAAAGAGCTGCATATCAATCACACATGCGCTCTCTGTAGCAACTACAGGCACTATACCCATCATTTCCCAGAGATCCTGAGATATAAGGATGCCTTACACGCCATTGAGTGATCCTACTAAGAGTATCCCTCCACCCAGGCATTTGGAAATGAACCTCGTACCATCCTGTACCTACAGGAGGAACAATGAAGGGCACAAGAAAGACCCCCAATCATGCTCGTTATACATTGCACGCCATGTGATGAACGTGGTCACTTCCTCGAAGAGTGCACAGCCCTGGAACTCATCCACATATTTTATCTTATAGAAAGGGTTTAATATGTTCGATTGCGGGTAGCACAATTCACATTTCCATTATGTGTCGACAATCACCTTTTGGAGAATTGTCACTATATCCCCCGATTCCGGCTAGCCCTCACTAGCTTACGCTCCACCATATTTCGCCTCTCCCAAGAAGATGACATGGATGCAGAGTCCACGGACAGCTCCACAACCCAAGAAGATGTGACAAGCAGATCCATCATGTTATTGTCTGTCGAAGAGCAACCAATTAGGGAACCCCTATTTACCCCTACCCTCCCTCCACAGAGAAGAACAGTATGCATGTTATGTAAAATGCCAAATCATACGGTTGTCCATTATCTTGATTTAGAAACATTACGACACTGGTTCCCCACCAGACCTCAAACTGAGCACAACGGAACCTTCATATCAAGGATATTTTGCCTTATATGTCAGGGAAACCATTATGAGTGGCACTGTACTGATGCCTCACAACTTCATCCCACCATCGAAATGATTAATACCATATAGAAGAGACAGGACGACCTTCGGGAATGGCATAAAAAGTACATTGTCGGGCCAATGTCCCCACCCCCATAATGGAGTACCAGGTAAGCTAAGACAACACACCAACCAAGCATGACCCTAACCAAGCCTAGGATAACATGCAGTCTATGTGACCTGAACGATGACTGGGTCAACCAGTGCAGAGAACTGAAGCACCTTGCAAACAATTTTCGTATAGTCTCTTCTCTCTATTATAAAATTCTCTCTAACCAAGAGAAAATAATGTGTACCTATTGCTGGATTTTTTCACAATTTCACCATACGATTAAATGTGTACGCCTCCCCAAGCTAAGAGCGGCAAGAGCAGCGTTGAGTCTACACTCCCCCAAAGAAGTAGATGCACCCAAGCCAACAATATGGAAATGGAAACATAAGACAACCTCTTCTACAACAGACCCTTTCCGAGCGTCCACATCTGGAACAACGAGTAGTACAGAATCCCACACAATCTACTCTGTTGGCACAGTCATACCATGCACTATCTTCATGGGCCAAAATCACACACCAGAGGTATGCCCGCTAATGGAAAAATTCGGCACCTTTGTGATGGCAAAATTTCCACCTACCTAAAATTGACCTTCCTAGAGGGGAACCAAAATTTGCGCTCACATAAAATCCCATTATGGAGATTCTTCCCCTGATGAAACAATCCACCATATACGGTTTGTAACATCACATATCGGAAATAGGATTCCAACCGCCCCCACCTCCCAGGATTTCCACCCTATTCCTGTCGCAAAAGGTCAAGGTACCTTGCACTTTTGCATTGATTTCCGCAAGATCCCAAATTTACATTCCGTCATTGAACTCCTTGATAATACCCAGCCTCTAGAACAATGCCTAGTACAACTAGAGCTTGTCGATGAAAATTGAAAACAGTCACTGCAACATAATGAGGCCCATAAAAAAGGGTAAAAGCATCATTTGACTGCCACATCACCCCTTGCTCATTCACCAAGGGAGAATTAGTCCTCTGCTATGATGTCACAAAAGAAGCACTAGGGCCAGGAAAGTTCAAAACCTTGTGGAAAGGACCCTACATCATTAAATATTTCCTCCAACAAGGGGAATACATCTTGACGGAACTGGACGGGACCTGCCTCAGCAACCCCGTCAACGGCCTTTACCTCAAGAATTTCTACCCATAAGGACCAAGACGACCCTTCCTTAGAGTGTTTATACACAAAACCCCACAACTCAGATTTTTTGACCAAAGGACTTATTTAAAAAGCGCTTAAAAGTGTGACCATGGAACACCAACCTGAACCCTATTTCAGATTTTTTGATAGAGCATCAAGATGGTCTCAAAGTTTAGCCGCAGCTGCCTGGGTCATTTACCACTGTGATCAATAGCCACTCTGTTCAAATGAAGGATTGGTTTAGCAACAAACAATCAGGCAGAATATGATGCCGTCATTAGACTTACATGCGATGCCCTCCATCAAGGTATACGCCATATGCATATCTACCTCAATTCCCAGTTAGTAGTGTCGCAGTTAAACCAAACATTTGAGACAAGAGATACACATCTGTTTAGAAAATATTTGCGTGCCAAAAGATTAAGTAGAAAATTTAACTATATCACATTTACACATGTACCAAGGAGTCAAAACCAAATAGCTAATTGCATAGCTAACAATATCCTAAACTGGAATGCATCTCGAATAAACCATCATACATAAAAAACCAAAAATATAGATATCCATCAACATAACATCATACATAAATCGAAACAAGTGACACATCATGTAGAGCTACAAAAGAAAAAAAATCTCTCATATATATATCACAATGTGTATGTTTGAGTACAAAAAATCATGTCGCTGGCTCAACTGCCAGCCCAAAGATACAAAATTCATCAAAAATAAGGGAAGCATCCTCATAATGGGTGCTTTCCCTATGTACAGAAATAATCTAGGGTGGTGCCCCCTTAGGAGGGGCACTTGGACACACCACCACCCCTGGTGCCACCACTGGAGCTACGGCTGCAACCATGATCGCCACCCGATGATGAACTGGCTGATAGTCCCTATTGCGGGCCATCATAGTCTCTAACCAGACCTCCTCGAAGTCATCCATGAAACCTCGAGTAGGAATCCCCTAGGTCAAGCGGTCCACTCGATCTCGAAAATACTCAAAAATTGACACCTGAGCTATCAGTTCTGCAGTACGAGCATTTGTCGTATCTTTGTGAGCCACTGCCGCGTTGGCATGAGCTCGCTCAGCCGTAATCTCTCCAGTAGCCGACCTGCTTCCCTCACTTGAAGAACCAACACCACCGCCAGGTCCCCCAGCAGCACCTCCTCCCTGATCACCCTAGATCGTCGTATAGGATCATGGCCGACCAACCAAGCCACAGGGCAACCCACCTCACCAACATTTGCAAGAGTAACCAAAATGATGTGAGTGTCACTAACAAAACACATAAGTACATGTATACTCAAATAAATGCAAAAAACATACACAACATACCTGTGGGACCCTAAGTGTAACCATAAGGGAGACCCATGTCTGTATCCCCTCGGAAGTCCATCCCCACGTACAAGTATGGTAGGAAAATCTGTGGGTTGGCCTCAAACCAGGCCTCTGTCATGGCATTCCAGTAACGCCCCAACATGCCACCACTACCTCGCGGCCTCACTAGAGCCCATCCCCTCATACGGGGCTCCCGTGGCCCCCCAGGAGGCACCACCACTACTAGCCTCAACAGCACTACCCTCTCATACATAATGTTGCACAAGATGCTAGTGTACGCAAATGACTTAGATCCACATTGGACCTTGTTGAGTTGCGACACCATCCCGTCAAAGTAGAAATGGGCAAAGTCGAAAAATGCCCGGACCTCAACTGGCGCAACACTCCAACCTGTGGGCCTGATGCCCGATGTAGAGCAACCAACCCTGCTAGTCTCACAAGCACTGCTAGAGCACATCGCACTGCCAGATCTGTAACTGATGCAATGCTGATGCATCCCTTTGTAAGAGGCGCCCCACCACAATGGCGTCTCCTAAATCTCTCCAAGTACACTCTCCCGGCAGAGAGTGGATATCTCAGCACCTCACCCTGAGGGAGTAACCCAGTTAGAAAGTAAACATCCATCTCAGGACAGATGACCAAGTGTGTCTCATGTAATACGAAAATTTTTCACCTCCTGTGCCAATGACAGATCACGTAATGTAGCAGTCGGTCCTGCGACCGAAGAAGGTCATTCTCCACGAACTTTAGGAGTCCCCATAGTGCTAGCTGACGGCGCACCCCAACATCAGCAGCTAGCTCAACATGGAGCTTGGGCTATTCCTAATCCCTCCACAATAACCTTTCATCAAAACACGTACCCATCAGTACAGATAAAACCCAAAAATAGGCAAAAATCCAAAAAAAATTATGCCTCAGCTTTGCACGTCTGTCCCTCAGATAGGTGTGCTTAGTGCGTGCCTTTATTTTGCATAGGTGCACTTGAGGCATGCTAAAAAAGGGGAAATGAGCGCATTAGCAAGCTTATCCCCCAAAAAATTCACATGGGGTGTGCATTTTCCGTGATTGCCCACGCAATATAGGGAAAAAAACACCTAGAATCCGGACAAACCTAGTCTGTATGGAACCTGACACCATCAAACTGAAAAAATTCAAGTACAGGACATCATGAAGGTTACCTGGGCATGATCTCACGAATCCCTGGTGCTAAGGCTGACCCCGACTACAAGAAATGCTACGCAGAGTCCTCTGACCTCTCAAAAACTTAGCAAGTACAAATGAATTGAATTACGACCATATCCACCTATATATCGTCCTTTTCAAAAACTTTGGAGGACCATAACGAGAGATCAGAAGGTCTGTTCTCTGAACTGTAAGTTGCACCACAATCAACACTCCATGGTGAACAGAGGCGATGTCACACATTTGAACTCCCGAAAAAATAAAATTTCAGCGCCGGCAGGTGTGCCCTCTCTCATCTTCTTTTTTAAAGCTCATGACTTTCAATAATATTTGAAAAAGAATATTATTTCACTTGAGGTAGTTGTTTTTGCAGGAAAAGCTCGCAAACCATCCACAACGTTATCTCCTGAAAGTTCTAGAGTAGGTATCATTCTACCTCGAGCATGATAGAGTCCCATAAAACTCTGCATATCCTAACATCATTTCTCCAGCAGAAATAAACCATAGGGTCCTCATATCCAACCGTTTTTATCATCACCTCACCTTGCACATGATAAACATCTGCATTGGTTGGTAGAGCCTCCCCTCCATGGCACCTGTCACCCACAGTAGAACATATATCACAACATAAGTGATGCCATGGCCATACCACTTCAGTCCAGGAAGCACCTCATGCCCATCCATTCACCATGCGTAAGGTCAAGTTTACCATACAAGCTAAACCCCCCTTCCCGGATGACCATGTTGTACAAGTAGATCAAGAGTGCACCACCACACCTCGCATTTGGCCCACCATACCTCCACTAGCAAAATCCCATTTATGATACTTTTGTATCTGCTTCATCAACCCCGCACATGAGACCAACCAATGGGACCCCCACCCTCAGCAAAACACCTTCCTCATACCATCAGTGAGCGAACACTTTCACGTTTTAGGGTACCCGTCTCTGTGTTTTGTACAAACCAAACCTCATTATTTTATTCTTTTGGTAAGTGTACAAAGACCCAGAATAGTGCACTACGTCCTTCACCCTCTCATTTCATCTTTCCTCCCACGACAACAGTCTCTGAACATCCTTGGTCGGAGTATTATACCCCCACGCACCAGCCACCTTGAAATTCATAGCCAGTTTATAACCACCCTGGAAGTCCTACCGAATCCAGGGATTTATCCATTAGAAATAACTATGAATGCCGCAAAACTACTTAGTATACTCCGACCTTGGGCCACTAAATCCCCACCATCAGTTTTCAGTCACCCCTCACCAACATGCCTATGTTAAACCCATCACATCCATGTCCTCGATCCCTCATATCAGCGACCCCTCGTTTGTTTGAGGCTTCCTTTTTTGTCGACTTTGATGCCTATTTTCCAAAAAGGAAGAGGTACCTTGGGTCACCCCTCCCCATACAAGGGGCATTGTTGGGTGGCACTTTGGGAGACATTATTGTCCATAGATGTCATTGATCCTCCTGAAATTCGACTACAACAAAATCTTTCATGTCAAGATGGTATCGTACCTTACAACCATTGCACTTTGATCAAATTCGTCGAAGACCCGTGCCTCCATAAGCATCTCTTTCAACAATGCTTACACGGGAAGGTCCCAGCTAGCGCCTATGCATACAATGCACAGATATATTCCATACCAACTTTATGCATATGGGTACTGTATTCCACTTATTGTCAAAGAAAAAAGGCCCCTGAGGGCATCAACAATTGTCATCAACAACCACCAACATCACTACCACATCAGTGATACAGACAAAACACATATCTGTCAACTAGATTTGTTTAACTAGCCACATCATCACGAGCATGGGACATGCTCGACTCGTAGAAAATTTGTATATGTATTGTAAATTTTATTTGCTTATAGGGATCCCTTAGGCCATGTTCATTCTTGGAAATGGTGCAGGGTGTTTTCAATTCCAAGCTTCACGCAGTTCTCTCTCTCTCTACGCACGATACAAAAAAGAAACTATAATGTATTTCGGCTATAAATTTCTTCCTAGGCCTCACACATTAGGGGGAAACTGTTAACACTGGAAAATCGTACAACACAAGATGACATTAATTAATGTCAGGCAAAAGGATTTATAGGGCTGGAAGACATTACAGAATCTGGAAAGTATTTAAAAATCTCTAAGGTCCGAGGAAAATCAAATTTGAAATAGTCTTAAATGCTATTTGTGCGCATAATCCTTCGTGAAGAGCACCTTTCGCGTGCCTTTTTTCCCGATATGTGCACAATATCGGGAGTGGTGAAATGTCACTATTCAAGACCACACAAAGCAAAGGACAAGTGATGCCTTACTTGAAGCCACTTAAGGACAGTCACCAACGCCTCCTTCGACACTATCTGAGCACACAATGGAATATTTGGAGCACACAAAGGAATCATATCCCTCTCTTGGGTCACCATCCTCCATGTATTAAGAGAGGGAAGGGAGGATTTAAAATATCGTATATAAGACCATCATGAGATGAATAATTTGTGAACACATTGTTATGATGGTCTTGTAGCCTCTACAACACCCTCCAAAAAACCTCACTTCAAATTTTTTGGAACCCCTTGAGCACAAAGAAAAGTTAAGTAAATAGTCGAGAGGGCTAAGTTGCTTAAATCGCTGAGTTGCAAACTTCAAATTTGTGGAAAACCGCGACCCCACGACCCAAGGTCGCGAGGTCGCATCCCTCTCAGATCACCTCACCATGCAGCCTCGCGACCTCATTAATGGCCCGCATGTGCGACCTTTTTATATAAAGGAGGTCGCTAGGTCGCATTTCGCATATGCAGCGGATAGGAAAAAACGCCTCTGACAGGTCGACTGGAGCACAATTTTCCTGGGTAAGTTGACATTTTCCTCCTTCTGTTTCCTTTTTGGTTATTCTTGCCTAATATCTGCATTCCTTAGCCTTTAAATTTCCCCCTGCCTCAGCCATTGTCTTCATTTGTCACTTAGGGCTTCCCTTTTCATTCCAGCATTCACCCTGCTTGCCCAACTTATCACAGTTCCTCATCCAGCCTCCCATGGCCTGTATCCTACTCCAAAATATATCCCCTGGCTATGTTTGGACCCATTTAGCCCTGTGTTTTTCAAGTTAAAGGGAAAATCAACTTCACGCCACGCGTGCCAAAACCCCGGCAAGCCCTAGCGCGACTTGCAACCCTGCGACCCAGTCGCTAAGTCGCTAGGTCGCAGATTGCTCTTCCGTTGGGTTTTCTCAACTTCATGACTTAGCGACCTCGTGACCTAGTCACAAGGTCACAAGGTCGCACTTTTCCATTTTTTTCACAACTTGTGACCCAGCAACCCCGCGACTTAGTCGCAAGGTCGCACTTTTCTGTTTTTTTTCACAACTTGCGACCCAGCGACCCTGGACTTAGTCGCAAGGTCGCAAGGTCGAAATTTTCCATTTTTTTTCACAAATTGCGACCCAGCGACCCTGCGACCTAGTCGCAAGGTTGCAAGGTCACACTTTTCCGTTTTTTTTCACAACGTACGACCCAGCGACCCAGCGACCTAGTAAGCCGCTTATTCAGCTTTGCCTGTGTCCGTAGTTGAAATAATTGATAAGTTGTACCTAGTCTTGTATCATCATGGCATATTTCTTATCCTGGGATTATTTCATGAATATGACAGGTGAATTCGAAGCAGACTTAGAGTGTATACCTGTCCTCTCAGATTCAAGCGACATGGGACCTCCAGCATCTCGGAAAAAAGACAAGAGCTTGGCAGTGGAGGACGTAGAGACAGACATGCCAATGTCCCCACCCCCGATCTACAGAGATACCCTGTGTACATTTGCCAAAGGGGAAAACATGCGTTGGTACCAAGTGTACCAAGAGTTCGCTAGAACAGAATTCCCAGAGGACCTCCCTGATCAGAAAATATACTTACAGGTCAAAATATCTAAGCTACATCTTGCAGGAGCCCATCCGTCTATATTACCATGCCCAAAGATGATAGATTGGATTATACAGAGAACTGACCCCAAGAAGTTTGTGATCAGGGACATCGAAGGCAAGTCTTCGCGACACTCAAAGGCTTAGACAATCATGTTTATTACTCTTTTCCTGAGCGAGAAGAGGACTTCACAGAATAATGGGCATTCACCCATGCAGTTCCTATAGTTGATAATTTAAAGGGGTGGTGGGAGGAGCTTGAGAAATTTAAGGTCAAGAAGGACCAGGAGTATCCAGTGGCGGGCCTTAGGAAGGTATATAAACTAGTGGCTTCCATGCTTTGCAGATTGTACGGGTGCCCTGATGCCACCACCTTCAGCGGCACATGGGAAACTCTCATGGAGTATGTCACAATGCACGACACTCATTTCAACTGGGCCAACATATTGGTGACCTCCATACAGACAAACCTATCCTTGGCATTGGTACCAGATGAAGGAGTGCCTTCTAAATTCTATATGGCCTCTTATTTGTTGGATGTCATTTGTTCAAGGTTGCACTTTGAGGGATGGGCACATAACTGGGATCCAAAGTAGACCCATGCAATCCACTTACAAACCAAGGTGTTTTGGGATTCCAGGTATAAACAATACATGAAGCCGATATCTCAAATTTTCATCCCTGCTATTTACAGAAAATTGTTCGGCCAAGACACTCCTTGCATGTCTTGGCGAGCCATGGAAACACTAGGCAAGGTGGCACATTGGTTTCCATTTGCTGAGTATACATTCATCCGAGTCTTTGGCTCGTTCAAGGCCCCACATTCTATGCCTCGATATGTCACAGACAAAATGCTCATGCAATAGGTCTGTTTCAAAATGTCTTTCGGTTTCTCCAGGGTCCTGTCCAGGGGTAAGAAGAAGTCGTGGCCTACACTAACCCTCACTATCAGTGCTTACACAATCAAAGATTTCAAGGAGGTAGAGGCAAAAGTAGAAGAGATGAAAAGCTACCACCTGGGGGCATTAGACTACGGGACGTATAATCTGGAAAGGATAGTCCCTGATCACTACAAGAGGGCTAAGTTCAAATGGAACTATCAACACACGGAATGCTCAGGCGAGGATGAAAGAAGAAACTGGTATAATGCAGATCGCCAACTTGCTCCGAGGGCGTACTCTGATCAAGAAGACCCAGACTACCAAACCTTGGAAGACAGGAGCCGTAAGTTGGGGGGTGCTTCTTCATCTTTGGCTAAAAAGCCTCGAACTAGTATAGGGCACAATACTTCTACTCAACAGAAAGAAATAGAAGCCTAGGCCCAGCAAGAAAGAGAGAAGAAAATGAAAGAAGATGAAGATAAGCGCAAGAAAAGCTTAATGTAGAAATTTTCTGAATAATGAAGATTTATCCACTGAGATTATCCTGGTCACACATTAATTTGAATTCATGCATAACACATAACCTCTTCTACAATTGATCATCAATTTGCGGAAATAGAAACAGTCGCATGCGCACATAAACACAATATGTAATGGGGAAATATTATAGCTAAAAAACCCCAGCTATTTTGTATATTATAATGAAAAAGAACATGTAACAATATCAGTACAATACTCCTCACAAGTACTCAATACTATCTCCAAAAGTTACACACAAACTAGCTCAGTTTTGAACAAGTCACAGGTTCAAAACTCATCCACTATTTTCCTGCCTCTACTGCGCAATCCAAGTTGGTGTAATGAGAGATCCAATTTCGAATATCCTTGGCTTCAACTGTGCAATCCTCATGCGCAATCTCCTCCAATTCTTGTGCAAATATCATGCACAACTAATGTCGCAACTAATAGCAAACTCACCCTTTCATCTACCTCTTCCACTGGTCTTCACGTAACTGTCCAAGCACTGCAGTCAACTTATGTGTTCTTTAGTTGAATAATGAGTTAATAATTAGTGAATTAAATAATATTTAATTCACCCCATTCATCTCCAGTGTATTAGCCAGTTAAACTAAATACAACTAGTTCAACTAAGTTAAACAGAACAAAACTCCACCAACTGTCTCATCAACTCCACCAAACTCCGCCACTTGAGTTCTAACTGAAGTCAACCATGCATGAGCTCACCAAACCCCTAGGAATAGCGTAATTACTTCTGTCAGCTGCATGGGCCACATCCATAGCTCCAATTGAAGTGCTGCAAGAGGATAAACTGAAGTTTATAGTCCAAATATTATTAAGGGCTAATAATATTTGACTCACCTATTTTTAGACAGGCAGTCTAAAAATAGACTTCGAACTGTATGTCTAAAACTAGAGGTCCATCTATTTTTACCAACTCGACCAATCATCCAAGAATAGCATACTGCAACTCCTAGAGCATGCTCCATATGTCTAAAAATAGACATAGTCTAAAAATAGACTTTGCGCCAAAAATAGCCTGCGGGCCCACTTAGTGAAGGCGACTTCATTTCACTAAGCTCCATCATCTTGTTGCATTTTAAAAAATCCCTCTCAACAAGATATGGATTATCTTCAACCCCTATCCTGCCTCTTTGGAATTCGAATTTTCTCCTAGTGAGCGCCTTCGTCAAGATGTCAGCATCCTGATCCTCCGTGGGAATATATGAAAGTAACATGATTCTTCGCTGCACACAATCTCTGATATGATGGTACCTGATGTCGATGTGTTTGGATCTATCATGAAATACTGGATTAGCCAAGAGTTTAATGCAACTCTGGTTATCACAATAAATCACAGTAGGCTCCAAGTGCGACTCGAACAATCCGACGAGGATCTTCCTCATCCAAATAGCCTCGCATGCAGCCAAGCTTGCTACCATGTACTTGGCCTCTGCTGAACTGAGTGCCACAGATCTCTGCTTCCTACTGTACCAGGAAACTGCTGTCAACCCGATACTGAAGACTCCTCCATATGTGCTCTTTCGGTCCGTTGGGCTCCCTGCCCAATCTGCATCAGTGAAGCCGCTAAGCTTCGCTCCATCCTCCTGTCTGTACCACAGACCATATCTCGATGTGCCACTAAGATAACACAATACATGCTTGCCTGCCTTCCAGAAGAGCTTGGTAGGCTTAACCATAGCTTGCGAAAGCTGGTTAACAGCATAGCATATATTGGGTCGTGTATTGACCAGATACATAAGCGACCCCACCAACTGTCGATAGACAGTGGCATCCACTACCTCCGTTGAAGTAGCATCCTCCTTCCTCCAACCACCAGGAAGAGGAGTGTCAACAGGCTTGCAGCCATGCATGTTGAACCTCTCCAGTATCTCCCGGGCATACTTACCCCGAGAAACAAACAGTCCACCACTGGACTGCCAAATATCCAATCCCAGGAAATAATGAAGGAGGCCCAAGTCCTTCATCTCAAACTCTCTAGCAAGATCCTCCTTGCCTAAAAGTATCAACAGCTCATCACCCGTCAAAATCAGATCATCTACATATAGTACAATGATCAGCAACTTCCCCTCCACCACAATCTGGTACAGGTCAGGATCTGCCTCACTCTTGGAGAATCCAAGTCCGGTGAAATAACTGTCTATCCGTGTGTACCAAGCATAAGGTGCTTGCTTCAGCCTGTACAGTGCTCTCTTGAGTCGGCAAACATGCGACTCACTGCTGAAGATCTCGAAACCTTCGGGTTGCTCTATGTACACCTCCTCCTCAATGACTCCGTTGAGGAACGTAGTCTTCACATCCATCTGATGGATGTGCCACCCCATCTGCGCTGAGAGAGCAAGGATCGTCCGTATGGAAGAGTACCTTGCGACAGGTGCAAAAGTCTCCTCATAATCGATCCCCTCGATCTGTGAGAAGCCACGGGCGACAAATCTCGCCTTGTACTTCTCCACACTCCCGTCAGCCGCCTGCTTCACTTTGTAGATCCATTGCGAACCCACCACTGATTTCCCCACCGGTCTCGGGACAATCTCCCATGCACTGTTCCTGAAGATCGAATCATATTCTTCGATCATGGCATCAACCCATGTGGGTTCCTCCACAACTTCCTCAAAAGAGGATGGCTCCGTCACAACACATTGACTCACAAGAGCCATGTATCCAGTGTACCGATCCGGTGACTGTCTCTGTCTGCGCTGTGCTGTAGGTGGTCCTACAACCCTCTCTGCATCCCGAGCCAGTCGCTCAGCTTCTGTAGTGCGCATGCGCCCTCTGATGGTTGGCGCTGCATGGGTGGTTTCTTCCACCTCCTGAACCTCCTCTTGTGGCTGATCCACATCCGGAAGCTCCTCCTTAGGAACTAACAGCTCCTCATCTGCATGCAAGTGTAGCTCCCTCTCGAGCGAACACTGCATGGCTTTCTCCTCCTGAAATTTTATATCCCGTCGCACAACAGTCTTGCGACTGTCTGGCACATACACCCGATAGTTGTGAGGTGTATCGGTGTACCCCACAAATATTCCAACTTCAGCAGTTGGATCCAGCTTCCTTCTTGCATCCTTCGTCACATGCATGTAGACAGGAGATCCGAAAATCCGCAAATGGGAAATATCAGGCCTCTTGCCAGAATAAGCCTCCTCTGGTGTACTCATGCCAAGAACCTTGTGAGGACAACGGTTATGCACATACACTGATGTATTGCATGCCTCAGCCCACAAGTGAAGGGGTAGGCCCTGATCATGCAACATCGCCCGTGCAGCACCCACGATCGTTCTGTTCTTCCGCTCAGCCACCCCGTTCTGCTGTGGGTTATGGGGTGCGATGAGCTCTCTCAGAATCCCTTCTGCGCTGCAGAACTCCTTGAATTCAGCCGAGATGAATTCACCACCGTTATCACTCCTTAGAGCAATCACCTTCTTCCCCGACTCCTTCTCGACCAGTGCTTTAAACTCACAGAACTTCGCGAATGTATCGCTCTTCTTCTGCATGAAGAAGATCCAGCACTTTCGAGAGAAATCATCGACAAAGATCACATAATACTTGTGCTTTGCTGTCGAAGCAACTGAGAAAGGACCACACACGTCTGTGTGAACTCTCTCAAGGATCGTCGTGGCGCGACTATCCTTCTCGTGAAAGGTGGCTTTCACATACTTCCCCAAGGTACACCCCTTGCACTAATCTGACTGTGCAAGAGTGCCCTTAGGAAGCCTAGTAGAAATCTGTTGCAGGATCTTCAAAGCTCCATGGTGAAGGTGGCCCAATCTCCTGTGCCACAGTTCGCCCTCATCATCCCGGCTCACCACTTCTCCCGCCTTGCATGCCATTGCTGCACAGCCATCTACTTGCAACTGATAAAGGTTCTTGACTCGAACCCCTATCTTTCGGGTCTCTCCAGTTGTCTTACTGCGCAGGAAAGCCTTTCCTTCGCTGAAGACCACATCATACCCCTTGTCTTCCAACATCGCCACAGAGATCAGATTCTTCATCAATCCTGGAACATGCAATACTTCCTTCAATATGAAGGGTTTACCAGACTCCCTCTCAAAGGAAATGGTGTCGATACCGGTCGCACTGTATCTACCATCATCGCCCATCTCGATGTGCACTCCAAGATCTTTTTCCTCCAGATCTGAAAACAGATCCCGATCTCTTGTCATGTGAAATGACGCACCACTGTCCAAGAACCATACTGATCCCATCACACTTGAGACCAAGCATGCGATTAGTGAAAAATCCAATTCAAACTGGGAGGCCAATGCCTCTCCCGCTGCAAATCCAGCAGCCTTCTTATTTTTCTTCTTCTGCGGACAATTTGTGGCATAGTGTCCGTGCTGGTGACAGTGAAAACACTTCACCTTGGACATGTCTTGCTTCTTGCCTTTCACACCAGACTGAGAAGCTTTCTTGCTCTTCCCCTTCTTTGCTTTGGTAGCCAAAGCGCAATTTTCTTCATCAGATGCCTTTGATGAAGATCCGTCCCTGGTAGTCCGCCTTATCTCCTCTTGCATGAGATCCGCCCAAAGTCGCTCCCATCCCGGCAACTTCTCCTGACCATTGACAGAGTCTTGATAGGAATTCAAACTCTTCGAAAGACCAAGGAGAGCCAGGTCCACCAAGTCCTCTTCATCAACAGTCACCCCCACACTTCCCAGCTCATCTCTGCATTGAGTGAACTTCGTGAGGTACTTGGCGATACTGTCGCCTTTCTCCATCTTAATGTTTCTGAGTTTATCCTTTAGCGCCAGCTTCCTTTGGTCGCTCTTGCTCTGGAATAGATCTGTCAACACTTTCCACATCAAATATGGAGAAGCTTTTCCATGCAGGCTGGATACAATGTGATCATTCACGCCCTCCAACAGAATCCTTCAACATTTCGCCATCTTCTTTTGCCAAGCCTCAACTTCAGCAAGATCAGTAGGCTTTTGGACATCCATATCTATGAACTCCTTCAGCCCATTATCATCTAATACCTCTTCCATCCGATCTTTCCATGCAACATAATTCGAACTGCCTTCAAGGGCATATTCGAGTCGCAAACCATTGAAAGACATTTCAACTCCGACACCAAGAAAACAATCTGCTGCAAAATTCGAATTCCAAGCTCAAAAAAATCAACTGCTTCTGGATCTGTGAGAAAAAATTATTTCTAGCACAGAGATCGACTGTAAAGGCATTTACTGGATATATCACCTTTCAAAGAAAGGATGGATCCAGAGGCTACCTGGCCCGTTACAGACTCTGTCTACCGAAATAAAATTGTAATCACTATAATAGATCTCGATGATCAATTCGCTCCGATACCATGTAGAAATTTGCTGAATAATGAAGATTTATCCACTGAGATTATCCTAGTCACAGATTAATTTGAATTCATGCATAACACATAACCTCTTCTACAATTGATCATCAATTTGCGGAAATAGAAACAGTCGCATGCGCACATAAACACAATATGTAGTGGGGAAAGCTTATATCTGAAAACCCCCAGCTATTTTGTATATTATAATGGAAGAGAACATGTAACAATCTCATTACAATACTCCTCACAAGTACTCAGTACTATCTCCAAAAGTTACACACAAACTAGCTCAGTTTTGAACAAGTCACAGGTTCAAAACTCATCCACTATTTGCCTGCCTCTACTACGCAATCCAAGTTGGTGTAATGAGAGATCCAAGTTCGAATCTCCTTGGCTTCAACTGCGCAATCCTCATGGGCAATCTCCTCCAATGCTTGTGCAAATCTCATGCACAACTATTGTCGCAACTAATAGCAAACTCACCCTTTCATCTACCTCTTCCACTGGTCTTCACTGAACTGTCCATGCACTGCAGTCAACTGATGTGTTCTTTAGTTTAATAATGAGTTAATAATTAGTGAATTAAATAATATTTAATTCACCCCACTCATCTCTAGTGTATTAGCCAGTTAAAATAAACACAACTAGTTCAACTAAATTAACTTGAACACAACTCCACCAACTGTCTCATCAACTCCACCAAACTCCGCCACTTGAGTTCTAACTGAATTCAACCATGCATGAGCTCACCAAACCCCTAGGAATAGCGTAATTCCTTCTGTTAGGTGCATGGGCCACATCCGTAGCTCCAACTGAAGTGCTGCAAGAGGATAAACTGAAGTTTATAGTCCAAATATTATTAAGGGTAAATAATATTTGACTGACCTATTTTTAGACAGGCAGTCTAAAAATAGACTTCGACCTGTATGTCTAAAAATAGAGGTCCATCTATTTTTACCAACTCAACCAATCATCCAAGAATAGCATACTGCAACTCCTAGACCATGCTCCATATGTCTAAAAAATAGACATAGTCTAAAAATAGACTTTGCGCCAAAAATAGCCTGCGGGCCCACTTAGTGAAGGCGACTTCATTTCACTAAGCTCCATCATCTTGTTGCATTTTCAACACTTAAGGTCAGAGTAGAAGAAAAGGCAGGCCGAGGAGGCCAAGATGGAAAAGGAGAAACAAGAGGCGGAGGCTACTTCGGAAAGGGAACTCAAGAAAGAGTTAGATAAAGTGGAAGTCGACTGCCAGAAGAAAGCAGAGCAAGCTGCAGCAGCTGAGCGGAAAAGGAAAGCCAAATTAGAAGCAATGACAGAAGCAGAGCTTAGGTAGAAGAGAGAACATGAAAAGGCAGAAGTTGAACGCCTACGAAGAGAAGAGGAAGAAAATAAAAAGAAAGAAGAGGAGGATGCAATGATAGATAACATCGAGGTAACTCCCCTTGAGGTACCTCTAGTCAATACACGAGCCACGCTCTCCGATGTCAGTTCCTCCCAGGGGTAAGAGGAGGATGTATTCAATCTCACCGGGCTCACGTACGATCAGTTCTCCTTCAAAATCCGACAGGAGAAAATGAGATGTCTGGCACGAAATCCTTCCACCTCATCCATAGTTGCGACAGGAAAAGACATAGTCCTCGATACTAGGACTAATCCGGTGATGATAGCATCGGCCGTCATAGCTTTCGTTGCGGCCACAGAAGAGAATGTGACCAGAATGAGTAGAGAGATCCTCTCTCTACAAAATAGACTACATGAAGCAGAGCAGCGGGAGGCAAGGGCAGAACAGGAAAAGACGGCATTGAGAGAAGAGGTTCAGCAACTCCGAGACAAAGATCCCCTTGTGAATGAAGTGCCACTCACCATTCAAAGGGAGTTCGATATATTAGAGAATACCATGAGACAAGTTTATGGGGAAATGTTTACCATAAAACAAACAATCGCCCCCTTGGTGAGAGCCCAAATGGAAACTAAGCAGAAGCATGAGCAGCTGAAGGAAGCCTCAGCTGCCTTGGACAGAATGATGGACTAGACAGTGCGGTACCCCCAGGCTCTCGAACATTTGCTAAAGAAGGACTGGATTCACACGCAAGATGCCAAAGTCCAGATCTGTATGAAAATTGTAGAAATTTGCTGAATAATGATTAATTATCCACCGAGACTATCCTGGTCACATACTATTTGAACTTCATACACAACACATAATCTCTTCCACTCAATCAACTCAGATCATCACACATGCGGAAATAAAATCAAGCGATAACACATCAAATCATCATACACATTAACACAGTATGTATGGGGAAAGCTTATAGCTAAAAACCCCGCAGCTATTGTGTATATTATAATGGAGAAATCAAGTAACAAAATCAGTACAATACTCCTCACAAGTACTCAGTACTTTCTCATAAAGTCACTCACAATCTAGCTCAGTTTTGAACAGGTTACTGGTTCAAAACTCACCGCCAATTGCCTTGCCTCTATTGCATGTTTCAATGCTATGGGATGGACTCTTTATATAGATAAACCACCAGCCTGAACTGCGCAATCCTCATGGGCTTACTCCTCCTATCTGTGTGTTGCAAATAGCAACAGTATAGTCACAACTGATAGCTAGCTCCACCCTTTCATCTATCTCTTTCACTGGTCTTCACTGAACTGATCATACACTGTAGTGAAATGATGTGTTCCTGAGTTGAATAATGAGTTACTAATTAATGAATTAAATAATATTTAATTCACTCCACTCATAACTAATTGATTAGCTAATTAAACTAATCTCAACTAGTTCAACTAAAATAAACAGAACACAACTCCACTATCTGTCTCATTAACTCCTCCAAACTTCTGCCACTGAAGTCTAACTGAAGTCAACCATGCATGATGCCATCAAACCCTTGGGAACCATGTGATTCCTCTGTCAGATGCATGAGCCACTTTTGTAGCTCGAACTGAAGTGCTCCAGGAGAGTAAACTACTGTTTAGAGTCCAAATATTATTAAGGGTAAATAATATTTGACTTCCCTGTTTTAAGGAGAGGCAGTCTAAAAATAGACTTCGACCTCTTTGACCTCAAAAATAGAGTCTCATCTATTTTTACCAACATGACACATACTTCAATAATCTCAAACTGGAATCCCCAAACCATGCTCCATATGTCTAAAAATAGACATAGTCTAAAAATAGACTTTGCGCCAGAATTTGCCTGCGGGCCCACTTAGTGAAGGCGACTTCATTTCACTAAGCTCCATCATCTTGCTGCATTTTCAAAACTCCCTCTCAGCAAGATATGGATTATCTGCAACCCCTATCCTGCCTCTGTGGAATTTGAACTTGCTCCTGGTGAGCGCCTTCGTCAGGATGTCAGCATCCTGATCCTCCGTGGGAACATATGAAAGCATCATGATTCTCCGCTGAACACAATCTCTGATATGATGATACCAATCTGTGAAGCCATGCTGCCTCAACTGATCCTCCTGTCTGCACCATGAACCATATCCCGGTGTGCCTCTGATATAGCGCAATACATGCTTGCCTGCCTTCCAAAAGAGCTTGGTAGGCTTAACCATAGCTTGCAAAAGCTGGTTAACTGCATAGCATATATCGGGTTGTGTATTGACCAAATACATAAGCGACCCCACCAACTATCGATAGACAGTGGCATCCACTACCTCCGCTGAAGTAGCATCCTCCTTCCTCCAACCATCAGGAAGAGGAGTGTCGACAGGCTTGCAGCCTTGCATGTTGAACCTCTCCAGAATCTCCCGAGCATACTTGCCCTGAGAAACAAACAGTCCTCCATTGCGCTGCCAAATCTCCAATCCCAGGAAATAATGAAGGATGCCCAGGTCCTTCATCTCAAACTCTCATACAAGATCCTCCTTGCATGAAAGTATCAACTGCTCATCGCCAGTCAAAATCAGATCATCTACATACAGTACGATGATCAACAGCTTCCCCTCCACCACAATCTGGTACAGGTTTGGATCAGCCTCACTCTTGGAGAATCCAAGCCCGGTGAAGTAGCTGTCTATCCGAGTGTACCAAGCACGAGGTACTTGCTTCAGCCCATACAGTGCTCTCTTGAGTCGGCACACATGCGACTCACTGCTGAAGATCTCAAAACCTTCAGGCTGCTCTATGTACACCTCTTCCTCAATAACTCCATTGAGGAACGCAGTCTTCACATCCATCCGATGAATGTGCCACCCCATCTGCGCTGAGAGAGCAAGGATCGTCCGTATGGAAGAGTACCTTGCGACAGGTGCAAAAGTCTCCTCATAGTCAATCCCCTCGATCCGTGAGAAGCCACGGGCGACAAATCTCGCCTTGTACTTCTCCACACTCCCGTCAGCCGCCTGCTTCACCTTGTAGATCCATCGCGAACCTACAACTGATTTCCCAACCGGTCTTGGGACAATCTCCCATGCACTGTTCCTGATGATCGAATCATATTCTTCGATCATGGCATCAACCCATGCAGGTTCCTCCACAGCTTCCTCAAAAGAGGATGGCTCTGTCACAACACATTGACTCATAAGAGCCATGTATCCAGTGTACCGATCCGGTGACTGTCTCTGTCTGCGCTGTGCTGTAGGTGGTCCTACAACCTTCTCTGCATCCCGAGCCAGTCGCTCAGCTTCTGTAGTGCGCATGCGCCCTCTGATGGTTGGCGCTGCCTGGGTGGTTTCTTCCACCTCCTGATCCTCCTCTTGTGGCTGATCCACATCCGGAAGCTCCTCCTTAGGAACTAACAGCTCCTCATCTGCATGCAAGTGTAGCTCCCTCTCAAGCGAACACTGCATGGCTTTCTCCTCCCGAAATTTTATATCCCGTCGCACAACAGTCTTGCGACTGTCTGACAAATACACCCGATAGTTGTGAGGTGTATCAGTGTACCCCACAAATATTCCAACCTCAGCAGTTGGATCCAACTTCCTTCTCGCATCCTTCGTCACATGCATGTAGACAAGAGAACCAAAAATCCGCAAATGGGAAATATCAGGCCTCTTGCCAGAATAAGCCTCCTCCGATGTACTCATGCCAAGAACCTTGTGAGGACAACGGTTCTGCACATACACTGCTGTATTGCATGCCTCAGCCCATAAGTGAAGGGGTAGGCCCTGATCATGCAACATCGCCCGTGCAGCACCCACGATCGTTCTGTTCTTCCGCTCAGCCACCCCGTTCTGCTGTGGGTTATGGGGTGAGATGAGCTCTCTCCGAATCCCTTCTGTACTGCAGAACTCCTTGAATTCAGCCGAGATGAATTCACCACCATTATTACTCCTTAGAGCAATCACCTTCTTCCCTGACTCCTTCTCGACCAGTGCTTTAAACTCACAGAACTTCGCGAATGTATCGCTCTTCTTCTGCATGAAGAAGATCCAGCACTTTCGAGAGAAATCATCAACAAAGATCACATAATACCCGTGCTTTTCTGTCGAAGCAACTGAGAAAGGACCACACACGTCTGTGTGAACTCTCTCAAGGATCGTCGTGGCGCGACTATCCTTCTCGTGAAAGGTGGCTTTCACATACTTTCCCAAGGTACACCCCTTGCACTGATCTGACTGCGCAAGAGTGCCCTTAGGAAGCCCAGTAGAAATCTGCTGCAGGATCTTCAAAGCTCCATGGTGAAGGTGGCCCAATCTCCCGTGCCACAGTTCGCCCTCATCATCCCGGCTCACCACTTCTCCCGCCTTGCATGCCATAGCTGCGCAGCCATCTACCTGCAACTGATAAAGGTTCTTGGTTCGAACCCCTATCTTCCGGGTCTCTCCATTAGTCTTACTGCGCAGGAAGGCTTTTCCTTCGCTGAAGACCACATCATACCCCTTATCCTCCAACATCGCTACTGAAATCAGGTTCTTCTTCAATCCAGGTACATGCATGACATCCTTTAAGACAAAGGGTTTACCAGACTCCCTCTGAAAGGATACGGTACCGATACCAGTCCCACTGTATCTACCGTCATCGCCCATCTCGATGTGCATACCCAAATCCTTGTCCTCCAGATCTGAGAACAACTCCCGATCTCCCGTCATATGAAATGACGCACCGCTGTCCAAGAACCACACCGATCCCATCACACTTGAAACCAAGCATGCAATCATTGAAAAGTCAAGCTCGAACTGTGAAGCCAAAGCTTCTCCATCTGCAGATCTTCCCGCTTGCTTGTTCTTCTTCTTCTTTGGACAATTGGTAGCATAATGTCCGTGATCATGGCAATGAAAACACTTCACTTTCACCATATCCTGCTTCTTGCCCTTTGTACCAGAATGAGAGGTTTTCTTACCTTTCCCTTTCTTTGCTTTGGCCACCAAAGCGCAGTTTTCTTCATCAACTCCCTTTGATGAAGATCCATCTCGAGTAGTCCTCCTTATCTCCTCCTGCATGAGATCTGCCCAAAGGCGCTCCCATCCCGGCAGCTTCTCCCGACCATTGACACTATCTTGATATGAGTGCCAAGCCTTCGGAAGACCAAGGAAAGCCAGGTCGACCATGTCCTCGTCTTCGACAGTCACCCCCACACTTCCCAGCTCATCTCTGCACTGAGTGAACTTCGTGAGGTATTTGGCGATACTATCGCCCTTCTCCATCTTGATGTTCCTAAGCTTATCTTTGAGCGCCAGCTTCCTTTGGTCGCTCTTACTCTGGAATAGATCCGTCAAAGCTTTCCACATTAAATATGGAGTAGCCTTTCCATGCAGGCTGGATACAATATGATCCTTGACGCCCTCCAACAGGATCCTTCGACCCTTCGCCATCTTCTTTTGCCATGCTTCGACTTCAGCAGGATCAGTGGGCTTTTGGACATCCGTATCTACGAACTCCTTCAGACCATTATCTTCTAATACTTCCTCCATGTGATCCTTCCATGCAACATAATTCGAACTGCCTTCAAGAGCATATTCGAGTCGCAAACCGTTGAAAGACATTTTCAACACTGGCACCAAGAAAACAAAACTGCTGCAAAATTTCGAATTCCACCTCAAAGCTCAACCGCTCTAGATCTTGAGAACAAATTATTTCTAGCACAGAGATCGACTGCAAAGGCATTACGAGGATAACACTTTAAGAGAAGAAGGTGAATGGGAGGCTACATGGCACTTGTGCGTTCATCTACCAAAATAAGTTTGTAATCACTGTGATGATCAATCTGAACTTCAATAGCTCCGATACCATGTGGAAATTTGCTGAATAATGATTAATTATCCACCGAGACTATCCTGATCACATACAATTCGAATTTATATGCAACACATAATCTCTTCCACTCAGATCAACTCAGATCATCACACATGCAGAAATAAAATCAAGCGATAACACATCAAATCGTCATACACATTAACACAGTATGTATGGGGAAAGCTTATAGCTGAAAACCCCGCAGCTATTGTGTATATTATAATGGAGAAATCAAGTAACAAACTCAGTACAATACTCCTCACAAGTACTCAGTACTTTCTCATAAAGTCACTCACAATCTAGTTCAGTTTTGAACAGGTTACTGGTTCAAAACTCACCGCCAATTGCCTTGCCTCTATTGCATGTTTCAATGCTATGGGATGGCCTCTTTATATAGATAAAACACCAGCCTAAACTGCACAATCCTCATGGGCTTACTCCTCCTATCTGTGTGTTGCAAATAGCAACAGTATAGTCACAACTGATAGCTAGCTCCACCCTTTCATCTATCTCTTTCACTGGTCTTCACTGAACTGATCATACACTGTAGTGAACTGATGTGTTCCTGAGTTGAATAATGAGTTACTAATTAATGAATTAAATAATATTTAATTCACTCCACTCATAACTAATTGATTAGCTAATTAAACTAATCTCAACTAGTTCAACTAAAATAAACAGAACACAACTCCACTAGCTGTCCCATTAACTCCTCCAAACTTCTGCCACTGAAGTCCAACTGAAGTCAACCATGCATGATGCCATCAAACCCTTGGGAACCACGTGATTCCTCTGTCAGATGCATGAGCCACTTTTGTAGCTCGAACTGAAGTGCTCCAAGAGAGTAAACTGCTGTTTATAGTCTAAATATTATTAAGGGTAAATAATATTTGACTTCCTTGTTTTAAGGAGAGGCAGTCTAAAAATAGACTTCGACCTCTTTGACCTCAAAAATAGAGTCTCATCTATTTTTACCAACATGACACATAATTCAAGAATCTCAAACTGGAATCCCCGAACCATGCTCCATATGTCTAAAAATAGACATAGTCTAAAAATAGATTTTGCGCCAGAATTTGCCTGCGGGCCCACTTAGTGAAGGCAACTTCATTTCACTAAGCTCCATCATCTTGCTGCATTTTCAACAAAAATGCAGTCCAAGGATAAGCTATCCAAGGACTTAGACAAGGTAATGGCTGCATACGAACATCTAATCAGCAGCATCGATTCGATGCACATCCTACGTCACATTCCATTGCTGGGTGCATTGGACAAGGGGAAGGCCTGGGAACAGGTGGATCAGGAGATCCGGTAATTTTTGCAGTCCATTAAGCAAGCTGCTGCCACTCCCGACCTTGCAGCATCACAAGAGAACCTGGGGAAGTTTCTTGTCACGCCAGTCGGGATCTACACCAAGCTCGCCTCTCTGTCCAACTTGATCTCGCAGAAGAAGGAGACTCTAGCCCCAAATGCCTTGGAGTGTATGCATCGGTTGAAAGAAGAGGTCCCTTTGGTTTCTCCCATAAAAACTGATTATCAGACTTGGAAAAAATTCCTCAAAGGAAAACAGATTGATGCCCCCGACCTCACGATTGCGCGCACATCTTCATAATCTGGTGGCAGTAGATTGCTGATAGCATTTGGAAACAGGTCGCAGGTCACGCTGCCCAGCCAGGTCGCAGGTCGCATTTCCCAGCCAGGTTGCAGGTCATAGTTTGCTTCCAGGTCGCAAGGCATCTCAGCAGTCAGGCAGGCGAAGAGTCAGGAAGCCCAAAGGGAAAATTTTGATCTATAAAGCTCCCTCCAGGGAAAATGTAAAGGATCCTTTTTTGGGGACTCGAAAGTGATAGAGAATTGTATTGAAGGATAACACTCTGTATACATATGAATGAGATACTTGTCAAAACTCCTTTAGGATCTAATGTGTTTTTCTGTGCGAACACTATGTGTATTTCTTATACAGTTTCAAACATCTTTTGATTAATGAAGCTGCACTTTTAATGGCATCATTTACACATTATGGTTCTTTGTATTTGTGTTAATGATGTTCAGCTCTTTTGGTTTTCATATGAATGTTGATGACTTTGTTTATTAGCATTTGTATTATCATTCAAATCTTTCAGGATAGAGGGTGTTTTCACCATAAAGAATTGTTTCTTCTGTGGTCATAACAGCCTACAAGCATAACCCCAATGCTGTGTTGCTAACAGCATTTCCTTCGGTGTTTATGCTTTATTATTTTTCCTTGCTACAAATAGTGTTGTATACGGTTTAACTCATCAAGCATGTGTTGGGGTTCCCATGTTTTGGAAGATTTGGCAATACCAAAAGATGAGACAACATCAAACCACTTTGGGGCCCTAGGATCTAGCCCTCCTGGACCCGGAGAGGGATCTCTCCAAATAGATCAAAGAATGATATGTCTTTGAAGCTCGAATTGAGATATTAGGCTAGTTATGAAGCACAGAGGGGGGTTTTAAATGGTTTGGTTGAAGGGTTGCTGGGTTGGTCACGAGATCATGGACTGAGAAAGCAGTGGGAGAAAAGGAACAAGGCAGCAGGACCTTTCAGCAAAGAGGATAGGCCTAAACAGTGCCATCCATTGGGCTATGGAGTCATGAGAGGAAATTACTTGCATCCACTAGCCAAAGCTTCCAAAGGGCAAGTCATCTAATACTAAAGGATCTTTAGATCAGAGGGTGGGGTGGAACATTAAGGAAGGAAAGTGAAAGAAGGAGAACAACCCAATTTCTGTCTATAGATCAGGTCAGAGGTCATTTAACTCCAGACCTGCTTGGACATACTCTAAGGAAGCTCTCAAAGAGACAAAGGGGCTGATTATAGATCAGACCAGAGGTCATTTAACTCCAGGTCTGCTTTAGCAACTCCAAGGGAAAAACAGAGGTAAGTTTAACAGAAGGGATCTTAGAGAGGCTAGCTGGTCGCGCAAGGATCCTAGTGGACAGGGCTAACACTCATCCCCAGTGTTCCCAAACCTTCCAGCTTAAACCCCTCAAGAACATCTAAGAACAGCTTCAACTAATCCATACATCATCCAGCAGGCAATAACATCCACTGCGCTGGTTAAATCAACTGAAATCAACTCTTAGATAGCACATAGAGCAGAAAACATTGAAGGCAAGGAGAGCAGACAGCATATGGCACCTAACAAGGGTGAATCCTATACCATTATTCTAATGCAAGCCCAGAAGAACAATGAAACAATGCGAAAATGTAATAAACAGAGTAAGAAACAAATCACCAATAGCAATAGACCAGGATCCTGTGAAATGTGCTTTGATTAATTGATGCAAAACCAGTCATGTACAATAAGCTCAATGGCTGTTACAGTCCAGACTTCTCCTCCCAGCCTATTACATACAACTACTCTGCTACTCCCTCCCATGACTGTTCTAACAGTCAAATGAATCCCTCTAACAGAAAATGCCCAGCAACTGAACAACAAACTTTACATTATGTTCTCGGGGATTTTTTATAGGAGAAGAGAGAAAACAGAGGTAGATGAAAATTGAATTGATCTCATTAAGACAGAAGCGGCGGAGGTGTCCACGCCCATGCTGCTTAATGGCTTTCTGCAGCGCTGAATGTACTCTAAGACTGGTTCGGAGATCTCTGTCAGGTCAGATTTTGACCTCTGGAGTTTCGTGAAGTCCTTCTGGTTGTTTGGACTCTGTGCTGTCATTCTGAAATAGATGAACTGGAGGAAATATCTGCACGGTCGCTTCATCCCTCCTAACTGCTGCCTGACTGTCTTAAATGGTTTTCAGACAGTGAAATTAATCTTTTCAGGGCTCGAGGAGGCATGGAGAACGCTGTGGGAAGGTGTACCTCTGGAGGAAAATGTCCTGCTGTTAGGTAGCGCAGTTATGGCATTGCTGGTGCGCTCATTAGTCTTCAAATAGTGCCTTAATCCTTTGACTGCAGGATTAAAACGTTAATCTTCAATCATAGGCTCGAATCCCCCTCAAATTTCTTCTCTGCTGATTCGCTGGCCAGCTGAAATGGCCTTTCTGTGACCTTTGCATAATGAAATAAACTCATCACAGAGCACGGGCAGTGGTGGAGAAATGCAGCGAAGGCGGAGGAATGGTGGCGGAATGGTGAAAATAGCGGAGATGCAAACGGAGGGGTGAAAGCTTATGAACAATACGTTTGGTGGTAGAGTGCAGCGCAGACCGTCAGATCATGGTCTGGGAACAAAAATCAACGGTGGAGATTGGGCGATGGAACAACATATGCAACGGGAAAAACATACAAAACACATGAAATATGACGGAGACAAATGCAGGAGTGGGACCCAGCAGAGGCGGAGGGCGATTAGACCAGAACCGTCAGATCTGGGAGGAAACAGACGGTGGAGATGTAATCGGAATGAACACAAGGGTGACACACGACCAACCTCCGATTGTGATTGGAGATGGAGGAGCGATTAAGCGCTAACCGTTGGATCTGTGATCAGATCAACGGCTCACAATCAATCGGTGGGAGAAAGGGGGGCACGATGGGCGATGATGCGATTGTGCGATAGCCGTTGGATCGTGCAACAGATGGACGGCTGGGATTAAATCGGGTGGAAGGTAGCGAGACTTGTGATCGGAGGGAATGGGAAGTGCGATAGCCGTTGGATCAGCAGGGGAATGGACGGCTACGATGCAATCGGGAGATTGCAATCGGGAGTCAGACGAAGCGGTTTGCGATTGCGATTGGAGAGGGGCTTGCGATTGAGCGCTGACCGTTAGATCTGAAGGCCAGATCAACGGCTCACGTTAAATTGGAGAGAGGGCGTGATCGGGAGCTGCGGTGACCATCGGATCTGCGGAGAGGATGGACGACCGGGATTGAATCGGAAGGCGGAGAGAAGGGGATGCGATCACGATCGGACGGAGGGTGCGATTAAGCGTTGATCGTCAGATCACGGGAAGAATGAACGGTCGGGATGCAATCGGGATATTTCAATTGGGGCGGTGCCAATGTGACTTGCGATTGCGATCGGACGGGGAGTTGCGATTAGCGCTCCATCGTCCGATCTCCGCGGAAGATCAACGGTGCGGAACGCATCGCCAGACTTAACGTTTTAAACAAATCGCATCGGAGCTTTTCAATGTAACAAAGGATTTGGCCCGCCCGACGCTTCCGATTGCGAATAGCGCTTGGGACTTAAGCGCTTGGTCCCAGCGCCGGGGCATGTGTGGGAAGTGGTTTGAAAGGGGCTGGCGGAAAGGGGCTTAGCCTTATAATAAGGTCGGAAAGTGGGTTTTAGCCTGTTTTAATGTAATTTGAGGGCTGGGGAAGGGTAACGATAGAGGAATAAAAGGGGAAAAAAGGAAAACAAAGGGTAGGGGAAGAAATTAAATGGGATATTGGGAGGATTTAGAGGGTAAAAAGGGGAAAAAGAAGGGGAAATAAGGGGGAATAAAAAAGAGGCTAGGTGGAGGTGAAATAAGGGGGAAAAGGGCCTTTGGGCATTTCTTCACATGACAGAGAGGCTTTATAAGGGACATCGGCAGAGGGGATACTATCAAAGGGATAAGGCATAAGGAGGCTTCAAGGAGACTGTGTTTTCAGAGTAAATGCATTCCTTGAAGACTCAAGAACATTTTAGCCCCCTATTTTTCTTGTCAAAAATTTCATAGGGGGGCTAACAGCATGTATCTGGTATCATTTGAATATGTGTGTGTTTGCAGGTTCATTGAGTTCTTTTGAGACCTAAATAAAGGAGACCTTAAGCGGTAGCCAGACCCACACCCCAGACGGGATCCCTATTCCAAACGGTTCAGAGTCTAGTTGGGAATTTTTACCGAGGAGATCCCCTACTATTGGCCAGACAAACTTTCCCGTCAACAGCTGGCCATAATTTCCCAAGCAATACCAGCAGTGTGTCAGCCAAAGCTGAAGATAGAGGTGACTCAATTGTTGGCCACCCAACAAGTTCAGTCCAACACAATAGAGAGAGAGAGAGACTGCACCGAGGCAATCTTGGGATAAAAACATCCTTGCATCGAGACCTAGAACCATTGTCTAAGAGCCCTTTGGTAAGAGGGTAAAGTTTCACTCTTATTACTACCACCGCTCAATAAGAGGGGCCTAGAGCCACCATTGGTATTATTGTTGTTGTTTGACTCTTTTCAGAACTCGTGTTTATTTGTTTTAGTTTTTAGTTTATATATGCATGTTATTTATCTATCTATTATGCTTATTGATTCTAGCTTGTTCTAGTAACTTGCTTGACTCCACTTATTTTTCTGCCTATTACGAATAACTTAAGTGGGTAGACCACACCCCTTAAGTTGGTGTGATTTTGTACATATGTGCACAAAACACAATACAACACTGCTAATGTATCCAAATTTTTTTATAAAGGGTAAAGGAAAATGATATTTTAGGGTAGCTTTATTCAATTCTTGATAATCAATGCATACCCTCCATTTACCATTATTTTTAGGAACAATCACTAAAGGGGAAACCCACTGGATGTCTGAAATTAGTTATATGAAGTTTACATTTAGCAACTTTTGCAACTCCTCTTTCATAATTTCCCTAAGATTTGGATTCATCCTTCTTTGAGGTTTTCTGATAGGTTTACAATTTTCCTCAATGTAGATGTGATTTATACAAGTCTTAGGACTAATTCCTTTCATGTCAGTGTATTCCCATGCATATGCAGAAGAATGTTGTTTTAATGCTTTGATTAGCTTTTCCTGTTGTAATTTTTCCAAGTTATTATTTATGTTCAAGGTTTTCCCTGGAAAGATTTCAACTGTAGAGCTACCAAATTCTTCCATAGAATAAAGAGACATCTACCTAGATGACAAATATTCAATATTGGATTTTTCTTGAAATTGATCATGTTCATATTCTGGAAATGATTCAAAATTTTCTATTGAATTTAAGATTTGACTATCTTCACTAATGGTTGAAATAGTAAAGAGAGGATGTATATCATTTTCATCATCAATCCATTCTTTGTCATCTATCTCTGTGACTGTTCTTGTTGGAGGATATAGAGTGAATTTCTTAGTTGAGTTACCATAAAAAATATACATGTCACCAGATATACAACTAATGAAATCATCAGCTGTAGCCAACCAAGGTCTTCCTAATATAAGTGGATGTCCTCCTAGATTTTTCTTAGGGGTTAAGATCATGAAATCAACAAGGAACTCCAAAGAATCTAAGGAAACTGAGATATCTTCTAACACACCATTTGGATTGATTACAGATCTATCTGCTAATTGTAGTAATGTAGGTGTATAAAGAAGATTAGGAAGCTTGAGATGTTCCATGGTTTGTTTGCTCATGATGTTTATTACTTCTCCTAAATCAATCAATGTATTTGGAAATTCAACTCCATTGATATGTTTTTTTACAACTGGACTTCCTGGATCTAAATTTTTTTGTATGGAAAATTTTCCCATCATTATGTCTGTTATTTTTCCTACAAGCTGAATTCTTTTTATTTATTTTGTTTTTCTTCCTCATTTCTTCATGCTCAACTCCTTTATTGTTTTAGCTAAAATTTGAATTTCCTTGATGGCTTGTAGAAAAGGGATTTTGATACAAATATATTTCAATTCATCTAGAAAATCATAATTCGGAAACATAATATGCTTTTCTACCCCTCTATCAACTTGTAAGCTTTTAGGAAAAGGAGGTGTAGAAGTAGATATTGATGGTTGCTCTATGATAGGAGTTGAGTTTATTGGTTCTTTTTGTTTTTCTTTTTCATAATTTTGGTTTTGAAGATATTTTCCTTCTTCAAAACATTTATTGGGCTGTAGAGAATCTTCCTCAGAATTGTCTTGTTCTTGAATGACTACAGAAGGCTTTTTATTTTCTAATATCCTACTAGATCTAAGTTGGACATCATTAAGATCTAGAGGAGTAACCATGTAGGTTGGAAATTTCTGTCCTTCTATCATACAGGTATTCTAAGGATTTTTATTGTTGGGGTTTGGTAATGGTTGGGCAGGTAGCTGATTTGGTATCTGAGGGAATGGTAGTGAGAGTTGTGGATTTTGGTTTTGGTTTTGGAGTTGGGGTTGTTGATTTTGTTGAGGAATTTGTTGGGGAGGATAGTTTGGATATGATGGAGGATATATATAGTATTAAGAGAATATTCCATAGGATTTTTTCATTCCTTGAGCCCAAGATATTTATATTGAGAATGAAGCTAAGGTTACTGCCAAGAATTCCAGTTTGGTGGGGGCTGACTATATATTTGGTTATTAAAACCTTGATTTTGTGGACCCTACCATGGTCTTCTAGAGACAAAGCAAATAGATTCTGTTGGATTTGAAGTTGTTTCTTCTTGAAAAACAACCTTAAGACCAGGAATTGAAGGAAAAATCTTAGTCTCATGAATTTATGAAAAAATCATACAAGTTTCTATGACTTTTGCATCAAGATGACATTCTCTTAAAGCATGCTTCTTTCTGCATTTGGAACTGAAAATAGATAAAGCACCAGTCTCAAATTTCTGCTTGTTTTATAACTTAAGGGTGTCTATTTGTTCACTAAGATTCCCTAAAATGTCTGTTTTAAATTTATCAATCATGTTTCCAATTTCTGCCCTACTCACTATCCCAGTTGCAGATCTATTTAACCTAGCAAGAGCATGATCTCTTAGACCTTTCCCAGTTTTTAATTTTCCTCTTGAGAGATGAATACATAATTCCCCAATGTAAGGTAATGGGAGTTGAGAGATGTCCCCCTTCCCCACCATGTTAATGATGTCTATTCACTCATCTCTAATGCCTTTCAACAAAAGAGCTTTTAAAGTGTCTTGATCTAAATTATCCATTTTTTCTCTTTTTATGTTATAGTTGAATCTTTCAATTAAATCCTCCAAATTATCATCCTCTCGTTGCATAATTTTAAACACTTCATCCTTGTGATTAGTAGGTATATAATAATCCAAATACCTTTCTTTAAATTCTCTCTTCATATGATTCCATGTTCTAATAGACTGAGTGATTAGAATCATGAACCATTTTAGAGCCGCTCATTTCAATGTTGAAGGAAACAATTTGAGTTTTTGAGAGTCTTGTAAATAATCATAAGTTCTGCACAAGACTTCAAATTCAAACAAAAAGGTTTCAGGGTCTTCACTTTTCAATCCATGAAAGTTTGGGAGGACAGAAGGTGTGATATTTTTCATTATGGCATTTGTATCTTCATGAACTATATGAAATCCAAAAGAACTCTCAATTACCCTATTTCTTTTGCCTCCTTCTACATTTCCTCTACCTCTTCCTCTATCTCCTCCTTTACCTTTACCTATATCTCCTCCTCCAGATATTACATTTTCTCCATTTAGAAATTCTCCTTCTCCTTCCCCTTCTTCTCCTCTTCCTGCCATTATATATTCTTCAGAGCTGATATAAGAGTCAACTTGTAAGGTTAATTTCTCTTCCTCTGGTTCTTCTATTAATGGTATGTTGAAGAAAGGTTCTTCTTTTTCCTCTCCACTTGGAATTTCTAATTCTTCAGCTAAAATGTGTTCTCTTGTAGAGGTGAAAAAGGTTACTCCTTCTGTTGGAGACCCAGGATCTTCTTCTTCTAAGACTGCCTTAGTAGATGAGTAGGGGATCCTCCTAATTGGATTTCTGACCTTAGGACTTCAGGAAGTCTATGGCTAGTGAAATATGGAATATGAGTTTGAGATGGAGGTGTATCACTTTTTAGTCTTGGTGGAGTGAGTGGTGTTTTAGGGATTAAAATCTTGCCTCTAGCTATGAATATGCTCCTAGAGTCTCTTTCTCTACGCATACCATTTTTTTTAAATGTAAGAAATGAGGTTATCTTATTACACTTCCCCTGGAATGATTCCAAAATTTTTAGTCAATTTAACGTCTTAAATTGCTTGCATTAATTATCAACCAAGGTTTGTAAACTGATGAAGTATGGTGCACTGTATGTGCTTAGTTAACTTTTCTCTTACTTCGTTGTTTTGTATTTTATGTTGTTTTGGGGGGTTTTTGTTCTTTGATGTCTAAGAGTGTTTAATCTAAAACTATGAAAATATTTAAATGAATCTAATGAATTTTAAGAAGGAAGAAAAGGAAGTGTTCCTAGGTTAATCTAATTTTCATAAAAATAAACCAAAATCTGTTGGCTAGTTAGGACCTATTTTGGAAAACAAAGCATGTAACTTATCTTATCATTAGTCCTATTCCATGGATCTATTTCTAAAAAATAAGATTGAAATTGCAGTGCTTGTCTTAAGTAAAAACAGAAAATGAAAACAACTAATGTACTTCTGGTTACTCCAGCATTCAGTCATGAAGTATGACCTTCTTGAGATGATGTTAAGTAACTGTTTGTACTTTAACTTCTAATGTCCTAGAATAGTAAGAAAATGATGCAAATGAAAACATCTAATGTATATTTAGATACTCCAATATTCAATTATGAATTGTGATCTTCTTGAGATGGTGTTAACTAATTATACCTAATGATCTAGAAAGTATGTAAAAAGTAACTCAGTAATTGCATTCATTAAACATTCAATCATTCAACCTTAAAATATGATTAAATAAATCTCTTTGGAATGATTTTTTAGGAATATCAGTGATGCAACTAAGTGAGGATATGAAAGAAAAATGTGAAAGCATGTAAAACTCATTGTCAAAAACTAATGTATATTTTACTTTCTTCAACATTCAATGTGAAGTATTACTCTCTTGAATTGTTGTGTAAGAAGTCAATTATGCCTTAGTCTCTAAGTTCCTAGAAAGAAAATAATAATGTGTAGAGTAAATTCAATCAATATATGAATTAGACATTTAACCATTTCGTTTAGGATCATCATCTTGAAATGGATTTTGAAAACATCCATTGACATAGTTAATTGACAATTCTGTCCTAAGAAAATGAATGACAAAATAGTAAGGAAGCTAGGCAACTGTGTATTCTTATTACTTCAATCTTAATTCGATTTGAAAAAAGAGTTATCTATCTTCTCGAAATATTTTAGAAGAACAAGGTTGCACAATTGTGATTTAATGTTATTCTATTGATAAAAAATTGGAATGAAACATTAACCTATTTAGAAAACAGATTTGCTAAAAATAGAGTAATGGAAATTGAACTAAAAACAACAAATGAAAAACCTCCTCCAGTGCAGGGGTCCTCAGCAACTGATTCGGTTGAACTGCTAGCTGGTTAAGGATGCACTTAAAAAATCATTGGCAACACGAACTTTGTATTATGATAAAATGAAGTCTTGATACAGAGTATTAGCAAAAATCTTAAACTTAACACTTAATTTATGAACTGTATTCTCGATTCTGTACAATCGATTTTGAAAAGAAAATAACATAACTGTTTGTGAGATAAACTTTCTACATGTGGCTAATTCAAATTACACTTGAAATAGGACTGTTAGAATCTTGATTTTCTATGATAGACCAAATCAAGAGTCCTGCTGCTTTCGAATAACGTACTTTGACCACACCTTTGACCATGATCTTAGACCTACTTTTCTATCGATCTGGACCGAATGGATAGGATAAAATCCATGTGGAGATGATTCTAGAAATGTCCATGTGGCCCAATTCTTCATTTGATACCTAGAACCTGCCAGACCATGAGAGTAGCTATGGAATCCACAATTAGCTGCAAAATAGGATGTGTTTTGTAGCTAAATTGCAAAAATATATTCAAATAGAAAGAACATGAAAATATAATATGGAAATCATTTTAATGCATTCCTTAAGACAAAACCTAGCATTTATCATTGATTGGGGTCTATGATATTATGAGAAAGTGAGGGAAAGAGGTGAGAAAAACTATCAAAGAGAGGGTAATTCTGAGGTTCAACAGGTCTCTGAGGTGGGAATTCAAAGCTATCAAGGTGGCATATCATTTGTATGTATCCTCATTCTATAAAGGAGAGAGTTTTAGAGTTAGAAAGGGTTGGGAGATGTTATGAAGGCACTACTCTTGTAACCTTTGTCTATCAGTAATATACAATTGCAATAGCTTATTTCAGACCTGAGATTCATCTATGTGTTCTTATGTGTGTTTCTTATATCATCCTTTAAATTTCTCTCCAGTTTTCTAGTTGTATGATCACTTGGAGTTCATGATTACATGCTCCAACTTTGATTTATACACCTAGTCTATTGTTTTGTCATGTTTTATTATTTTGCTTATGTATAATCACTTGGAATTCATGGTGACATGCTCCAACTTCCTGTATGCATATAGCTTGATGTTCTATCCTTCATGTGTGGTTTTATAAGAACACAATTTCCTCAGCTTCCATGAGATAGATTGTCTTGTGAATTAGTTTTCATATTGAATCTATAAGCCCAATGGTAGTAAACCTTATACATCTTTCACCTACACAAAAACACATTCAATCCAATTCAGAGTTAGCCATCTGCGTTCAAGTTGTTCATTGAATATCCATTATCCTTTAGAGAGAGCTCTCTTAGACTGGAAAGGCTAATTTCTAGTTACAAGTGGTTTGAAATAGTTACTCCAAGTTGACCATTGAAGCAACCCAACAAGACTCAATTTGGTGATAACACATTGAATGGAAATGATCTTCTTTTTCATGTAGTGTGCATTTGGAATTCGAAATCACATTCGGTAAGGCCTTGAAATCACAAAATTAATTCATTATCAACCTTAAAATGAATTCAATCAACCTAAGGAAGCATTGAATCCTAACACACATATATTAGATGTCTAGGCTAGTGATGTGTTCCAACGTCGTTAAACCTAGTAGCTGTCGTTCGCCACCTGGAATTAGACAGTGCTAGTACAGACTTGCACTCCTCGTACCATCATTTATATAGAGGGAAACCCTCATAGGTTGCAATAATTTATCCATAGGAAGCTGAGTCTATCGCCCAGTAACCATGATACACTGAACACAACATTCGGGGAGACTACCTACACGTACATCAAGTCCTTGGTCATTTCTCTTTCATTTGATCTACAAGGTGTATATGGCAGTTCACAGAAACTTGGTACACCCTCTTGCTTAGATTACCTGAGTAGTTATTTTGGTCTTTTCATGACTCTCTAAAAGTGAAAAGATCATCGAGCACTTTTCCTTTCATGCTCGTTCAATCTGAAAGTGACTAGAGTCATCTTTTTCTTATTTCTTGACTCTTAAAACATGAAATAACGAAGTTTCGTTTCAATGTCATAAAATTAACTGTCTATGATCACATGCCCGTTAAATATTTTTACTTGGCTTGTTCATAATTTTTCCTTAGTTTTTGGTATTAAAGCCTCGAATATGATATCTCGTTTTCTTCCTATTTTAAAGCATTGTCACATTGGAGGAACCACCAGTTTCGTCATCCTCTTCACTGCCTCCTAGTGGTGATCCTTTTCCTGAAGTTTCTTCGGAAACACCTCAGTCCACTAGGTCTGTCGAGTTTTTGCAACCTATCCTTCCGAGTATCTTTCCTCTCGCTATCAGGTCCCCTCCTGAAGGGTTAGTTGATATCAATTGGCAACCTCAGGGTGCTTGGTCTGGTTTTGGGAGTGAGGAAGAATTCCCTCCTCTTACTTCATGATTGTCGCTATTAGCCGTTGCTTTACCAGCTAGTCCTTGTCATCTTCTCGACGATCTTACAACCTCGTTAGACATGGATTGTTCAAGTCCTGTTGGTAGTGAAGAGCTTCATGTTTCTACTGGGAAGTATCAGCTCTTCCCAGAAGATTTCTTGTATGTCTCCAGTCAACCTTCCCATCAATCGGTGTCTCTTCTAGCTGGTTATCATACTTTGGGTCAGATCATTTCTGGTGTTGCATCCATGACACAGTTTAGTACTTTGACTCCCATAGGGATATCGTCTATTCCTGCATTAGGAATGTCACCTTCGACACCCATCTCATCGGACATTGTTACATCTGTCCCGGTCCAACCCACCGTTTTTGTGGCTTCATCTGCACCAGTTGTTAGTATGACTCAGTCATGAGGGTCTGCTACTATTCGTAGGTCTATCTTTATCAATCCCATGATGGTGGTTAGGCCTGCCATGATTATATCACAACCTCGCGCTATGGAAATATCTCCTACGTGCACCGCACCTATGGTTTCCACTTATACATTCTATGACTATCTGTTGGATATTCAATGACGATATGCTCCCTCTCCGAGTCCTCAATAGCAGAGTTCCACACCTCAAGGTTCTCAGTAGTCACAAGCTTCTAGAAATCCTCCACATCATTATGATGTATATGATAATGTTGTCCATTTTCCTTCGATTGATCCCAATAAACCCATTTACCAGTAGAGAAAACCTTCGGGCCTATAAGAACAACCCTTTCAGGGACAACCTTTGGTCCAATAGGGACAACCCTCGGGTCCACAGGGACAACCTTACGGTCTGCAAGAACAACCCTTACAGGGATAGCCTTCAGCCCAACAAGGACAACCCTATGGTCCTTTTGGTAAACCTCAATTTCAACCAGGAGCATCTTATGTTCTTGGGGGCCAAATATATCCACCACAGGGACAAAATTTTGTGCAACAAAATCAACCTTACGGTCAGCAAGGCCAAGATTTTATACATCAAGGACAACCCTACGGTCTTGCGCCAGGCCAACTTGCTCTACAGGGACAACCTACCCAACCTCAATATCCAGGCCAACCTACCCCACAGGGACAACCTGTCCAACCTCAGCAGCCGGTCCAACCTGCCCCACAGGGACATCCTGTCCAACCATAAGGACAACCTGTTCAACCTGCTTCGCAGGGACAACCTATTCAACCTGATCCGCAGGGACAACCTGTTCAACTTTCTCCACATGGACAACCTGCTCAACCCCAAGGCACTACTTACCCTCCTAAGGTCAATTTCAGGTAGTATATAGTGCACCCAAGGTTTCGCTTATTATCCTCAAGGTCAATCCCAGATGGTGTATAATCCACCTCAAGGAAATGCTTACATTCCACAACAAAATCCATATGTTGCTTAGCAAGGACCTCAGTGGTATGCTCAGAATCAGTATCTCGGTCCTCAACCCTTGTATGGGCAGAACTATTAGGCTTATAACCCCTATGGACAGAATCCTTCGGGACAAAACATATGGGGGAAAAAATTCTCTCAACCTCGGTGGAATGCTAAAACTGGTATTTATCAATGATCTGCAATGCCTTTTAATCCTCAATTACCATTTCTCGCTACGTTGGAACTGTCTGATGTGTCAAAGTTGAAAAATGATCTGATCCTTCATAACACGTATTGGCCTCCAGTTCCAACCAAAATTCTTGGGGATTTTCCCAAGTTTGAGGGCAAGTCGGGAGAAGACCCCTAAGCACATGTTATGACTTACCATATTTGGTGTTCCTCTAACTCTTGGGTTGACGATTCTATCCGACTTCGTCTTTTCTAACGAACTCTTACTGGTGTCGTTGCTAAGTGGTACATAGAGTTATCTCTTGGCATCTTCCAATATTTCAACTCTTTAGCCATGGTGTTTCTCACACACTTTCAGTTACCGGTTCGGTATGAAACCGGGACACACCTCCTCACATCCTTGAAACAAGATCGAGCTACTCATATCTTGGATCATATTCATGAAAGTAGGCGTCGTCGTCACTTGATCAAGTTTGAAAGTCCTGATCATCTTCTAACTGATTGGTTTAATACCTCCTTCATTGCTCCGATTACTAAGGACATTGCTATGGGGGCATTTGTCATTGAGGAACAAGCCATTGCTTGTGCCTAGTACCTTGACCTTGAGTACTCTTAGTCTGGAACATTGTATGATCTCTTGCTTGATGCTCCTAGATGTGGAACTTCCAAAGCACCGATGACACCTTCCATCAATGGTATCATTGGTTCCATGTCTCAGACTTCTCAGAAGTCACCTCCTCCAAATCCTGGGAAGCAAAATCTACTCCTTCCAATAATACTGCTTCTCAGCCAACCATGAGTTCTGGTAAAACAGTGGAAGTGAATGCCGTTCAGGCCAATCCGGTGGATAAAAATTCCAAGGGTAAAGATAAGGGTAAAGGTAAGGCCAAAGCCAATACCTCGAAACTAGATTCTCAGAAATATTGTGCTGATGATGGTTCACAACGTAAACCAAAGTATGCTTGCTTGATTTGTGATGAAGTGAGTCATTTGATCAAAGGCACCCAAGGAACTCCGAATGTTCTCAAAGAACTATTTCCATCATAGCAGACTCAGTTGGTAGAGAAACCTCAGTCCTTTGCCCCATTTGGCTCTCAGGTTTTAATGATGAACGGTTCTGCATCCATTTCCATAGCTACCTAGCCGAAAGATTATACTGAACCACATTAGGCAGTGGGGAAAGAGATCACTCATGGTCCTCCTCCTCAGCCTACTACTGGCTCTCTTCTATTTGAAAGGCTCAGTATTGAGCCCGTTGTATGACCACCTTCCAAAGGTGTACTCCGTAAGTCTTCTTACAATCCTAACTCCCATGTTTCTCAACATTATAGTATTGTTGAGGATTTGGCTCAGGCACCATCTACTATGTATGCATTAGAAGTACTTCAGAGTTGTCCATCCCAACAGAAGGCTTTTCTATCTGCCATCGGTGGGGTTGATCCTGCCGATTCGAGCCTTATCACTTTCGACTTGGAGAATTTTGTCCCACGTCTCCCTCACCAGCTTATGCTCATTATCTAAGTTGGGATTAATGGAATGACTGTACATCAAGCAGTTGTGGATGAGGGTGTGTCTACGTGCGTCATGACATCTTCCTGCTGGAAAGCCATCAGTTCTCCAACTCTGAATTCATCTCCAAATGCTCTAGAAGCGTTTGATGGAAGGGAATCTAAACCTCTTGGTGTTCTCGCTAGTTTACCGATCACTCTAGAAGGGAAAACAATCAATGTCGAGGTTGAAGTTGTTGATGCCAAGCTCAATTACAATCTTCTCCCTGGTCGCATCTGGACTCACGCCATTATGTGCGTTTCATCCACTCACTTTTGTGTTTTGCAATTTCCACACGAAGGAAAGATTGTTACTGTCGATCAATTGTCTTTCTTAACTTCTTCATCTTCTGGGAACAAAGTTTCGTACGTCAATCAAATCCCTACGCCTTATGAGAGCATGGGGTTGGGTCTCTTCAAATTTTCTGCCCTCATGGGTATTTTTCCTCTTTCTCCACCCAACACTTTTTCAGGTTAACATGATCTCCAGGTCTTATGATCCATGGATCATCCCTTCACCTGAGTAGATTGATTCATTTGGAGATTTGATGCTGTTAAGTCCAATCCAAATTGATTATTGTGAACTTATTTAAGCTTCAGATCCTCCGCCTCCTAATCATGCTCCTTTGGGCATGTCTCTTGACACTTATTCTCAATCCCCTTGGCTCGAAAATTCAGATTTTCCCAATCCCTTAAGAGAGATATTTCCTTCCGATGAGGCCATCATGGAAACTATTTCTCTTGAGGAGCCTCCTTGGGATGATATTCATCATCGTTCCTCATTCATGCCCGGCCTTGGGACCATGTCTACATGTCTCGAGAAGTTCGCTTCTCAGGTTCCTTCTCCTTCGCTTCAAATGCCTATCCTATCACACAAAGTATTTGGGGGTTGTTGAGAAAATCCATATTGGGGTGACCTGTTCTCCCGATGAGGTTCAGGTCTATACTAGTCTCTTCCGCGAGTTTCATGATGTTTTCGCATGGTCTTACGAAGAGATGCCCAACATCGATCCAAGTATAGTGGTGCATGAGATTCCTACCTATCCTGGTGTGAAGCCTGTTTGCCAACGTCTTCATCCTGTGCACCCTAGAAAGGCTGCCACTATTAAGGGAGAAGTTGAAAAAATTCTTAAAGCTAGTTTTATCTATCTACTTCCCTTGACAGAATGGGTTTCCAATATTGTTCCTGTAGATAAGAAACAGGGTACCATTCAGGTTTGTGTTGATTACTGTGACATTAATCGTGCTTTCCCTAAGGATAACTATCCCAATCCTTTTATTGATCAAATCATTGATGATTGTGCTGGGAGTGGGATTTTTTCCCTTATGGATGTGTTTTTTGGGTAAAACCAGATTAATTTTCTTCCGACCGATCAACATAAGACTGCATTTATGACCATCCTGATCACCTTTGTCACATTTTTCTTCATTGTTGACACTATAACATCTGACTTAATCCGTGTAAGTGCGTCTTCTATGTTGAATCTGGTAGACTCTTAGGGTTTATCATTTCCAAAGATGGGATTCGTCTCAATCCACTCAAAGTTGAAGCTATCATTAATCTCCCCTCTCCTTCTTTCTTACATCAGCTGCAGAGTTTGCAGGGGAAAGCTAACTTCCTACGCCATTTTATACCTAACTATGCTGAAGTGGCCAAAGGATTTAAGCGATTACTGAAGCAAGGTGTCTCGTTCCTCTGGGATGAGATAGCTCAAAAATATTTTGATGCATTGAAGTCATTTCTCATCAATGCTCCTCCGTTGTGTCCTCCAAATTATCATCGCGATTACTCCCTCTATTTGGTTGTCGCATTTAGCATGATTTCCATGGTTTTGGTACAAGACGATGATTATGGTGACGAGCATGTCATTTAATATCAGCCTCGTAACCTTCTCTATACTGAGATGCGATATCCACATGTCGAGAAGTTGGCATTAGCTGCTATTCAACGTTTTCATCACTACATCATGTTGGACACAGTGACTGTGATTTCTGAATTCAACCCTATGAATTACATATTGACTCGTCAATTTATTGGGGGCAAGTAATCAAAGTGGATTGTCATCCTCCAAGAGTTTGATTTGGAGTTCACTAACGCCAAGTCGAAGAAGTCATTAGTCTTTTCCGATTTGATCTACTCTCTCCCTTCCAATTTTGCTCCGTTTGGTTTCGAGGAACACATTCCGGACGACACACTATTTTTTATTAGCACCCTTGATCCTTGGTATGGTGATATCATTATATATCTTCAGACTTCCATCTTCCTATCTAAGTTGATTAAGGATGTCCGTTGATGCATCCATCATCAATCGCAACCATATTGCATAGAAGATACACTCTATCGCATCGGAGTTGATTCGATTCTCCATCGGTGTTTGATTCTCGAGGAGGCTGAAAATGCCCTGAATGATTGTCACAGTGGCGCCTGTGGTGGTCACATGTTTGGATATGTTGTTGCATAGAATATTCTCATGCTAGGTATTTCTGGCCCACCATATTTAAGGACTACATTGTTGTTATCCGTAAGTTCCATGATTACCAGATCTATTAGCGCAAGATGCCCACGCTGCCTTCCCATCTTCACCGTGTCATTACCGTTGGTCCCTTTGCGAAGTGGGGCATCGATTTTATGACGTGAAACCCTGACTCGTCAGGGGGGCATGCTTATATCATCGTAGCCATGAACTACTTCACCAAATGGGCCGAAGAAATGCCTACACTTACGACTGACGATAAGACAACAACACAATTTATATTCAATCATGTCATTTCTAGGTTTGGTGTCCCTCAAGCCATTGTTACCAATCATGGTTCCCATTTTTGACATTACATGGTGGTGGAGCTGACTTCTAAGTTGGGTCCGTGTCACGACAGCTCAATGCCATACTACCCTTAGGCCAATGGCTAGGTTGAAGACATGAACAAAGTTCTCGTCACTAGGCTTCAACATGCGATTGGGATGCCCTCACTTGGCCGAGGGCCATGATTATATCATCGTAGCTGTGGAATAATTCACAAAATGGGCCGAAGAAATTCCTACACTTAAGGCTAATGGTAAGACAACAACACAGTTTCTATTCAATCATGTTATTTCTAGGTTTGGTGTCTCTCAAGCCATTGTTACCAATCATGATTCCCATTTTCAGCATTACATGGTGGTAGAGTTGACTTCCAAATTGGGTCTACGTCATGACAGTTCAATGCCATACTACCCTCAGGCCAATGGATAGGTTGAAGCCGTGAACAAAGTTTTTGTCACTATGCTTCAACATACGAGTGGGATGCACAAATAAAACTGCCATCTCATGTTGTTTTCGACTCTCTGGGCTTACTGAACCTCAGTGAAGGATGCAACCAGATTCACTCCATTCCAATTTGTGTATGGTCTAGAAGCTACCCTTTCGATTGAATGTGAAAGACCTTCGCTCAAACTAGCTGTTGAATTGCTGTCGAATAATTCGCTAGAAGAAGAGCATCTTCTCTATTTAGAGAGGCTTGATGAAACTTGCCGCTTTGTTGCTTTGGTCATTGAAGCACAGAAAAAGCGGGTCAAAGCTCATTTTGACCAGTCAGTTTCCTCTCGTTCCTTCATAGAAGGAGACCTCGTCCTCCTGTATGACCAAGCTCACGATAATCTAGGGGCAGGAAAATTACAACCCATGTGGCATGGGCCCTACATTGTTAAACATGTTTTGCAGAATGGGGATTATGAGCTTATTGATTATCAAGGTCATCCTCTGGATCAGCCAGAAATGTGTTGTATCTTAAAAAGTACTATGCATGAGTCATTCATGCATGTTTTTTGTACATAGGTGTTCTTTTCATTTTTGTACATTTTTGGCTTGGTGTGCTTTGCGAGCTTTTTCCTGCTTATTGGATCATTTATTATTGTGTATATTTCCATTACCCCTTATGTCGGTTTCGCAGATGGTGCTTTCCGTAGTACCCGAAACCTGTCTTCATCAGCTTGGGTGATTTATGATCCTACTGGTAAGTTGATAGACCTTCAAGGTATCTGTCTAGGATGAAATACAAACAATGTCGCTAAATATAATGTTGTTATTGAAATATTAACTGAGGCCATTGCTCTCGAAATTCGTGCATTGATTGTTAACCTAGACTCACATCTTGTTGTTCTTCAACTTAATAGAAATTATTATGTTAGAAACCCTCACATCTTAAGGTTTTATTTGCGTCTTCGTTTCTTGGAAAGACATTTTGATTACATTACATATCAATATATTCCTAGACGAATGAATGCATTAACTGATACAGTAGATAACATTGTATTAGATAGACATTTCTGTAATTTGTAAAAAAATCATCATCACATGACAAGATCCATACAGGAAAATAGATGTATATATATATATATATATATATATATATATATATATATATGTCGAGTTTTTTCATCCATGTGCATCATAATTTCAAAAAATCTGTATGTTTCGATTACCCTGAGACATCATGTCTCTCAAAAAATATGCAGAAATGAAACCTAGGTGTCTAGTCAGCGTGACACCCATGATAGCACGTCACTGCTTGTACAAGCTGCCTCAGCAAGCGGTGAACATGGTTTGACACCCCTGTAGTGTGTCTCTGATACGCGCGACGAACATCATCAAATTGCACATAGTCTGGATCCCACGGGAGGTTCCCTCCAAGTTGCGTATAATTTCCTCCTCCTTGCCTCCCTCACCATGAGGGGCCACATCAAAGTCATCAGGAATCCTTCGTGCTATCGAGGACATACCTGCAGGTCTCTCTGGGCCAACATCTGCAATTACATGGATTAATGTCAGAGCACGCATAAAAAAATAATCATAATACTCATCAAAATAAAAAATGAGTCTTACCCAGTACTTCATCCCAATCCTCTCCCTCTGGGAGTGGGAGATCTGCATCACCAGTGAAATTTGTGCTAGAGTAGGGCCAATCCTCCATGACGATCAGCTGTGGGCGAAGCCCCTTAAAGAACACTAGTCTCCAGGACATTTATTGACCACCCCCTGACCTTGGCATCAAAGCTGCCCAATGGACCATCTGTGGCTCCTGGGCTAGTGGTTTCAGAACTATTACCTCCTGACGTTGGAATATTGGTAATCGTTCCAAGATGAACAGTACCAATATGGACCCGTATCCAAACTAATTCAACTTACCATTCTTGCATTTTTTCAAATGGCGTTTGATGTTTATTTTTATTGCTTCTGCCCAGTTGAAAAGTGTCAGTGCCATGCAATCCACTGCAAGAAGTAATTGTGTTTTTGTAGCCTCATGTGGAGCCTGAACTCCTGCAGCTCACGTGATGGTGTGTAGCACTACTTTGAGTGCCAAATCGGGAATGGTTTGGATATCCACCTTCCTGCTTTTGGATCCTTTCTGTGCTCTTTGGCACACTTTGTCAATAACCATAGCCATGTTTTCCATTGTAGGCCGAGCACCGGTCAGGATTGGTACTGCCTCCCTCCGTGACAATCCGGTTATGAAATAGATATATGAGACTTCAATATCAAGTTCCTGGTTGTGAATAATGAATTTTTCTTGATCAATGTCCCAAACACTGATCAACTACTGCAACAACTCCAGTTGAGCTCTGAGACATGGTGCCATAAATAATTTCTTGAGCTCGCAATCTCTGAGAGCTTCCATGCATCTCACATTGCCCATGACTTCCCCATATTCTTCACTTTGTTCTCGTTCTTTCCATTCAATCACCATTTTTTCCTTTCACACTTGTGAAAACATCCATATGGTTTTCATTAGCTAAATCCAATGCTTTTGAATGGTTAAAATGGGCTTTCTTATTTGAATTTACATGCTAGAATGGTTAGTGCAGTTGGAGCAATTGTTTTAGAAACAATTGCGCCAATTGGCGCGCTCCCGTTCAATTTTTTGGCCAGTTGGCGCAAGTCCGTGCATGATACCCGCGCCGACCACCGTGCCCTAGATTTTGCAAAATCCCCCCATACGTCTACAAAATTGAGGTTGTCGCTAATGATAAAGCAATCAAAATGCAGGAAAGGATGTGAGTTCTTACCTAGAATAGACAGATTCATGATTGGGCTTCTGGATTGCTCGTTGTCAACGCTGCAAAATCATGGTGAAAAAAGGGTAACAAATTTCTCACAAGATGTAAAAGTGAAAAGTAATTTATTTTTTACCATATTTGGCATTTTATAACTTTTCAGAACCCTAATTAGGTTCCGAGGCATATTTTTCGATTATATTTCTATTTTATTTCAAAAAATAGGTTTTACGCGTGTCTCTTGTGCAACTACAAGTCCTCAACGTGACGACAATGAAGTGACGAGTTGTATTTTATAATTTTTCAGACTCGGTAAAAACACAAAAAAGTCATTATTGGAGTTATCTTTCAGCTCTTTTTTGACTCTCAAAAATTGTAAAGATTGTTGAGACTCTTTTCGTTTTGAACTCGTTAAATGGTTGCGAAATGATATCTACCTAGTATACATTTACCCATTTTTCAGGTTGGGATAGATTATTTATGAAAAAGGAATATCTTAGCCTATCACGACTAAGAGGTTCTCTCGAACATAGTTTTCTACCTTTTCAGATCTGTGAGACTACCTATGAAAATGGGTTGCTGGAGTTTTCTTTTCTACTTCTTTTCAATATCTCTAAACATGAAAAGATGCCAAGTTTTTCCTTTGTCACATGCGTTAAAACCTAAATTACATCGGAAACCGTCACCATGACATTACTGAGTTCCTCCTTCCTAGGGCTCATAAAATGTACCAGGATGGATTTTTTTGAAGGAAAAACTTACATGACAAGAATATGCTATCCCCTTCAAGCTTTTTTTCCAAAAATAATTGGGGTACTCACCAACAATGGTGGGGGAAAATGGAACCAGTTCTTAGTCATGTCGGCAGTATGTCGCTCGTGAACATGACACTCATCTGCATTCGTGTCGAGTTGGGGACATCTCATTTCATATTTTTTGCCTCCATGGGTTTGGGTAATATGTTTTGACCGCTCATCTGCTCTTTTCCATGTCATCATGACCTTAGATCCTTGGATGTAAAATATTTCCAAATCCGGAGTCGTGTCATGATATGTTTAAGAGAAGTTTCCATTTACAATTTTCAACCTCCCTCTGATCCTCTTTTCTGGTCTTGATTCACTATCATCATATTCCTCTGTCTCATGTCGATGATTGTGGGAAACATTATGCCACACCTTTGACCAAGTCACTTCATGTCAACTTCAGATCACTATCCAGGAAGCTGATCTAGACACTCCCTTCCGGTACCTTGGAGCTTGCATGCCTCAATGGAAAGTTCTTTATTGGCCTTCGATCGAGTGATTCTACAGGTGTTTGATGCCAGATAAACATTCATATTCTGTGGATTGTACTAGTTGTACCTTGAAAGCCATTTTCATTATTGCTGGTTTCTCCCATGCTTGTTAACAACTTTCATCATTGATTGGTAATCAGGTGAATTTCTTGCATGTTTGACTTCAGCTCACACATTTGCATGCTTGAATCTGTACTTGTTCAGGTCGAGATGGAGCACAAGACCCTGTGTTTTTTTTGATAAGATCCAGGAAGCAGGATATTTTGGTTTATGATGACTATATGCATGACTCTTTTGATTGGATGGCTACGACCATACCTGAGTTTATTTGTTGATCCTTACTATTGGATGGCTACATCCATACCTCGGATCTCCGTTTATATGTACTCTATTATGGATGGCTGCGCCCATGCCACATGTTCATGTATTAGAGATATCAATTGTATTTTTACTTGCAGGTCTTTCGACAACGGTGTTTGGTTCAAACACTTTCTCGTAAAGCATTTCACTCCTCTCTCTCTCTCTCGGACCTCATGCTTTAGGGGGCATCTGTTACACAGCATTTTGTCATCATCCCTAAAATCCCCATCCTGCACATTGGAGGACCATTTCTGTGACTTATATGAAGTGTCTGTTGGAAATACTAGGGGTGAACGCATTTCTTTCAATTAGAGTAATCGCTAATCTTCACCACACGTTTGTTTGTAAAATGATAGCAGCAAAAAAAAGGAACACAAATGCACACAGTTTTTAAGGTGGAAACCCACTCTGGGACAAAAACCACCTAATACTTTTCTAATAATTCTTTAATGTTCAACTCCAATTAAAAATAAAGCTCCAAATTCCTAGAATATAGAAAAGCATTCTTCTCCAGCTCCCACTGGATGGATGCTCCAACGCCCGATATTCTTTAGTAGTCAATTGAATGGATGCCCCAACACCCAATGAGCTACAACTCATCCTAGCACCACCCTACTACCCTATAGAAGAATAAAAGAAGAATGGACTCTCGTACCAGGGAAAATGGTCCACTTTACAATGATATAGAATGATGTAGAAGAAGAATATATACTAGATGATAACCCCAACTTTGACACAACCACCTAATGAGATCCTAGACCTCCCAATGCTTCCTCTTCAACCCTTGGCAGATAGACACTAGTAATAATGTATTTACAATGACTTAGTACAATGATACCTTTACAATGATTGTATGCAGTGTTGCCCACTTGAAGACTTCCTATGATGAACTTCTTGTTGCTGTTATGCACCTTGGTTTCTGCTCTTGTCATGCTACCCTCTGCTGCACCTTGCTTTGCTTTGTTGCCGTAGAAAGTCTGGTCTTTTGCAACCCTTGACAACACATGATCTGGCTTTTTCTTGCCTTCTAGGAGCTTGATATTGAATCTGGTGTATCTATGTTATTTTAGATCCTCAATATCTAATTTTTAGTCCTATAGTAGTCCTCTAAGTCTTCTTTCCAATTCCACAAGTCTGACCCAATTTTGATTCTTCAAGAGAGAGGTATACCGAATCTCTCACAATGCCCTAATTAAGGACTGTTTCAGTAGAGCACACTTGTACGAAGTTCCACGTGTCACTGTTTCTTCATTTGTCTCTGAAATTGATAGAGAAAGAGATACGGACTATGCAATATCCACCACTTTTTACGAAATTCCAATCCGATACTCAGAGAGAGAGTTATGACGAATTTACCAAGGTCACTTCTTTGAGATGAATTTCAGGAGCCTGCAAAAACCCTGACTTCCACAGATCATTTCTCCAAAAATATTGTGCAACTTGATCTGAAATTTTTACTACAGCTTCCTCAGGATTTCAGCTTTGTCTCATTAGAATTTCAGCTTCTGAACCTTCATAGAAAACAACTTAGAGCGAAAATTCCACGATAACCTGTTTCAGATGGTGAAATCCCTTGCATAAGGAGGAAATGAAGATCACAATTTATATAAATGCTTAAGTTGAGAGGGGCTTCAACAAGTGAACGTGGGAGGGATTATAGGAGCATAAAAAATATTAATTATGAATTTTCAATGACCCATGCCCCAACCCCATGGGGTTTTAGCCCACTAACTGCGGTACAAAATTCAAACATGAATATCTCTCAAACCGTGAAGAATTACATGGCGTGCCATATATCAACGGAAACATCTAAAAAATTAGAAACCATCAAAAGAATTATTGACCCAGAATATATTAATTTGGTAGGTAAAAATTCCCATGAAATATTGGGTTAGCTCCTGGTGCTGCTTGGGTTGACATCAATGACAACCGTTGATCAACAATCTCCCCCTTTGGCATTGATGGCAACACAAGTACTCCCCCTGTGATCATGACACCTCTTCCTACAACATTCTCTCCCCCTTTGACATCAATGTCAAAGGGTAACTCCCCCTGAAACACAACCATCCTGCGAACCTGTACACACTTCCACTCCCCCTGACACATGACCATCCTGCAAACCTGTAATCTACATCCACTCCCCCTTTATATTTTGAAAAAGGAAAATCTAATGAGAACTTGGGAGAATCCAAAGTGTTGTATATATTTACCCCTGCCTATGAATTTTGGTTCGCTGCCTCATTCGAATCCATTTCAAAGCTCCACCGTGGCCTAAAACCTCATGCTCCTATTTGATATTACCGTTCTCACCCGAAAATCTGCGCTACAAAGGTTAAAAACCCATAATTTAAATTTATCAGGCCCAGTCCTAAGACCTTAGCCCCCCGTGCTTTGGCTACCATATGACCCGAGCGTGAAACCACAGGCCAGGAGGAAAGGAAGCATAACATTAAAGGTTTTCGGGCGCAATTGTGACCGTCCGATCGAGTTAAATCAACGGATCGGCAGTCGTTCTGTGTGGTGGTCCCCGCGCCTGTACGAATCGCCAAAACCTGTGGTAAATCCCGCACCACTCTCACCGAGCCGAAGGTTTTAAACCAAATGCCAGCGATTCCATTTAAAACGTGCCGTGTGTCTTTGGTATGGGCCCTGAAAACCGCTTTCCCGTGCGTTAAAGATTGAACCATGGTCGGGCAGCAGAATCCACCCGCGCCGTCGGATCCACCGATCTCCGTCCAATGGCAGATATCTTCCAGAATTGCCCGCCCGTTAACATATGCCCACCGTGTTCCGTGGCCCCACCACTGCGATGTTCCCGTCGCCTCCTAACCGTTGATCCGTCTTCCAAGATCCGACGGCCAGAAATCAGTCTCCCCGTCTGTTGACTCCGCTGCCACGTCGCCTTTCCACCTGTCCCCCATACATCCACGTGTTTTACTCTCGCGCGTTCGTAATATTCCTCCCCGCCATATCTATATATGTGTGTGGTTTCATTCATATCCTCCATTTTTATTCATTCCTCACGACCAAACTGTTCTACGTGGAAAATTCACGATCTCTCTGTTTAATCAGAATCTCCATTGTCTTTCCTCCGCCACCCTTCATGTCCTTGTCATATGTTCGGGTCTGCGACGTCATCTCCATCTCCGCCTCCATGCCCCTTACCTCCGAGTCAGGTTTTTCTAATGTGTTTATGGGTTTTGCAGGTTTCAAGACAATAAGGAGATGCTTTAATTTGTCGCCTCTGTTGCAGAGATCAAGAGCATATCAAAGGACGACGTTCTGCTGGCGGAATTTAAGAAAGGAGCCGAGGGTAGTTGTATGACATAATCATCCATAAAGAAAGTGAAGATGTGAATCAACAGAACCCTCCAGAAAAATCAAAGAGCACAGAACCCTGCATTAAAATCCGATGTTTAAAGTGAAGGTTAGAAGTCCGAGGGCACTTTGATTGAGCACAAATAATCTCAAGATCTTACGGCAGCAGATTTTTCTTCAGAAAATGGCAGAACGTTGTATATTTTATCATTTGTGTGTTGTTTATGAGGAGATTTTCCCCTCAGCATTTATTTCTAGAGGCAAATTGTAAAGTACAGTCATTTATATTCAGTCATTCATAGAGTGGGCGCGAATCCTTTCCGCCATTTTGTTCAAATTGAGTCATTAAATGTGCTCCATCTACCTCCTTCTAGAGGTTTCTCTATCTTTTCTATAAAAACCCGGAAATAAGACATCGTAAAGGTTCCAGATTTCTATCAGCAAACTGTGCAACGAAAAGGCTTTTGTATACATTTTGTAATACTTCTGTGTGAAGGCTCAGAGCCCGTAGGGTCTCAGTGAGGAGGAGTTATAACTGTATTGAGGATTCTGGTCTCTAGTATCTCACAGTATGTAATTTCCTCTCATGTGTTAATACAATATCTCATTTCAAGCTATTTATCTTCTTGTATCATGTTCTAGAATGCGAGTGGCTCACTAGTTTGCAGTAAGGATTCATCCCTGTTGATGCCCTTTCTGGAATTAGTCAAGCGCTTTAAATAGGCCTAGTCATGATATATTGTTCCATGTTCACTTCATCCATGTTTTCTGCTATATCAGTTGTTTTAGAAGGGTGCTTTTAAAATGCCAGGATTGTGTATGGATTCTTGAATTAGCAAGCCCATACATGGTTTTGTTGTATATCTGGGTATCAGTCTAATGTCAACTGGTATTTTATCCTTATTTATTTCACTGCACCCACTCTCTGATATTTGATTTCTGTGATATATTATCTGAACTGGCCCTCTTTACAGTAAGTTGTCTCTTAACTGTCTGATGCCTTTGTATTAGAGTTTTGCATGATGTCCCTACACTATGCTTATCTTTGTATCACCTTCTGAGAGAGATTGGTCCCATTCTAAACTAATTTCCTTGTTCAACAAGAGATAGTAAGAGAGCTTTTGGACTAACAACCCAAGCTATATAACGAGCTCCTTGCTATATTAAGATGTCCTAGGCACTGGTCTATGGCAACTCTAGGCTGTCTCTAGGGGTGACAAAGTTGTCCACAACATCTTTCTGGCGCCGTTGCCGGAAAACGAATTCAAGAATATCAGTTTCCCTGGGCCTCGACAAATTGTTTTCACTCTCTAATCATGTGAGCACAGAAAGTTGAAGAGTTGCGTATCTCTCACCTTGGCGACTCCACTGCTTTCATTTGATAAATTTATTGGTAGTCCTGGCTCCTCGTAAGCCGCATTTGAGGTCAGATACATCCCAATCAAAGACACCTTACGTGTCTGACCCAGAGAAGATCATTCATAAAAGAGTTTGGAAGGAGATGAAGTTGGTTCATGCTGAAAACCCTGAATATTCCATTGAAGATTATCCGCCCTCTTCTTCTCAAGAAGTTAGAACAGAAAATCCCGAGTTTTACTCAGAAACTCCACGTAGAGGAAGTGCCTGGATTGAAGAAGATTCTCATCCTACTCTCGAGGCTGAAGAAATTAAAGAGGTCACAGAAGTAGCTGCTGTTAACCGTGAATTATTCCCATCCACACCTCAGGCTTCTGTGCAATATATTCCCATTGTTATTCATACTCCACTTCCTCCTACTCCTCTCCCTTCATTTGTACCTCAAATTGTTGCACAACCCCCACCTCCTCCAATGGCCAACGTTCCTGCTTTTTTACTGAATAAATATGCTCCTCTGGCCTTACCCCAAGTGCTGAATGATATGCCACAGGATTACTTGAAGATTCTACCGAGATTTAATGGTGAAAATGAAATTGATGCTCAGAAGCATCTTGAGACCTTCTGCTCTTTTGCAGAAAACTTGAATGTTGAACATTTGGATGTGGTCTTGAGATTATTTGTGCAGTCTTTGGAGGGCGAAGCAAGAAAATGGTTCAAGACTTTGGGGAACCATTCAATAACCACCTGGGATATTATGGAGAATACTTTTCTCAGGAAGTGGGGAGAGAAGAAAGATTACGAAATGTGTCTTACTGAGTTTAATACTTTGAAGAAGAAGCCTAATGAAGGAGTGTCAGAGTTTATTAAGAGATTCAAAAAGTTATATTTGAGCCTACCTCCTGAAATGAAGCCCCATGAAGCTGCTGCCAAGATAATTTTCATAGCAGCCTTTGATTTTGATTTTGGATTCTCCTTGAGAGAAAGAAAACCTGCTACGTTAGATGATGCACAGTCAGATGCTCTGGAGTTAGAAGCGAACTTTGCCTCTACCGGGAAATTAAAGGGAAAAGCTGAACAAGAAACTAGGAGGAGAGGAAAAGAAGAGGTTTCTGCTTCTAATCAAGATAAGGATTCAGATAAAATGGACGAAATAAGCAAAATGATAAAGAAAATGGTCAAGCTTGAACTGGAAGCTAAAAATGCAGCTCCCAAGAATTTCTATAATGCTCCAAACAGAGGATACAATCCCTAGTACATAAGACCCCCATTGCAGATATTGCCTAGAGAAGCAAAGGAACAACAAGACCAGGTACCTCATCCCTTGTACCTGGAAGGACCAGCAGATGACTCCACTGGGGATGCAGCTTATGGATTAGAAGATTCAAATATGGCTTTTTCAAACAATGATGATATGGAATGCCCATTGCAAGATGAAGAAGAAGAAGCAGAGCTTGATAATTATCGTAAACAATTCGCTGATTTCATGCAAGCACAATTCAATGTGAAATATGATCTCAGGTCTTCAAGAAAGAGGACCAGAACTCAAGATCAAGAAGAAGACCCACCTCAGAAAGAAGCATATGCCCAAAAGGAATCAGCAACAAAGAAAAACACGGAAAAAGGTAAGAACCCTCTAAATGCTCCCTTGCAGCCCAATGATCAGATTCCTTCTTCTTCAAAAATAGTCAGTCCTCCTAATGTTGAGCATGTGTCAAAAGAAATTAAACCTTCAGCTGAAAATAAAGAGTCAAAGGAAGTAGTGATAGAAAAGCCCCTACCTTCTTTTAATCTGCAAAAAGAGCTTGAGAAAATTAAGATTCCGGTCCCCCTGACTGAGTTATTAAAACAGCCTGTATATCAATCTCAAGTTACTTCCTTCATGCTCCCTCCTGAAGCACCAATTGTGCCTGATAGTCTAAACCTTCAAGAAGAAAGACCCATGGTAGTCTTTGGCCCACATGTTGAGGAGATAGACCCCTCTACTCCTCCCTTTTACGTGTCCTTAGTTATTCATGACCTGCTGTTACATAATTGTATGTTAGATTTTGGGGCTTCCCATAATCTTATGCCTCTGTCTGTCATGGAACAACTAGGACTGCAAATTACAAGACCATACAAAGACCTGTATTCATTTGATTCTAAAAGAGTTAAATGCTTGGGAATGATTTAAGATTTAGTGGTCAATTTGGCCCAAATTCCAGCAAAGAGTGTGGTCATGGACATTGTGGTTGCTGATATCCCAGCCCGCTTTGGCATGCTGCTGTCAAGGTCCTGGGGTACAAAAATTGGTGGGTCAATCAAATTGGATTTAACATATGCTACTGTCCCAGTCTTTGGAGGTCAGGAGAGGAGGTTATACAGGGAGACTAGGTTTGTTAAAATGGTAACTAAATCTGACTGCTCAGAGAATTCCCCAGTCTATAACAAGGAGGGAGACTTCTCATGTTTGATGTTAGAAGAAAATCAAAATTATGCTCATGAGGCCCCTTTTGGTCAAATCCAAGCTGAGCAGCCTAAAGAAGATCAGGAATCAGAAATTTGGACTTTGCATTTTGATGGGGAAAATTCAAGGGAAGGCAATGGAGCTGGGGTATTATTAATCTCTCCTACAGGAAAATGGGTGCCACTGTCTTTTAAATTGGAGTATGAGGCTACAAACAATGTAGCTGAATATGAGGCACTATTATTGGGACTGCAGACAGCTAGAAACATGGGCATCCAATGTTTAAAAGTCTTGGGAGACTCTGAGCTGGTGGTGAGACAGATAAAAAATCAATGCCAAACTAAGCATCCACGGCTGAGAGATTATAGAAATTAAGTATGGGACATGATAGAAAATTTCTTCTCAGCATTCAACATACAGTTCATGCCCCGGGAGAAAAACAGAATAGCCGATTCTCTTGCTGTAGCTGCCAGCACATTCCGTCCTCCTCAGAATCCACTTTTAAGATACGAAGTGGAGGTACATTACAGACCATCCATTCTAGATAATATAAAGCATTGGAAGGTATTTGAAGATGATGAACAAATGAAGAGATTCATGGAGACAGTGGGAGAATTCTCCAATATGGAGATTGATGATAATGAGGAGGAAGAAGTTGAAAATATTGTAGAAAACAGATGGGAAGAGAAAATAGCAGGTAATAGAGTGCTGCAGCTGAAAGGTAATGTTATACCTAGAGGACTGGTGCCTCTAGAAAGATTATTTAACAAAGATGACGTTCCATTGCAGCCAAACAAGGTGACAGAAGAAGATCAAGTGGGAGATTTGAATCTGGGTACTTATGTTGATCCCAAAATTGTAAAATTATCTAAAAGAGTCCCAGAAGAATATAAAGAGAAATATTTGAAGTTGTTTCAATCTTATAAAGATGTATTTGCTTGGTCCTATCAGGACCTAAAAACTTTTGATGTTAATATAATGCAACATAAAATTCCTTTGAGGGAAGATGCAAAGCCTTATAAGCAGAAGCTAAGACAGATAAATCCCCTGCTACTTCCCTCTATTGAAAAAGAATTCAAGAAGCTGCTGAAAGCCAAGATAATTGTGCCATTAAGATACTCAGAATGGATAGCAAACCTTGTTCCTGTTCGAAAGAAAAATGGAGAGATAAGGCTGTGTGTGGATTTCAGGAATTTAAATAGAGCATCAATAAAGGACAATTATCCACTGCCCAAGATGGACTACATCCTGCAGAAAGTGGTAGGAGCATCCAGAATGTCAATGATGGACGGATTTTCTGGTTATAATCAGGTAGCCATGTTTCCAGAAGACCAGAAGAAAACTGCATTTACAACACCATGGGGAACATTTATGTACGCCAGAATGCCATTTGGATTAATTACTGCAGGAGCCACTTTTCAGAGGGCAATGGACATAGCCTTTGTTGGGGAGCAGGACAAGTTTTTGGTGGTATATCTTGATGATATCACAGTGTTTTCAAAGAATGATGATGAGCATATTAAGCATTTAAGAAGAACTTTTGAAAAATGCAGAAGGTATGGTCTTTCTCTCAATCCTCAAAAATATTTATTTGCATTAGATGAGGGAAAACTCTTAGGGCACATTGTAACTAAAGATGGTGTGAAAATCGACCCTAAGAGAGTTGAAGTGATAAATAGTATTCCTTTACCTAGGAATAAGAAGGAAGTACAGGTGTTTTTAGGCCGAATTAATTTTCTAATAATATTTATTCCTAACTATGCTGAGATAGTTAGGCACATAACTGATATGTTGAAAAAGGATAATGAAGTAAAATGGTCCCAGGAGTCTAGAGATGCATTCACAAGGATAAAACAGGCATTTTCTGAAGCTCCTGTGCTAGCTGGACCAGATTACAAGAAGCCATTTATGATATTTTCATTTGCTTCACCTCATACAATTGCTGGAGTATTATTGCAGAAAAATGAAGAGGGATATGAGCAGCCTATAGCTTTCTTCAGTCAAGTGCTTTATGATGCTGAATTGAAATATAATATATTGGAGAAGCAGGCATATGCCCTGGTAAAGTCCCTAAAAGCTTTTAGAACCTATGTTTTGCAATCCCACATCGCTGCTTATGTTCCCACAACAGCTGTCAAAGACATTCCCATTCAGGGAGATAGCGAAGGTAAAAGAGGAAGATGGATTGCAAAAATACAAGAGTATGATTTGGACATAAGGCCTACCAAGTTAATTAAGGGACAGGGACTTGCCAAGATTTTGTCTGAATCGAATCATCAAGCTTTGGGCATTAATTTATCTGTGATAACAAATGAAGAATCCGAGAAAGAAGAAGAACAGCAAGGGCTGGAGATGGCTACTCAAAAGATACATATGAAATATCTAACTAGTCCTTGGTATAAAGAAATAGTTGAATATCTTTTAACACTTAGCTGTCCTCTAGGTTGTGATAAGATAAAATACAGAGCTGTAAGAATGAAATCCCAGAAATATATAATTTCCAATGGACAGCTCTATTGGAGAGACCCTCTGGGTATATTACTGTTATGCCTCACAGAAAATGAAGTGCAGAATGTAATGATAGAATTTCATGAAGGAATTTGTGGAGGACATTACAGTTGGAGGGCTACAACTCATAAAATCTTGAGGGCTGGTTTTTACTGGCCAAAACTGTACTCAGATGCTTTTGCTTGGGTCAGAGCATGTGACAAGTGCCAAAGATTTGCAGAAAGACAGAAATTAGCAGCTTTGTCCTTGATTCCTATTCATGTGAATCAACCATTTCAGAAATGGGGATTAGACTTTATAGGAGAGATACATCCCCCATCAAGTGGCCAATATAAATGGATACTAACAGCCACTGATTATTTCATGAAATGGGTGGAAGCCATACCTACCATAAATGCTACAGATGCTGTAATAATGAGGTTTATAGAGGATAATATCATATCTAGGTTTGACTGTCCTGCTAGAATTGTAACTGACAATGCTCGGGCCTTCAAATCTGCCAGGTTTGTAAATTTCTGTCAATGGTATAACATCATATTGACTCACTCTACTGCATACTACCCACAGGGAAATGGCTTAGCAGAGTCTTCTAATAAAACCCTGGTGAGGGCCTTGAAGAAAACAATAAGTGAGAATCAGAAGAATTGGGACTCCCAATTAAAGTTTGCTCTATGGGCGAATAGAATAACCAGCAAGAGAGCAACACGAAAGTCTCCCTATGAGCTGGTGTATGGGCGAGCAGCTGTGTTTCCTGTGCAATTGGCGTTGCCAGTAGCACGTTTTATGCAGGAAAGCTAGGAAGAACCAGATGACATGATCAGAAGGATTAATCAATTGGTTGAATTGGAGGAAACATGGAACCAGGTAAATCAGAGATTGATAGAATATCAGGAGAAAATGAAGAACGTATTTGATCGGCATGCGAAAGATAGGAAATTTCAAATTGGTGACTTGGTTCTTAGGTGGGATGTTAGAAGAGAAGAGAAGGGCAAGCATGCCAAATTTGATCCATTGTGGTTTGGCCCATTCAAAATCGTGAATCAAGGGGGCAATAATACTTTTATGTTAGAAAACCTACAGGGTGATCTGTTGGACGCTCCTGTGAATGGCCAATTCCTCAAGCCGTACTTCCAATTCTGACCCAGGCTGGGAATGCCTGATTGTATTATATTGCATATAAATTGTTTTAGTTTTTATTTTCATAAAGAAAAGGATGCCAGCAATTACCTGAAGAAGAAGCGCAGGGGAATTAAAAAACGGAATGTTCATACAGAAATATTCAGTGGTCTGCGTGTTCTCGACATGTCCGAGGACGACCATGCCGTCCCCAGATGGAGCCGATGTTGTATATATTTACCCCTACCTGTGAATTTTGGTTCGCTGCCTCATTCGAATCCATTTCAAAGCTCCACCGTGGCCTAAAACCTCATGCTCCTGTTTGATATTACCGTTCTCGCCCGAAAATCCGTGCTACAAAGGTTAAAAACCCATAATTTAAATTTATCAGGCCCAGTCCTAAGACCTTAGCCCCCCATGCTTTGGCTACCATATGACCCGAGTGCGAAACCACAGGCCAGGAGGAAAGGAAGCATAACATTAAAGGTTTTCGGGCGCAATTGTGACCGTCCGATCGAGTTAAATCAACGGAGCGGCAGTCGTTCTGTGTGGTGGTCCCCGCGCCTATACGAATCGCCAAAACCTGTGGTAAATCTCGCACCACTCTCACCGAGCCGACGGTTTTAAACCAAATGCCAGCGATTCCATTTAAAACGTGCCGCATGTCTTTGGTACGGGCCCTGAAAACCGCTTTCCCGCGCGTTAAAGATTGAACCATGGTCGGGCAGCGGAATCCACCCGCGCCGTCGGATCCGCCGATCTCCATCCAACGGTGGATATCTTCCAGAATTGCCCGCCCGTTAACATATGCCCACCGTGTTCCGTGGCCCCACCACTGCGATGTTCCCGTCGCCTCCTAACCGTTGATCCGTCTTCCAAGATCCGACGGCCAGAAATCAGTCTCCCCGTCTGTTGATTCCGCTGCCACGTCACCTTTCCACCTGTCCCCCGTACATCCATGTGTTTTACTCTCGCGCGTCCGTAATATTCCTCCCCGCCATATCTATATATGTGTGTGGTTTCATTCATATCCTCTATTTTTATTCATTCCTCACGACCAAACTGTTCTACGTGGAAAATTCACGATCTCTTTGTTTAATCAGAATCTCCATTGTCTTTCCTCCACCACCCTTCGTGTCCTTGTCATCTGTCCGGGTCTGCGACGTCATCTCCATCTCCGCCTCCACGCCCCTTACCTCCGAGTCAGGTTTTTCTAATGTGTTTATGGGTTTTGCAGTTTTCAAGACAATAAGGAGATGCTTTAATTTGTCGCCTCTGTTGCAGAGATCAAGAGCATATCAAAGGACGACGTTTTGCTGGCGGAATTTAAGAAAGGAGCTGAGGGTAGTTGTATGACATAATCATCCATAAAGAAAGTGAAGATGTGAATCAACAGAACCCTCCAGAAAAATCAAAGAGCACAGAACCCTGCATTAAAATCCGATGTTTAAAGTCAAGGTTAGAAGTCCGAGGGCACTTTGATTGATCACAAATAATCTCAAGATCTTACGGCAGCAGAGTTTTCTTCATAAAATGGCAGAACGTTGTATATTTTATCATTTGTGTCTTGTTTATGAGGATATTTTCCCCTCAGCATTTATTTCTAGAGGCAAATTGTAAAGTACAGTCATTTATATTCAGTCATTCATAGAGTGGGCGCGAATCCTTTCCGCCATTTTGTTCAAATTGAGTCATTAAATGTGCTCCATCTACCTCCTTCTAGAGGTTTCTCTATATTTTCTATAAAAACCCGGAAAGAAGACATTGTAAAGGTTCCAGATTTCTATCAGCAAACTGTGCAGCGAAAAGGCTTTTGTATACATTTTGTAATACTTCTGTGTGAAGGCTCAGAGCCCGTAGGGTCTCAATGAGGAGGAGTTATAACTGTATTGAGGATTCTGGTCTCTAGTATCTCACAGTATGTAATTTCCTCTCATGTGTTAATACAATATCTCATTTCAAGCTATTTATCTTCTTGTATCATGTTCTAGAATGCGAGTGGCTCACTAGTTTGCAGTAAGGATTCATCCCTATTGATGCCCTTTCTGGAATTAGTCAAGCACTTTAAATAGGCCTAGTCATGATATACTGTTCCAAGTTCACTTCATCCATGTTTTCTGCTATATCAGTTGTTTTAGAAGGGTGCTTTTAAAATGCCAGGATTGTGTATGGATTCTTGAATTGGCAAGCCCATACATGGTTTTGTTGTATATCTGGGTATCAGTCTAATGTCAACTGGTATTTTCTCCTTATTTATTTCACTGCACCCACTCTCTGATATTTGATTTCTGTGATATATTATCTGAACTGGCCCTCTTTACAGTAAGTTGTCTCTTAACTGTCTGATGCCTTTGTATTAGAGTTTTGCATGATGTCCCTACACTATGCTTATCTTTGTATCAGCTTCTGAGAGAGATTGGTCCCATTCTAAACTAATTTCCTTGTTCAACAAGAGATAGTAAGAGAGCTTTTGGACTGACAACCCAAGCTATATAACGAGCTCCTTGCTATATTAAGATTTCCTAGGCACTGGTCTATGGCAACTCTAGGCTGTCTCTAGGGGTGACAAAGTTGTCCACAACACCAAGCTTTTGGCGAAGATCCAATGCTGGCGAATATTTAATATGTGATTCTTTTGGTGCTGCTTGGAATCTTGCTACTTTTCCAACTGCTTGCATAACATCTGGTTGGGAGGCTGTTACATATAGAAGACTACTAATCATAGATCTGTACAACCTTTGATCCACATCCTTAGATGAGTCATCTATGCCCAATTTGCAACTTGTTACCGTTGGAGTAAGGATGGGTTTTCAATCTTCCATTTTAAATTTCTTGAGCATTTCCTTGATGTACTTGGCTTGACATATAAATATTCCTTTCTCTTGCTAAGATATTTGAAGCCCTAAGAAGTATTTCAGCTCACCAATTAAAGACATCTCGAAATCACTTTGCACCTTTGTAGTAAACTTGTTACGTAGTCGATCATCATTGCTACCAATTATTGTATCATCCTCTTTAGCTATTATACATGAATTAGTTGCTTCATCCAAAACATATATGTCATTTGGAGCTCGACTTGCTGTAGCCACAATTTCACCATACATGCCTTTCTTGATTTCACATTTCGTGGAGTTGAATAGTATTTTGTGTCCTTGATCACATATTTGTCCAACACTGAGACGATTGTGATTCATGTTTTCAACCAATAGAACATTATTGGCTAAAGAATCTTTGCTTCCGAGAGTTACAGTACCCGATCCTATAAAATTTGAAGATCCATCATTTCCAAAGGACACGGTTCCATCCTTCTTCTCTTTCAAAGATACAAATTTATTTCTATCTCCAGTCATATGTGTTGAGCAACCGCTATCAACATACCACACATCTTTATTCTTTTGAGCCTTGAGAGCGAGAGCACAATTATCATTCTTCTTCTTCTTCCATGTTCATTCATTCTGTGGCTTCGAATATTCTTTTAGAGGATTTTCAAGTCTGCAGTCTTTGGATATGTGTCCAAAGTTTCAACATTTGTAACATTAAATATTATTTCTTAAATGTTCAAATCTATTGATGTTTCGCTGAGCCTTGGGAGGTTCATATTTGACAGATCTCTTGGAATTGTATTCGTTCCTAGGGTACGTGTGACATTCTACAGCTTTATGACCAAATTTTCCACATGAATAACAGTAGCCATAAAAAATATGTTGGTACCTGGATGGAAATTTTCGTCAAGGAATTGTCTTCCAAGGCTGTTCTTGCGAATCTTGTCCAATGAAGTCTACATGCATGTCAGATCTCATAGGTTCATTGTATTTTTTTTATAGAAGGTCCTACTTCTTCTTCTTTGTAACCGATGCCAGTTTTGTCATTGTAAGATCGTTGATTGTTGATGAGTTCTTCCAATGCCCTTGAGATGTTGGCATAGTTTTCGATATTTTTTCCTTTCTTCACTTCCTCACGCAGCGAGACTACTTCAGCTTATAATTCTTCCCTTTCATGGTTGCTTTCTTCCAACTTCTTTTGAAGTGACTCTTCAATGCATTTCTGTTCTTCAACTTCAATTTTGAGACCTTGAACTTGTTCTTCAAGAGTTTTGGAACGGATCTTCTCTGCCTTGAGATCTTTTATAAGCTTGATTGCTTCCTCATAAAATTCATCTATGGTCCATCCTTCTTCTTCATTGTTTGATACCTCTTGCTTATTGTGCTTGGCCATAAACAATACTCTCTCATTGGCTTCTTCTTCAATATCATTGTCTTCATCAGATGATGAGCTATCTTCTTTAGAGAGAAATTTCCTTTTGGATCCTTGCTTGTTGAATTTCTTAAAGCCTTTCTTTCTTTTCGAGTTGCCATTACTTTTGTTTGGACATTTTGCTGCAAAATGCCCAACCTCATTATAGCTGAAACATATCAATGGAAGTTTACCTTTGAATTGTCCCTTACCGATTTGTAGTTTTCTCATGAAGTAAGCATATTATTCATCTAAAAGACCTTCTTCATCATCTCCCTTTTCTTCACACTTGCAGGTGCATGTATTTTCAATTGAATGTTTTTTATCCTTATTGGTTGTCTTAGATGCAATGAACGCAGTTTCTAGATGCAAAGTGCCCTCTTCTTCATCAAGTCTCATTTCATATGCTATGAGAACTCCATGTAATTCCTCTTTGCTGAGTTTGTCCAGATTTGCACTATATTCTTAGACCAATACCTTTGGGTTGAATCTCCCTGGTAACGTTCTAAGAATCTTCCGTATAATAGTCTTCTCATCAACTGGCTCTCCCAATCCTTCCAGAGTATTGGTTATTTCATCAACATATTGAAACTATGCAGCAATGTTGCAATCTTCTTTCATTTTGAGTTGCTCAAATTTTGCTCTATAGATTTGAAGCTTTGCTTCTTTGACATTTGAGTCACCTACATATATATTCTCAAGCTTTTCCCATACATTTTTGGCGGTTTTACAACCCAACACCTTATGATAAGCAGATTCAATAAGTCCATTGATAATAATATTCTTTTCTTTTGCATCATTTACCAAATTCTTCTTACCTTGTTCATCCGTAGTTGATGTAAATCCATTTTGAATAGTGTCCCATACTTCGTAACCTTGCGCCAAGAGATATACCTCCATTCTTCCTTTCCAGAGTGCATAATTATTTTCATTGAATAGAGGTACACCATTCTTGGTATGCTCCATGACCTCCTTCCAACTATTAAACTGCTATTGAAGGAACCAAGCTTTGATACCAAATTTTGGAAATATTGACAGGGAGGGGTGAATCAATATTCCTTTCAATTAGAGAATTAGTTAATCTTCAATTATTATCAGTGTTTGTACAATGATAGTAGCAAACAAGAGGAACACAAATGCACACAGTGTTTAAGGTGGAAACCCACTCCAGGACAAAAACCACCTAATGCTTTTCTAATAATTCTTTAATATCCAACTACAATTGAAAATAAAGCTCCAACTTCCTAGAATCTAGAAAAGCATTCTTCTCCAGCTCCCACTGGATGGACGCTCCAATGCCTGAGATTCTTCAGTAGTCAAATGAATGGATGCCCCAACACCCAATGAGCTACAACTCACCCTAGCACCACCCTACCACCCTATAGAAGAATAAAAGAAGAATGGACTCTCGTACCAGGGAAAATGGTCCACTTTACAATGATATAGAATGATGCAGAAGAAGAAGATATACTAGACCATAACCCCAACTTTGACACAACCACCTAATGAGATCCTAGACCTCCCAACACTTCCTCTTCAACCCTTGGCAGATAGACACTAGTACAATTTTTACAATAATGTATTTACAATGACTTAGTACAATGATACATTTACAATGATTGTATGTAGTGCTGCTCACTTGAAGACTTCATAGGATGAAATTCTTGCTGCTATTATGCACCTTGGTTTTTGCTCTTGTCATGTTACCCTCTTCTGCACCTTGCTTTGCTTTTTTGCCGTAGAAATTCTGGTCATTTGCAACCCTTGACAACAAATGATCTAGCTTTTTCTTGCCTTCTAGGAGCTCGATATTGAATCTGGTGTATCTCTATTATTTCGGATTCTCAATATCTAATTTTTAGTCCTGTAGTAGTCCTTTGAGTCTTCTTTCCAATGCCACAAGTCTGACCCAATTTGGATTCTTCAAGAGAGATTTATACCCAATCTCTCACAATTCCCTAATTAAGGACTGTTTCAGCAGAGCACACTTGTACGGCATGCAACGTGTCACTGTTTCTTCATTTGTCTTTGAAATTGATAGAGCGAAAATGAAATATCGTTCTCTATCCACCACATTTTACGGAATTCCAATCCGATACTTAGAGAGAGAGTTATGAATAATTTACCAAGGTCACTTCTTTGAGATGAATTTCAGGAGCCTGCAAAAACCCTGAATTCCAAAAATCATATCTCCAAAAATGTTACGCACCTTGATCTGAAATTGTTTTTGCATCTTCCTCAGAATTTTTCCTTCGTCTCATAAAAATTTTAGCTTCTGAACCTTCGTAGAAAAAAAGTTAGAGCGAAAATTCCACGATAACCTGTTTCAGATGGCGAAATCCCTTGCATAAGGAGGAAATGAAGATCACAATTTATATAAATGCTTAAGTTGAGAGGGGTTCAACAAGTGAACGTGGGAGGGATTTTAGAAGCATAAAAAATATTAATTATGACTTTTCAATGACCCATGCCCCAACCCCATGGGGTTTTAGCCCACTAACTGGGGTACAAACTTCAAACATGAATATCTCTCAAACCGTGAAGAATTACATGGCGTGCCATATATCAACGAAAACATCTCGACAAGTAGAAACCATAAAAAACATTATTTACCCAAAATATATTAATTTGGTGGGTAAAAATTCCCATGCAATATTGGGTTAGCTCCTGGTGCTACTTGGGTTGACATCAATGACAATCGCTGATAAACAGTGTCATGCCTTGCAAAAATTTTCATTGCATCCCTTTCCATGAGAGTAACATTTCATCTATTGACTATTTCTGGAACAGACCATCAAAAACACATGATTTTGGGTTGGCGCTAGCAGGCTGTAATATTCCAAATCTGGATATTAAGAAATATTTGAAAAAATATTGGTTATGCAGCATTAAAAAATCTCATAGCAGATGTTATAATTCAGATCCTTTAATAAATAACACAGCAACAAATTTATACAATGTTTTATGGGCAAAAAGGTGGGGAAAAGTGATGATTTTGGCCCTAAAATGAGTATATTAAGAGATCTGTGTAAAAATAAGGGAAAAGGATTTGGGATATGTTATATCAGGCTATATTGAACCTCCATGAAAAATTTCAGAAAAAAACAATGCGTTTTGCTATGTTAAACAGTTCCTCCATTCCCGACTATGCTAGAAAACCCTGATTTCCCATGACTTAAAGTATGCAGATTGAACTGAAGCTTCAGAAGTGTTATTTTCTGAAGGTATTAGCTGATTTTATGCATGAAAATCAATATGGAAACTTATAATAACATTCAAATTATTTATACTAAGAAAAACAGATCTTTTGATAAAGGAAGGCCCAAAAAGAAGTGTTGCAACACATGAGAAAAGATTGCAGAACCATGATATCGTTATTTTTAGGGCTGAAGCAGAAATTTATTAATTCTTCAGATCTAGATCAGATATGTACATAAAAATTTAGTTCCAATACAGATCCATGTACAAGAAAGGTTGATCTATACATTCTGCTTGGGGTTTTGCTCAAAGCATGAAGCACCGGAAGTAGATCTGAGATCTAAGTATGCAGATCTGAAAAATGATTCAGAAATTTCTGAATAATGTAGTGGTATAGAAGATCATATCTGAAACAAACATGGATTGGATGGCCAATCCATGGATCACCATAGTGAAAGGAAGAATCCCAACACCAGAGATCTCTCCTCCAAAAAGCAAGCAAAACACCTTGTAGCTGTAGATCTGAAAATAATGTTGTCTTAGGGAGAAGAACAGTGTTGTAGCTTCTGAGAATGATTTGGCCTAATTCTAAGATGTATATCTGAAGTACAATCAGCAAATGAACTCTTCCAGGAGGTTAAAAGACACACTCATTGAGAAGAGCCACTACTATCATCTAGATCTAAGCAGATCTAGTCTTCCACTTGCTGCAGCTCACAAGAAAGATCAACCCTCAATATGAGCAGCGCTGTAATGTAAGGTGAAGCTTGGCCCAAGCCTAATAGTTGACAAGTTTAGCACAAGTCTCCTCCAAGAGCTGATCAGGGTAGTAGGTGGGATTCCTGAACAGGAATGCCCAACAAGGGATGTCTAAGCAGACAAACCTTCAGAAATAATGATCTTCAACAACCTTTCCTTGTTTCCCTCCTCTTCCTTTTATAATTTAGGAGTCTTTCCAAAACCTAAACCACCTTGAATCACTTAACCCTTTTCACATTAGATCCTCCTTCTAGAACTGCGCTTTCCCTCAAAGAGGTTCAATGCATCTAGACTACGCTGTTTGACTTGGTCAAAGATGACCCATTCTTGTGATTTAACCCATTCACCCTTGCAAGATATAATTTACATAGCTTAGATATGTATTTTTTCACATAGGCATTGATTTATTCTTGGTTTTCAGGAGTTTTACATGTCCTCCTTTACAATTTATTCATTAATTATGAAATGCAAAATTAACAAGGAAAAATTAATGTTCCTATTAGCTGAAGCTAATTTAGGAACATTACAGTCTCCGCCTCCCAAATGTTGCTTGTCCTCAAGCAACTGCAAGGGTGTTGCAAAATCTCCCCCCTTCTTCTTATGGCCTCCTCCTTCAACAGTCTCCACCATTGCTTCAAATTTTCTGCAATAATTCCATCTCCCAATGGTTCCTCCCAAGTGTGCAAAGTGACCTTTGGTAGATAAACAAAATAGCACTCATTATGAAGTAAAGGAAGGTCTATATGGAAACCTTCTTGCTGATCCATGGCCTCATCAAGATAGAAGTGATGGTCATAATGGGGAATTTCACCATCAATGAAGGTCTTCCACCTCCATGCTATCATCCAAATGAAATGAATTACCTTCCAGCGTGGTAACTCATAGTGAAGCTCCTCCCAAATTCCCATGAGAGGCATTCTCCAAGTGCTACATACAATCATATGGTCCACATCATAAAGAAACAAGTAATGTGCTATAGTGGCCATATGGTCTCCCATGCTCCCCTTAGAACATGTAGTGCAAAGACTATGGGAAACTCCTTTCCCTAAGGACACATTCCACAAATGTGTCTCTCCTCCAACCATGTTCCCAAGAATAAGAACATCTTTAACATGTGGAATCATGATTAAGATAATGCTAGCTGCCATATATGATAAAGGAGAAGGAAGATGCCTCCTCATGTGCAACCAGCGCAGTTTTACCCTCAACTGCCATAGAATAGAAGATGACAAGTGTTTCCTCCAACACTTGCTGGCTACCCCATCCTTTTTGCATGCTTGGAGAAGGTGTTTTATGATTGGTGTAAAGGAGTCACACCATGGGAAGTGTATCTCCACTCCAAGATCCTCTAAATGATCATCATCATCAATAAATTTCATGGCCTCAAGTGGCCCATGAAGCCCATCATAAATAGTGCTCCCTCTTGGAGAAAAGCCCTGCAAATGAGTGTTACAAAAATACAAGTATACATCATGAGATTCAACAATATAATATTTGTCATACACTTGCTTAAAATCAGCAAGGTTGCTCATGGATGAGCCTCCTCTCACACTCAATGAATAAGGAGGTGTGGATGATAATTCTTCCCAAGAGCTATGTTCCTCCTCATATAACAAATGGTCCATGCACTTCTTCATATAAGAGTGCACATCCTCTTTGAAATTCTCCCACATGAATCCATCCAAGATAGCATGATATGCTCCAATGAAACCAGTGGGTTTGGAAAGTAGGATCCCATAGGTTGCATTCAGAAGTTTCTCCTTGAGCTTGAAGCCTTTAACCAAATAAATTTGATCATGGAAATAGATGACTCCTCCAATTACCTTATACCTCCCATCCATTACCTTCCCATCAAGAACCTCACATGTGAAAGGGTCCTTGTTGTACTCCATCAAAAGTTGAGAATCCCAATAAGGATCTAGGCTCACCAAGAATGATAACGTTGTAGATGTCTAAAATGCAGCCCCTATCATGTCATAACTCTCCTCTTTCACATACTTGATGCAAAGGTCACATGTTGGAGTCCAATAAACTCTCTTTTGTTGCCTCCCTTGCAGCTGATCTTGCTCAAGACAAGATTGAAGCATGTGGAAATCAACTTCCCCTTGGAAATTTCCTGTCCTCCAATACTTCCTCAATTTGACCCTTGCATGCAAGAGTATTAAGATCCTCTTGTCATGTTTAGAAATCTCTTTTGTAAGTGAGAAGACCATGGGCTGCCCCAAAGATATGGTTTTTCCATGTATCCTCATATCCATACCATCATAGATTTCTGATCTTTCATTTCTCAGTGCATATGAATGAATGGAAGATAACAATGTCCTATTTAGAAAATTTCTTACCTCTTTTATGAATTCATGAAATATCCTCTGTGCTGTGGTTGCTTCTCCCAAGGCTCCTTCATTAGCCAAGTATGCAAATTTTACCCATAGTTGAGAGAACACTTTAGTTTTCCTCCAATCAAGAGGTCTTCCTGGTGGAAATCCTCCTTGCAAAGAGGCATCAAGGCATAGAGAAGAATGTGGATGTAGGTGGATAGATTTTCCCTTACCATTTCTGCATGGATTATCTTGCCTTCTTTGGTCTTCCACCCCTTGAAATAGAGAAGGGTAAATGCTCTTCTTCTTGAGATGCTCTTCCTCCTCTCTTCCTCCTTCTATCTTCAAGACTTCATCATTTGAAAATGATGATGCATGTTGCTCTTGTGTTGTATCAAGATCTCCATGTGTGAGATATTTTGGAACTCCTTGCAAGAGTGCAAGAATTTATCTTTTTCGAGCAAGTGCTCTATCCTCCTCTTCATGAGATGCTTAAGGTTCTCTTGTCATGACTGAGTTATTAGCTCCCTTTTCCCCATCCTCCTCTTCAATATTTGAAGTTGCCTCATCCTCAATAAGAGACCTTAGATCTTGGCCCTCTATTGAAGGAGGAATCTTCATGCCTTCTTTTTGAGAAGGAAGCCCTTCATCCAATGGATATCTTGCCCTTGGCAAGGTGTCAAAAAATCTTACACCTCCTTCCATGGTTTTTAGAAATGGAGTTGGATTCATAGACCCTTCCAACTCATGCAAAATATTTTTCTAATGTGGTTTGATAGTGTCAACAAAAGATGTTACACATGGAGCTTCATCAAACCTCTCTATCAATCTTACAATAAATCTTGCATAAGTAGGTGTATTTTCATTCTTCAAGGAAAAAGACTCAAATAACCACCAAGCATATGCTTTACCCTCAAAATGCAGCGCTGCTACTTTGATGGCTTCAATCTCTAAAACTTGATGTTGTTGCACAAAGTTGTCTAGCTCCTTCACCCAAACCCTTACTAGACATTTAGGTGATCCATAAAAGATAGATAGATAGAATCTACCCTTACCATGCTGCTCCTCCTTTGTGCCTTTGTTCTCCTTGATCTTGCAGAACCCTTGGAATTTCAAGTTGTTAGCCACCCATAAAATTCTGTCATATCAGATGGTGGCTAAATAATGTTGGATAGCCTTCAAGAAACAATTTCATGATTAAAATTGCTGATACTTGAAGACTTTTTGATAATTTCCTATCCTTGGTTAATATTCACTACTGTTTCCATTCAGAACTCAGAAATCCTGCTGATTTCTAAAAGCCAAAGTACTTCTGCAAAGGACCCTTTTCCCTTTTTCTTCTTTCCACCATTAACCTCATTTTCTATTCTCCATTTCCCATGAAAGCCCCACAATTTCATGTTTCTCCCTTTTTCATTTCATTAAAATCCCTTTTATAAGGTTAAAACCCACTATTTTTACCTTACCGAAAGCCTTTATCTCCTTAAAAAACCATTAAAAACCATAGGAAACACACTTTTTCTATGCGTTGGACTTAAGCCCCTCAGGCTAAGCCCCTACTGCCTTTTTCTCTCCATGTGACCCGACGCCGTGACCAAATCATTTCCCCTGCGAGGGCTTTACTCTATTCGTAGGGTCAAACCTTGGTGCCCCCGTAGTTGACTCCTCGGGATGGGTGAAGACTTAATCTAACGGCTGCCATTCACTACGGGGGGTTGCTCCAAAAGTCTCATGTCCGTACACCTTGGCCCCCCGCAGTTCATCTCCGCCGTCCGATCAAAAACCAGATCGGACGGCACGGAGCGCTACTTGCCCTGTGGACCCCGCCATTCCCCGCGCTGTTTTTCGAAATCCCACCAGTTTCATTCCGCACCACTCTTCGCCGGATGGTGGTTTTCTCCCGTCGGCCAGCGATTCCATACGCTGGCCAACACGTGTCCTCGACATTGTTTCAAAACCGCCGCGCGATCGAAATATTTCGCGCATTTTAGTTCGTACCAGAGCCACCCAGTGGAATTCACCTCCGTCGTCCGATCTGACTCCCCTCATCCGACGGTTGCTGATCGTCGAAGATGCCCGAATTTTAACCAAAATGCCCACACGTTAACCGAGCCATCGCGCAGCCAAAAATAAATCTCCGCCATCGATCTCTGCAGATCAATGGCTCACATTCAATCTCTCTTTTCCGTTGCCCGGTCAACGACTTTTCCTCTGACCTTCCGTTGCCTGATCCCAGCCGTCGATCAACGCGTGATCGACGGCTCAGATTCATCCTTCTCCATTGATCGCCCCGTTCAATTTTGACCGTCAATCTCTGCAGATCGACGGTCTAGACTTAATCTCCTTCTGACCTATTCCACGATCACCCAGATTTGATCCTGGCCGTTGGATGATGCCATCTGACAGCCCACGCTCCTCCGCATAGTCCCCGATGCAGATTTACCTATACGCAGGATTATATAACGTTTTTTCGTGTTTTTTGCAGGTTTAAATGTATTTTCTGTCATTTCCAAAGAATATTCGGTGAATGAGGGTGACGACCCTCCCTTGTTCAATTCCTCCGAGGAAATCATCCACAGGGTTTAAAATCACGTTATATTGGTGTTTTCACAGGCATTGATGCCTTACATACCCTGCGCAGCCCTGCACGACAAAAAAACCATGAAGATCAAAGCAGAGAAAGAGTACCAGATGTTGAAGACCAAAAATGAACCAGAACAACAGATTAGTGGACAGATTTGTGGGGACTAAGGCTAAGACAGTTATCAAACGCCTAAATCCCCGGATCTAAAACACAGATTAAAGGAAAACCTAAAAGTGTTTATCAGACAGAATTCCTCCACCGCCATATCTGAGGCAAATTGATTCCTCAACCACCACAGCGCCACCTGTGCCTCAAAGGATTCAATCAAGAGCTGAATTTATTGATCAGGATCATATTTTTGCCTCGACACAGCCAAATAAGTCACTTTCTCCCAAGGCCTTTAATGAAAAGAATATCTGCAGAGTTACTTCAGACTACCTGTGCCTCAAAGGTCAACAAATACTCCTACCCAGCTTAAATCATAAGTGTGAATCAATTAATACAGTGAACACCTCTTCTGTTTCTTCATTGAGCATCCCAAGGGCCAATGGGCCATTTAAATCCTGTATTAATTGTAATTGAGATCTTTTTCAGATCTCACCTCCTCATCTTTCTATATATACCACAACAGAAGATGAGTGAATGTTGTTGGTTGTTGGTTGCTTTTTGATCACAAGTTGTAACATTGAAACTCTCTGAAATAAATATACAAGTCTGTTGAAGTTGAAAAACAAATTGAAGTCTTGGATGTCTTGATGATGTTGTTGCATCCCTGTTCTTGAGAAGGCTCTATCACTGGATTCATGAGCTTGGTTGTTGGTGAAGTATTCTAAATGTTTAATGTTTTCTCCTGTTTTCATTATGTTTCATAATCTCTTACTACAGTAGGCTGAAAGTTTTAGGCTAAGAAATGACTCCTGGAAGCACCTTAGACATGTTCACCCTTCATTGTTTTATGTTTTCTTCTGCTGAAGTATTTTAGAGGCTTTAAACCTTCTCTTTAGTCTTCATGCTTGTTTATTTCCTTGATAGCTCAAATAGTTGGTTTCAGCATGATTTATGGTTCTCCCTGCTTGTCTGCCATCACTTGAAAGTTGTTATTGAAGTCTCCCTTGAAGTACCATTGTTTTAAGTTAATCAAAGAGGTCAGTTTTGATCTTGCCCTTTGCCATTACTTGAACAGTTGTTTTGAAGGTCGTTATAGTTGTAAGCATAGATGTTATTTAGGTGTTCCCTCTTCTATAAATGCAACTATCAGTGAATCTTTTATGTTTTCTAAGTCCTTTAAAATAAAATCTTTGAGGAAATAGGGAGTTCCCCGAATCTTAGATTTCATTTTAAAAGTCATCTTGAAGTCATTATTTGCTTAAAGAATGTTTGTGGAATTTATGGTTAGCCCTGTCTATCAAATATCTCTTTATTGTTAAGTTATGTTTTCAAGTTCCCTTTGTTGAGAATTAAGTTTCTCTTTCTAAAACATTAATGTCCATCTCATTCCAAAACAAAGGATCCTGTGGCCAAGTTAGATTTTCCCTTTGATATCCCATATCCCTTGAAGAGTTTGTCATGACCTTATTTTGACTCCATTGCCCAATGAACCAGATATTTCCTCTTTCTATCTATCATTCCTAGACCTTTCATATTCTGCTGTATCAACTCAACCCAACCAAACAAACATCTGCACTTAAATAACTAGTCTAAAATCCATAACCAAAGCAAACAAGATAAACCTTTGCAAACAAATATTTGAGAGATCCCTCTCTGAGAACAAGAGGACTAGATCCTGGAACTCTAAAGATTGGTTCTAATGTTGCCTTGTCTTTTGATTTGCCAAACTGTCAAAGCACAGGATACCAACATAATGGCGATCACGGTGGGACCTATGAGTCAGTAACAATCCAAATACCCCTTAGGACTTCAGAATTCCCTTATTTTCAAGAATATCCAGTGATTATTAGCCACCTCATTGCCACCAACATAATGGCGATCACGGTGGGACCCTACTGAGAATTAGAGGTTTCAAAACCTTTCTTAAAACCTTCAGGTCTAGTATAACATAAGTAACTTTCTTCAAGCACTGCCTAACATAATGGCAATCATGATAGGACTTGATTGAATCAGTGACAAACTAAGTAACCCTTAGGATTCCTTTTAATCCTTATCAAACCTTGAAGGAACTAGTTACCAAGCCATAAGAGCAACTCTGTTTGTTTGAACACCTTAGCTAAGTGAAAAATCAGACTTAGAACACTCTCTTAACCTATAAAACCAAAATAAACTCAGAAAAAACCCAAAATATTTCAATTTTGGCTTCATAATAAACATGGTAGTGGACCATAGAACCTTTTACCTCCTCACGAGCTAAAAACTTCCACTTTATAGTGAAACACTCATTCCCACATATCACTTACCTTTGATGTGTTTTACCTTGTACTCTTAGACAGAGTCTGGAAAGGGCCAGATAGCCTCCGGATCTCATCCTATTTTAGAGGTGATATATCTGGTGAATGCCCTCCCAGTCAATCTCTGGTTAGAGTTTGTTGTGTTTCGGGATATCCTTGAAAAAGGATGTTTCACAAGCACTGTGGTGGACAGTGTACCTCTTTGAAAACACTCTAAAATTTCCACCTGGCGACTCCACAATCCTGAGCAGACCTTAAGACTCCGCTGGAAAGAACCCTTACCATTATAACATTTTCCAAATCCAGTTAGAGGACTGTAGGATCAACATTTGTGTAAACAGATCAGTTAACCTCTCAAAGATTGTCATACTTGGTTGAACTTTTCTTGTTATTTTGGGTCTGAAAACACACCATAGTGGCTTCTAGAAGTATCTACACTAGAGCCCATCCTGACCCCAACCCACCTGAGATAGTTGATGACCCAGAAAGTATCCTTTGGAAGTATCCTAAGATTAAATTATCAACTATTTTCAGATCACCCCCAAGAGCTAAATCAGTTCCTGAAAAACTTTCAGCTCTACAACACTCACAATCTGACTTAGTTAATCCATTTAGGACTAGGTCATTTAGTGAGTTAGAACAACTAGATTCTGAGTCTTCACTATCATCTCCTGAAACAAGTGAACATCTTGGTAGCAGAGAAACAACGCCTCCTGATTTACATTTTCTTCTTAACTTAGGTGTCTCTCATCCAAGATCAGCTCAACAATCTACTCCTATTCCATCTGCTTCTGTTCATCCTCCATCCACTGTTCAAACCACCACACCTCAGCCCGCTTTCCCTTTTGTCAATCCACCTGTGAATCCACCCCCACCACATATCATGGCAGCATGGTATGCTCCCTTAGCCCTTACTGTACCACTAGTCAATCTCCCACAGGACTATCAGTCCAAAATTCCATTATATGATGCTAATAATGCTACAACTACATCACAACATGTGGATAAGATGAATGACTATTTTGACCAAAATGAAATTGATGGTGATTCTGTCAAACTTAGATTATTTGCTCAGAGCCTAGGGGGAAAAGTAAGAAAATGGTTTAAAGGTTTAGCCCCCCGTAGTATTAACGATCTCCAAGCCTTCCATCAAACATTCCTAAACAAATGGGAAGTAAAGAAGAATCCTCTCCAAGTCCTTGCTGATTACAACAATCTCCGTAGGAATCCTGGGGAAAGTGTACAAGCATATTGTACTAGATTTAACAGTGTATATAATGCACTTTCCCCAGAACTAAAACCTCCACAAGGCTCAGCCTTAAACAAGTTTCCTAAAGGATTTGACTCTGACATGACTTATTCACTAAGAGAAAGAGATTTTGCAACTCTTGAAGATATGCAAAGGGGTGCTCTTTCTGTGGAATTCAACTTAATAGAAAAGAGAGCAAGAATGAAAACTGAAAATAAAGTATCTTTCAGAGAGGAATCCCCTCCTTCTACTTCAAGCTCAAAAATGGAGAGAATGTTGGAAGAAATGATGAAAGAGATGAGCATAATTAAGAAAGAACAAGCAAATCAAAACCAGACTGCACTTCAAAACATTCAAAACAGAAATAGAAATCAGAATTATAGAAGAGATAACAATCAAGATAAGTAAAAATAAAGTGACCAACAAATTAGACCTCCCTTTCAACAGAACTATGTAGATCAATATGAGGAAGACAGGGAGTTGGAAAGATTGGAAGAATCACATGTAAACTTGATTGGATCAGACAGTGGGGATGATGTTTTCCTCACTGAGGAAGAACAAGGTTTCTTCTCTAATGATCAAAATACAAACACCTATGAAGATTCTGATGACTATAGATTGGGTTTTGAAAATGCAATCATGGAGGTACACAAACAGTATGATCTTAGGAGCAAGGGAAGTATAGAGAATTCAAAAGATAAGAATACTAGCACTGCTGTCAAGAAAAACGCAGAAAACCAGCCCAAGAAGACAACAGAAAAAATCAACATTTCGGCCAAAAACCCAGATTTAAATAAAGACAAGGGAATCCAGCCAAATGTTGAACAAAGCACCCCTAGCACTTCAGCTAGTGGTCCTAGTAAAACTATTTTTATCACTAGTTCAAGGAAGGTTCAGCAAATCAAAGCTGCTGAAAAGAATTCAATTGAAAAAACGGATGTAAATATTAACAAGTCAATTATTCCTTTCAACCTTGAGGGAGAGATTGCTAAGATAAAAATTACCATCCCCCTAGCTGAACTAGTAACCCAAGAAGTGTACAAAAACCAAGTTTTGAAAGCCTTAAACTTAGGAAATGATACTGACACCTTAAACTTGACAGATGACAAACCTGAGTTGTTGTTTGGCCTAGAGGTTGAAGGAAAATATCAAGAAGGACTAGTCCCTCCCTTCTATGTCAGCTTGAACATACACGATAAAATTCTACATAATGCCATGTTAGATTCTGGAGCTTCACACAACCTGATGCCCAAATTAGTAATGGAAAGCTTAGGCTTAGAAATTACTAAACCATACAAATATTTTTATTCTTTTGACTCAAGCAGAGTCAAATGCTTGGGTTTAATCAAAGATTTATGTGTTAACCTAGCTCAGATCCCTGCCAAAAATCTAGTGATGGACATAGTTGTAGCTGATATTCCCCCTAAGTATGGCATGCTCTTATAGAGATCATGGGGAGCCAAACTTCAGGGCAGCCTTCAAATGGACATGTCTTATGCCACCATCCCCATTTTCAATCAAAACAGAAGATTATACAGGGAATCCCACATGAAGTACATGGTGAGCAACATGGACATGCCAAACAACACTCCAATCTATTCTATTCAATCAAGTTTAGACTCCTTTATCTTGTGTAACGAAGATGAAATTACTCAACAAGGTAAAGAAAACATGGACCCAATCAATTCACCAGAACAATCCAATCTTACCTCGAATCAACTTCAAAATATTGACAATCAACAACAACAAGAAAGTGAAAACGAGTCAAACATACCCTAGACAGTAAATTTCAATGGATCCTGCAATAAAACTAGTGTTGGGGCAGGTTTCTGGATTTAGAACACCAATCAGAGTTTTTCATACAAATTAGATTTCCTGTGCACTAACAAAATCGCTGAGTACGAAGCCCTCCTCCTAGGTTTACAATTTCTCAAACAGTTAAAAGCCCAAAGGATATCTATCTTAGAAGATTCTGAACTTATCATCAAACAAATCAAAGGAGAATACTCAGCCAAGAATCCAAGGCTTAGGGAATATCGAAATGCTGCCCTAGACCTGCTAAAAACTTTCGAAAAATATGAACTCATTTTCATTCCTAGAGCACTGTATCATCTAGCAAATGAACTTGCCTTCATGGCCAGCAATTGCCAAGTACCTAAAATAAATGAACAACTCCATATAAAGGTGAAACAAAGACCTGCCGTGCCTGATAACGAAGATCACTGGCAGTTGTTTGAATCTGACAAACACATAGATGATTTCTTGAAATAAGAAAATGATTTCAGCATACCAACACCAGAAACTAGCCATGAAGAAAACTGTTTGTATATTGAACAAATCCTAGAGGTTGAAATGACATATCCTGCTGATATAAATCATTGTGAAAATCCTTTTGAAGCAGAGGTAGTGAACAATGAAGACCAAGAAGACTTGGAAGTCTTACAATGCAAAAATGATAAGATCCCAAGAGGTCTCACACCTTTAGAACACCTGCTTGATCTCAACGATGTAGCTAAAGAACCCAGAATGGAGCCTGTGGAAACAAATGTAGAAGAACATAACATAGGCAATCTAGCAGAACCCAAGATGATCAAGCTATCCAGCACCCTCCCAACCCACATAAAATTGCAGTACATAGAGCATTTAAAAGAGTTTAAAGATGTGTTTTCTTGGGAATATAAAGACTTGAAATCATATGATACCAGCATCATCCAGCATAAAATTCCCTTGAAGGAAAATCAAAAGCATTTCAAGCAAAAACTAAGGAGAATAAATCCTCTTTTACTACCTTTGGTTAAGGAAGAAATTGAGAAAATGTATAATGCTGGGATCATAGTACCCATTAGATTTTCAGAATGGGTATCAAACTTAGTTTCTGTTGGAAAGAAAACCGGGGAAATCAGGCTCTGTATTGACTTCAGAAATTTAAACAGAGCCTCTTTGAAGGACAACTAACCCTTGCCCAAAATGGACCATATACTTCAAAGAGTAGTTGGGTCAAGAAGAATATCCCTTTTAGATGGTTTCTCGGGTTACAATCAGGTGTTAGTGTTCCCAAGTGATCAAATCAAAACTGCTTTTACCACACCTTGGGGCACCTTTATGTATGTCAAAATGCCTTTCGGACTCATGAACGCAGGGGCCACCTTCCAAAGGGCCATGGACATAGACTCCTTTGAAGATATTGGCTATTTTATAATTATTTACCTTGATGACATAACCGTTTTCTCGAAAACTGATGAAGAGCATTTGATTCACCTAAGAAAGGTTTTTGAGAAGTGTAGGAAATTTGGCTTATCACTGAATCCCAAGAAGACCCTCTTTGGTCTCCAAGAAGGGAAACTTCTTGGTCATATAATTTCAGAAGAAGGAATCAAAATAGACCCTACAAGGATAGATGGCATATTCCAAATTAGCCATCCTAGAAGCCTCAGAGAATTGCAATCCTTCATTGGAAAGATAAATTTTTTGAGAAGGTTTATTCCCAACCTTGTTGAGCTATTAAAAAACATTACAAACATGCTTAAGAAAAACGTGGGTGTAAAATGGACTTTACCAGCTAAACAATCATTCGAACTGGTCAAACAAGCTCTTACTCAAACACCAGTCCTGATTAGTCCAGATTTTACCAAAGATTTTTATATCTTTTCTTTTGCATCTGAGCATACAATAGCTGCAGTTCTACTTCAAAAGAATGATTTGGGGCAGGAACAACCAATATCCTTCTTTAGTAGGGCCTTAAGAGACGCCCCTCTCAATTATAATATCATGGAGAAACAAGCCTTAGCATTAGTGAATGCATTAAAGGACTTTAGGGTCTATATTTTACACTCTCACGTAATTTCTTTTGTCCCACATACTGTTGTCAAGGACATTCTGAGTCAAGACCCTGATGGTAAAAGGGGAAAATGGATTGCAACTATTCTTGAATATGACTTAGAAATCAGGCCCACCAAACTAATTAAAGGGCAAGGATTAGCAAAACTTATGGCTGAGTCTAACTTCCAAGCACTAGACATGAATATGATAGATATGTTGGAAGAAATAGAAGAATCTGATGCTATTTTTATTTAAGAAACATTTCTAAACTCTCCTTGGTATGTTGATATTGTTTATGTGCTTTTATATTTAATACCCCTCCTTCTTTATCTAAAACTAAGGCTAGATTCTTGAAACAAAAAGCTTCGAGTTTTTGCATATTAGATGGAGTATTATATTGGAAAAATGCTGTTGGAATTTTGCTTAAATGTTTACTTGAAGATGATGCAGGAAAAATCATGCATGAATTGCATGATGGTGAATGTGGAGGACACCTCTACTGGAAGGCCACAGCAAACAAAATTCTCAGATCAGGTTACTATTGGCCTACCCTTTTTCCAGACACTCAGAAGCTAGTCATGTCTTGCCATAAGTGTCAAATCTTTGATGGCAAGAGAAAGCTCCTTCCCTTACCTCTACATCCTATCAGAGTTGAGGCACCTTTTCAACAATGGGGGCTGGAATTCATTGGAGAAATTCATCCATCTTCCTCAGCTCAACATAAGTGGATCCTCATAGCCACTGACTTCTTCACCAAATGGATAGAAGCTATACCTACCAGGAATGCTAATGACTCTGTCATTATCAAGTTTCTTGAAACCCATATCCTATCCAGATTTGGTTGTCCCAGAAAAATAATAACAGACAATGCTGCTACTTTCAAATCCAAAAAGATGGTTGATTTCTGTCACAAATACCATATAACCTTGGGCCATTCCACTGCTTACTATCCCCAAGGGAATGGATAACTGAATCCTACAACAAGAGTCTCATTAATATCATTAAAAAGTTGTTGGAAGAAAATAGAAAATCATGGCACAGTAAGCTAGTTCATGCCTTATGGGCTGATCGACTAACCACAAAGAAATCAATAAATATGTCCCCCTATCAGTTAGTTTATGGCATGGATGCAATCTTTCCTACCTCATTAGGAGTTCCAGTCATGAAGCTCCTTCAAGAAGTACAGGTTGAAGAAAATGATATGTAGAGGAGGATCAACCAAACAATTCATTTGCAGCAGACCCGAGAAGAAGTTTATGAAAGAACACAATTAGTCCAAGAAAATATGAAGAAGCAATTTGATAAAAGGACTAAGGCAAACAACTTCCAGATTGGAAGTGTTGTTCTTAAATGGGATTCAAGGAGAGAAGAGAAGGGGAAACATGGCAAGTTTGAGAACTTGTGGAGAGGGCCATATATTATTCATGCTGAGAGGGGTCATAATACATTTTTCTTGAAAGAAATGAATGGAGAAGACCTATATGGAGGTCCAGTCAATGGCAGGATGCTCAAGCATTACTTCTGTCAAGAATCTTAAGTTTCAAAGCATTTTTTTTTTATCATTGTAAATATCATAGTCTAACCATGGCATTCAAAGTTATGAAAAATCAAAAACAAAAAAACAAATAAAAGAAAAGAGGGCAGATTGTGAAAACAAGAAAGGCAAAGCCCCATGCCAAAAAAAAAAGAAAAAAAAAGAGAAACAAATCTGAAAGTGTGCAAGCTTAAATGCCACTCCTGATAACCACACTTCTAGTTATTCAAAAAGCCTAATCTTGACTAATTAGTTTTAAATTTTTTGCTGATAGGGTAGTGAATTTGGTTTGCCAAACTGTTTAATCTTGGCTTATCAGTAGATAGATTAGGATAGAAATTAAAAGGTTCAAACAAATTCAAAATCTGAACCAAAATATCCAAAGAGAGATGACTCAAAAACTGTTTTATTTTTTAGAGTCATAAAAGAGAAAAACTATTTCTAATTTGCCCAAAATCTGAATCAGTTATCAAGGAAGAGACAACTCAAACAAAAGCAAAGACAGAGCTATGAAGAGAAGAGAAGGCCATGATGAGAAAATTTCATATCTTAAGCCTTCCATTTTGATTTTAATTTTCTACAAATAATAATCTATGTGCAGCTTGTTTTTATGCCATAGATCACAGCAAGTTAAAAAGCTTAATCTTGACTTGACTGTTTTTGAATTTATGTTATAGAATTTAGAGAATGGAAGTCTGTTGGACAGCTTAATCCCAACAGACAGTAGATTAGGTAGAGAATCATATGGATCCAACTGTTTAATCTGGATCCATGAAGAAATAAGGAGTAGATTTATATTAGTTTTTATGCTTTCAAAAGAATAAAATTTTGTAAGAGAGTTTGCCAATCCAAGTGCACTCTGATGAAGAGAAAATGAATAGATCAGTAGGATTGGGTAGGTAGAAAGTTTGTTGATAAGAGTTCCATTGTTTTCCAAAGATTGACAAATGGTTTCCAGAGCAAAGAAAGATCTTTTAAATTAGAAGAAACAGCCAAATGAATGAGGCAGCTGATCAGCCTCCCAGAAAATTCAAGTCTGCAATTCTTGATGCCTTCAAAAGGACACCATCCCCAAGTGGAGCCACTGTTAGCCACCCATAAAATTCTGTCATATCAGATGGTGGCTAAATAATGTTGGATAGCCTTCAAGAAACAATTTCATGATTAAAATTGTTGATACTTGAAGACTTTTTGATAATGTCCTATCCTTGGTTAATATTCACTACTGTTTCCATTCAAAACTCAGAAATCCTACTGATTTCTAAAAACCAAAGTACTTCTTCAAAGGCCCCTTTTCCCTTTTTTATTTCCACCACTAACCCCATTTTCTATCCTCCATTTCCCCTGAAAACCCCACAATTTCATGTTTCTCCCTTTTTCATTTCATTAAAATCCCTTTTATAAGGTTAAAACCCACTATTTTGACCTTACCGAAAGCCTTTATCTCCTTAAAAAACCATTAAAAACCATAGAAAACACACTTTTTCTATGCATTGGACTTAAGCCCCTCAGGCTAAGCCCCCTAGCTCTTTTCCCCCATGCACCCGAGCGCCAGAGCCAACTGCAAGACCCTCGGGCGCTTGTCCATTTTAGTATTATTTATCCGCCCAAAAACATTTAAAAAAAACCTTTGAATGTTATAAAAACCCGTCATTTCATTATTTTTATTAAAAACCCGCCCGTGCAATTGTGGAGCGATCTCAGTCATTCATCCAATCCACAGATCAACGACGTGGAGCACAACTTACCATTGGTCCCCGCCAGCTTTTCCCCACTCCAAAAACTGCGCGGTATTTTCCGCACCGCTTTCGGCCCCAAGGCTGTTTTCTCCCGTTGGCCAGCGATTCCATACGCTAGCCGACGCGTGTCCTCCACCCTGTTTCAAAACTGCCGCATAAAGTCAATCCCCCGCGCGTTATCTATCAGACCATGAGTGCCCTGCAGAATCGATGATAGCCGTCTGATCTGGGCCCGCTGATCCAACGGTTGATGATCGTCCAAGATGCCCGAAATTTAACCAAAGTACCCACACGTTAACCAAGCCATCGCGCGGCCAAAAATAAATCTCCACCGTCAATCTCTGTAGATCGACGACTCATATTCAATCTCCCTTTTCTGTTGCCTGGTCAACGACTTTTCCTCTGACCTTCCATTGCCCAATCCCGGCCGTCGATCATCGCGCGATCGACGGCTCAGATTCATCCTTCTCCCTTGATCGCCCCGTTCGATTTTGACCATCGATCTCTGTAGATCGACGGTCCAGACTTAATCTCCTTCTGACCTATTCCACGGTCACCTAGATTTGATCCTGGCCGTTGGATGATGCCATCCGACGGCCCATGCTCCTCCACACAGTCCCCGATGCAGATTGACCTATACGCAGGATTATATAACGTTTTTTCATGTTTTTTGCAGGTTTAAATGTATTTTTTGTCATTTCCAAAGAAGATTCGGCGACTGAGGGTGACGACCCTCCCTTGTTCGATTCCTCCGAGGAAATCATCCACAGGGTTTAAAATCACGTTATATTGATGTTTTCACAGGCATTGATGCCTTACATACCCTGCACAGCCCTGCACGACAGAAAAACCATGAAGATCAATGCAGAGAAAGAGTATCAGATGTTGAAGACCAAAAATGAACCAGAACAGCAGATTAGTGGACAGATTTGTGGGGATTAAGGCTAAGACAGTTATCAAACGCCTAAATCCCTGGATCTAAAACACAGATTAAAGGAAAACCTAAAATTTTTTATCAGACGGAATGCCTCCACCGCCATGTCTGAGGTAAATTGATTCCTCAACCACCACAGTGCCACCTGTGCCTCAAAGGATTCAATCAGGAGCTGAATTTATTGATCAAGATCATATTTTTGCCTCGACACAGCCAAATAAGTCACTTTCTCCCAGGGCCTTTAATGCAAAGAATATCTGCAGAGTTACTTCGGACTACCTGTGCCTCAAAGGTCAACAAATACTCCTACCCAGCTTAAATCATAAGTGTGAATCAATTAATACGGTGAACACCTCTTCTGTTTCTTCATTGAGCATCCCAAGGGCCAATGGGCCATTTAAATCCTGTATTAATTGTAATTGAGATCTTTTTCAGATCTCACCTCCTCATCTTTCTATATATACCACAGCAGAAGATGAGTGAGTGTTGTTGGTTGTTGGTTGCTGTTTGATCACAAGTTGTAAGATTGAAACTCTCTGAAATAAATATACAAGTCTGTTGAAGTTGAAAAACAAATTGAAGTCTTGGATGTCTTGATGATGTTGTTGCATCCCTGTTCCTGAGAAGGCTCTATCACTGGATTCATGAGCTTGGTTTTTGGTGAAGTATTCTAACTGTTTAATGTTTTCTCTTGTTTTCATTATGTTTCATAATCTCTTACTACAGTAGGCTGAAAGTTTTAGGCTAAGAAATGACTCCTGGAAGCACCTTAGACCTGTTCACCCTTCACTGTTTTATGTTTTCTTCTGCTGAAGTATTTTAAAGGCTTTAAACCTTCTCTTTAGTCTTCATGCTCGTTTATTTCCTTAATAGCTCAAATAGTTGGTTTCAGCATGATTTATGGTTCTCCCTGCTTGTCTGCCATCACTTGAAAGCTGTTATTGAAGTCTCCCTTTGAAGTACCATTGTCTTAAGTTAATCAAAGAGGTCGGTTTTGATCTTACCCTTTGCCCCTGCTTGAAAAATTGTTTTGAAGGTCGTTATAGTTGTAAGCATAGATGTTATTTAGGTGTTCCCTCTTCTATAAATGCAACTATCAGTGAATATTTTATGTTTTCTAAGTCCTTTAAAATAAAATCTTTGAGGAAATAGGGAGTTCCCCGAATCTTAGATTTCATTTTAAAAGTCGTCTTGAAGTCATTATTTGCTTAAAGAATGTTTGTGGAATTTATGGTTAGCCCTGTCTATCAAATATCTCTTTATTGTTAAGTTATGTTTTCAAGTTCCCTTTGTTGAGAATTAAGTTTCTCTTTCTAAAACATTAATTTCCATCTCATTCCAAAACAAAGGATCCTGTGGCCAAGTTAGATTTGCCCTTTGATATCCCATATCCCTTGAAGAGTTTGTCATGACCTTATTTTGACTCCATTTCCCAATGAACCAGATATTTCCTCTTTCTGTCTATCTTTCCTAGACCTTTCATATTCTTCTGTATCAACTCAACCCAACCAAACAAACATTTGCACTTAAATAACTAGTCTAAAATCCATAACCAAAGCAAACAAGATAAACCTTTGCAAACAAATATTTGAGAGATCCCTCTCTGAGAACAGGAGGACTAGATCCTGGAACTCTAAAGATTGGTTTTGATGTTGCCTTGTATTTTGATTTTCCAAACTGTCAAAACACGGGATACCAACACAAGTTATCTTTGAACTCCCTGGATTGATCTTCATACTCCTGCAAATACTCTCTAAGAGTCTCCTTCTTGGGTACACCTCCTTTCTTCCTCTTCATGAAGAAAGCACTGACAGGATGCCGAAGATTTGGTGATATGGATGAGTGCACATATCCATGAGATGAGAATTCTGAATTTTCCTCATGTATAGATCTTGTAGATCTGATCGGAAGATCTTTTTGCTCTTGAAACTCTCTAGGAGTTTCACTGCTTCTTCTTTCTCCTTCTTGTTCAACCTCACTGGAGAGGTTATTCTTAGATATGAAAACTGATGAGAGTAAAATCATATTCTCCAACATTCTGACCTTGCTCCTTACTGTACAACACTTTGGCTTGAAGCCACAGGCTGAGCTAAAGATCTTGCTTTGATACCACTATAATATTCCAAATCTGGAAATTAAGCAATATTTTAAAAAATATTGGTTATGAAGGATCAAAAAATCTCATAACAGATTTTATAATGCAGATCCTTTAATAAATACCACAACAGCAACTTTCTACAGCGTTTTATGGGCAAAAAGGTGGGGAAAAGTGATGATTTTGGCCCTAAAATGAGTATATTCAGATATCTGCATAAAAATAAGGGAAAATACTTTGGGATATGTTAACTCAAGCTATATGGAACCTCCATACAAAATTTCAGCAAAAAACAATGCGTTTTTCTATGTTAAACAGTTCCTCCATTCCTGACTAGGCTAGAAAACCCTGATTTCCCATGACTTAAAGTATGCAGATTGAACTGAAGCTTTAGTAGCGTGATTTTATGAAGGGATTAGCTGATTTTATGCATGAAAATCAGTATGGAAACTTAGAATAAGATTAAAATTATTTAGACTAAGAAAAACAAATATTTTTATAAAGGAAGGCCCCAAAAGAAGTGTTGCAACACATGAGAAAAGACTGCAGAACCGTGACAGCATTATTTTTAGGGCTGAAGCAGAAATTTATTAATTATTCAGATCTAGATCAGATATGTACATAAAAATTTAGATCCAATACAGATCCATGTACAAGAAAGGCTGATCTATACATTCCCCTTGGGGTTTTGCTTAAAGCATGAAGCACCGAAAGTAGATCTGAGATCTAAGTATGTAGATCTGTAGAATGATTAAGAAATTTCTGAATAATGTAGTGGTATAGTAGATCAAATCTGAAACAACCATGGATTGGATGGCCAATCCATGGATCACCACAGTGAAAGGAAGAATCCCAACACTAGAGATCTCTCCTCCAAAACGCAAGAAAAACACCTTGTAGCTGTAGATATGAAAATAATGTTGTCTTAGGGAGAAGAAAAATGTTGTAGCTTCTAAGAATTATTTGGCCTGATGCCAAGATGTAGATCTGAAGTACAATCAGCAAATGAACTCTTCCAAGAGGTTAAAAGACACACTCACTGAGAAGAGCCACTACTATCATCTATATCTAAGCATATCTAGTCTTCCACTTGCTGCAGCTCACAAGACAACTCAACCCTCAATATGAGAAACATTGTAATCTAAGGTGAATCTTGGCCCAAGCCTAATAGTGGACAATTTTAGCACAATTCTCCTCCAAGAGTTGCTCAAGGTAGGAGGTGGGATTCCTGAACAGGAATGCCCAACTAGGGATGTCTAAGCAGACAGACCTTTAGAAATAATGATCTTCAACAACCTTTCCTTGTTGCTCTCATCTTCCTTTTATTAGTTAGGAGTCTTGCCAAACCCTAAACCACCTTGAATCACTTAACCCTTTTCACATTAGATCCTCCTTCTAGAACTGCGCTTTCCCTCAAAGAGGTTCAATGCATCTAGACTGCATTGTTTGACTTGGTCAAAGATGACCCATTCTTGTGATTTAACCCATTCACCCTTCCCAGATATGTATTTGTTCACATAGGCATTGATTTATTCTTGGTTTTCAGGAGTTTTACATGTCCTCCTTTACAATTTATTCATCAATCATGAAATGAAAAATTAAACAAGGAAAAATTAATGTTCCTATTAGCTGAAGCTAATTTAGGAACATTACATAGGAAGTTATGGCCTCGTGTCAATAAGGGAAATTAGCAATGGGCCTCGCACCCATTGGTGCTCTGTCTCAGTGGAGTGCCTGCGCCGAGTTGTTTTTGTAAAGTTCTTTAAATATAGAAGCGAAGTTTCCATTGCCAACCACTTTGTGAGCGAGTCAGCATGGGTGGTTCGACTGAATAACGTTGAGCACCCTCCTTTGGTTTCTTGTTTCCTACATTTGGGGAAACCTCCCAAAGGATAAGGCCTCCCTTCCACCATATGAGGGATCCCAACTTCCTGATCCCCTTCTATAAATACATATCTCTCACATAGATGTAGCTAGCTAAATGGTTTGGATAACTGAACATTTTGGAGAATAGTTGAAACAATATGACATAGCTGGTGTGAGATAGAGCAGAGAGAGACACTTGTTGAGAGAGAGTCTAGGCTGACTACCTCACCAAGTCCAAATTCCCCGACAAATGCTCGAGACATGCTTTGACTGGACCCATTGAAGGAGGCTGCGATGTCAAGGCTCATTTGGTTGTAATCTCTTTCTTTCTATTACTTAATACATGACTGATGTTTTGGTTCCCGTTTTGTGTTGATATGATTAATATTGCACTATACGTTTAATTCTCCTTGAACAATTAGTGAGTTATGAATGCAAATATTGTTTCGTATGCTTTTTTTGTTCTCTGATCCTTGTGCAAGCACCTGAGTACCACTGCTTAAGGACTACGACGTGTCAAGATGAAGATCAGGATATTTCTACCGCAGCTACGACAACTGTGTTGGAACAAAGGTAGGACATCTATCTCGACTCAGTTTCATTCATTAACTTGGAATAAACAAATTAGAATGTCCTCTTACAGCTAGACCCACCCTGTTATCACCAAAATCATACCTGATTGGATGTTGATCAGACAACTTCAGTGTAACTATTTCAAACCAATCTTGTGACTGAGGCTTAGCCTCCTCAATCTGAGAGGGCTCTCTCAAGGATTAATGATATTTAATAAAGATGTAGATAGATGGCTAACTCTTTTTTTATGTGTTCATTTTGTATGTTCGCATGTTGAAAAGATGAAGGCTTGCTACCATTGAGCTATCGAGTCAGTGATAGGGATAAAGATAACAATGGCTCTCCTTGTGGAAGCTGAGGCTTGTATATATTTCAATGAAAGAGTAGCACATTAAGGAAAATCCCAATAATTTGAAGTTCAAAGGAATTCAGAGCATGTAATACATGAATTATGAGTAATGAGACATCAAGGCTATGGAAGAAAAACATTTCAAATATAGGACATAAAACACATAGAAATACACTAAGAATTTTAGGTGAAGAAAAGTTATATTGTTACTATATATATCAGTCAATCCAAAGGTTTACAAAAGTAGTCTGCTCAGATAACATTTTCCAACCCTCTAGATTGAAAATAATATTAGCATGTATACATTTGGCTTATGGAGTCAAAACAATTTAGTAAATCAGTGAATCCACTTGACATGGAAGTTGAGGCATATTAGAGTTTTTAGTCGTAGGTCACACACACATGAACATGTAAAAACATAGTCAGTTCACCTATAAAGGAAGTCAGAGCATCTAAAGATGAGTTTTGAGTAATATATATGAACACCACTGCAAATAAGATATATAAGAAACACTAATAGAACAAGAAAACACTAAAAACCCCTTCTGAATCTCAAGTTGGTCAAGTAGAAGCTCTCTGTATTAGCTGAAACAATCTTTTTACAATAAGCACCCTTTTTGCCAAAAATGTCCAACCCTTTTCTAATTCGACCTAATGGACTTTAATAGACCATTTACCACATGATATGATCTCATCTTAGGATAGATACATCAAATTTTGTAACTCTTGACACCTTGCATAACCATAAAACATCAAATTTATGACAAACAGACACTTATCCTACTTGATAGTCCTATTTAAACTAGGACTCAAACTCTTCATTACTATCTTTAACAACATTATCCTAACAACATTTTCTATTTTAAATTACATCATTTGCAAAGTGTATCATCACATGTTCAAATTTGGATGATGGGCTTCAGTTATTCATGACCACTTTGCTGACCTCCACAAAAGTAGGAAACCAAACCCTGTTTTTTTAGGCATAAGATTCTTTTCCTTCTTTGAACATTTTCACCATAATTTAAACTTTATTTCATGGTCCTTTGCTGTTGGAGATTATCTTAACATGTCTCATCACTCATATCTAGCCTCCAGCTGTCCAAAAACCACTGCAAAACTTGTTCAAAAGGCTGTAATTTATGGCGCTACGAAAACACAACAGTTTCGTAGTGCCCTTTGTAGTGCTGCTATTTCAACCTTTTGTCTTCAAAAACTTGGTTCTTTCCTTATGAAAAAATCTATTAATCCTTCAATACATCTTCCATAACAATTAAAGCTCTTAAATCATCCTTTAAACCCTTGAAAACTGACCAAAAATGAGCAGAAAAGGCAGCTACAGCAGTTTCGTAGCACTTTTTTGCTTTTTTACACTAGATTCTCTACGAAATTGCTGAGTATGCAGTTTTGTCAAAAATTTTACCATGTGAAAAGTATTATTGCCCCAAAACTCAAAATATTACTTATATCATCATCTAAAAATCATATCAACCATATACTAACTTCATTTTAGCTTTTTTGAGGCATTTCTTCTTCATTTGCAATAGGTTGGCCTATTGGTTTTCCTGTTTTTCCCGAAAAATAGGTCTTGGGACAAAGCCTATATCTCCTACTCAATGATTTATTTTGAGAAACTGAAGGAAGGTTTTGTAGGCCATTATGTCTTTAATAAAAACATCTCTTGGTTTTTTGAAACATATCTCCCATTGTCCAGAAAATGTCTTTGAAAAACATGTGTAAAATAGGAAAACTCTGTTTCTGAAAATAGGGCTTCAAAGAAAGCCTTGTATATTCCAACTGATAACACTTGTGAGAAACATGAGAGAGATTGTTGTTATTTGATATGTTTTTGAAAATAAACTCTCTCAGTTTCTTAAAATACCTTTCTTTTTGCTCAGAAAAATCCTTTGAATTTGACTGCTCAAAACCAAAAAACAGAGTTTTGCTTCACATTGCGCTACAAAAAGACAATGCTTTCATAGCTCAAAACGACTTTTTTAAATGGGTGGCACTACGAAAGTAAGGCTTCTTGGCTAATTGGACAGTTTTGATGAAAAAAATTAGGGAAATGAAATGAATGATGAAATGATGAATGACTTGACATGAAAAACCCTTAAAATGAATTTATTTAACACTAAGGAAGGTTCAAATCTAAAAATATAATACTCCCTTTTGGTCAAATTCAAGAAATGATTCCTAAGACCCTATTTTGAACCATGATCATAAAAAAACTTGACACAATGATTTCTAAATTGTTTTGAGTGATAACAGTGGCTCCACTTGGGATAGTGTGCCCTTGTGGTACATTAAGAACCAATAGTTCCAGTGCTGCTATCCATCTTCTTGGAATAAAAAATTTAAAATTTTACCAGGTCTTCTTCAAACTCTTATAGCCTTCACCTCGGGATCAAGCTTGATTATCACTGCAGAAGAACCAAATATGTACCTACTGAAAAGATGCTAAGTCAACTTTGAGCTTATTCACATGCTACTACCTACCCTATCAGCTGCAATCTCCATTTTTAACTCAAGAAACATGAAACTTCTAGTGAAACTAGTCATTGATCTGATCTGATGTTTGAACCTGTTGACTGCACCTAAACCAAAAGAAATCATGATACTAAAATTACCAAGGCAACATAAAATATATCTGATCCTCATAATGAAAACATAACTGTAAATCTGGATTGTAGAACTCTTCCATGTAGTCAGCTATATGATCAAAGAAGACATGATCTGTTTGATGCTTCTCATGACATTCTGTAGCTTTGGAAAACTTATATATGCTTTTCTCAGCCACACAAGATTTCAATTGTGTACTCTCAAACTGCTGTTCAAACTTATTTTAAAAACTAGTGTATTCTTCCTCAATCTCAAAAGAGAAAGGAAGCAACACCCTCTCTTTGTGTTATAGCATGGAAAGATTTTTAAAATACTGATATTGATCTTGAAGATAATGATATTGAATTTGACCTTCAAAAAATTCAATGTCTTTCCCAATATTCTTAGCAGCTTCGTCCACAAATTGAATCTTATCTTCTGACTTGCACTCAAATGACTTCAGATTAGAAGACAAGGATAAAGAAAAAATTTCACCCACTTCTTCATTAGTGTGATCATTATTTGATGTAGGCTGATGCAAGAAATGACATGAATAATAAAATTCGTCCTTTACCTGAGGATTGTAGCAATTATCTTCCAATATTTCCTCTCGTTGTTTGAAATTATTCTCATACTCCTGATGATCAAAGGATTGACAAGTCTGCTGCAAATTTTCCTCAAACTCAAAGGATCTAACATAATTTTCATAAATAAACTATTGTTGGGTTTCATTTTCATCTAAGAAAGAGGCTATCCTTTCTTCTTGGTGATGAGAGGGATTGTCATGAAGGGCTTCTAAAATTTCCTCATCCATGAACTCATCACCTTCATAACAATTCTCCAAATATTCAATAAAACTCATACAATGTTGACAAAAGTATTTGACCAGCAATAAGGAGGTATGACAGTCTTCATACATCTCATAAAACGTAACATGGAAATCAGCAAGAGAATATAATGAACCATTTGGCAAGCTTCCATACTAAGACCGTGCTTTTCCTTCCAAAGTGGCCATAAACATCTTCATGAGACAATCCTTAGGGAACTGAACCTTAAGACTATGTACATGCATATGGAATCTAACCAAATGAAGTGCAACATTGTCTTTCTTTTCATATTTAAATATAGGAAGATCAGTTAACCATTCAAACTTTGGAATAGGATTTGGAAAACTAGGGATATGAGACCGATTCATAGGGGCATACCTGGAATTTATTCTTGCAATGGAACTTATCTTGAATCTTCATCAAGCTATTGATATTCAAGTAGTGGAGTCACCTTCCAATTGATTATTTGATGTGTGGAGTTGCCAAAGCAGAAATACAGCCAATATGTGCCTAAGTGTCTGCTGCTCTCAGACCTTAGAACTAAAACTTTGTCGTTCTTCCCAGGGAAAATTTACACCTTCGATCCTCCGCAATGACACCAAAATTTTGTCACCAAAATCGTACCTGGTTGGCTACTGATCAGAAAACTTTAGTATAACTATTTCAAACCAATATTGTGACTGAGCTTAGCCTCCTCAATCTGAGAGGGCTCTCTCAAGGGTTAATGATATTGAATAAAGATGTAGATAGATGGCTAACTATATTGTTTCTGTCTCGATTTTGTATGTTTTTAGGTTGAAAAGATGAAGGCTTGATACCATTGGGCTATGGAGTCAGTGACAGGGATAAAGATAACAATGGCTCTCCTTTTGGAAGTTGAGGCTTATATATATTTCAATGAAAGAGTAACACATTCAGGAAAAACCCAATAACTTGGAGTTCAAAGGAAGTCAGAGCATGTAATACATGATTTATAAGTAATGAGACATCAAGGCTATGGAAGAAAAACATTTCAAATATGGGACATAAAACTCATTGAAATACACTAAGAATCTCAGGTGAAGAAAATTTGTATTGTTACTATATATATCAGTCAATCCAAAGATTTATAAAAGTAGTCTGCTTAGAAAACATTTTCCAACCCTCTATATTGAAAATAATATCAGCATGTATACATTGGGCTTATGGAGTCAAAACAGTTTAGTAAATCAGTGAATCTAATTGACATGGAAGTTGAGGCATATCCGAGTTTTTAGTCATAGGTCACACACACATGAACATGTAAAAACACAGTCAGTTCACCTACAAAGGAAGTCAGAGCATTTAAAGATGAGTTCTGAGTAATATAGATGAACACCAATTCAAATAAGATATATAAGAAACACTAATAGAACAGGAAAAAACTAAAAACCCCTCATGAATCTCAAGTTGATCAAGTAGAAGCTCTATGTATTCGCTGAAACAATATTTTTACAATAAGCACCCGTTTTGCCAAAAACGTCCAACCCTTTGCTAATTCGACCCAATGGCCTTTAATAGACCATTTAACACATGATATGATCTCATATTAGGCTAGATATATCGAATTTATAACTCTTGACACCTTTCATAACCATAAAACATCAAATTTATGACAAATAGACACCTATCCTACTTGACAGTCCCATTTCAACTAGGACTCAAACTCTTCATTACTATATTTAAAAAAATTATCCTAACAACCTTATCAATTTGAAATTACATCATTGTTTGTGCTCAACCTAGTCTCCTAAATTGAGTTCATTAATTGTCAACCAGGGTCAGTAAACTACTGAAGTGTGGTGCACTATATGTGCCTAGGTATCTATTTCCCACAACGTTGTGTTTAGTGTTTTGTGATGTTTTTGGTCTTTTGTGATGATTTATGATGTTTTTGGTCTTTTGGTGATTTTATGTTCACAAGAAAAATGGCTAGAAAGCTAGTGGAAGGAAGCTAATGATTAAAAACAGAGTGAAGCCTAAATGGTTGATGACAAATGACAAATGCAATTGCAAACACTGAAGTAGAATCAAATATAATCTATGACTAAGCAAAAACAAAGCTTGATAATGACTTCTAAGGAATGATTTAAAACATAAACTCAACTTGAAAAATGATCAACTAAGTATGCAAATCTTCCTAACTAAACAGTTTAAACAACTAACTTATAATGCTGCAACATTTTATCCCTGATTAGAGATTTGAAGCATAATTGGAGAAAAACATTGATACCATCATAAGAGCTTCTATCCTAGGATTAGTTCCTAACTCTATTCTGCAACTTAATTTGATAACATTACATTTCACTCAAAGGTTATAGATTTTTAAAAATAGTCTTTTGAGGAAGTGTTTGTTTGTAAAAAGATGAGGAAGTTGCAGAAGTACTTCAGGCCTTAAAATGATATTATCTTCTGTTCATCTGGTTATGGATCAATTGTAGATTTTAGAACAAGAAGATGTTTGTAAATAATGAAGGTTGTTTTGTTAATCTTAACAACTGAAGTAATCTAATGTGCAGTGAATGACAATCTGAATATGGAGTGCAATGCAATGAGTTAATCTAAGAATGAACTTAAGATGCCACTAATCTAAAACAATGCTGAACTATAAGTCATCATCAAACTCAAAACAAAGTAACTGAACATGAATTAAGTGCAATTAAACTCCGGAGTATCCTAACTAAGCTACCATGCATTATTCTATGGAATTATACAGTCTGTTTGTCCATCATTATTGATATTTTGGAAGAGTTCGTTCTTTTGGAAGAGATTTTAGAACAATTCTGACTGTGTAATTGAATGAAAATGCAAGCAAAAAGACTGAAAGCAATGAAAAACTAAGATATCATAGCCATCTCCTACTCGTCATTAAGATATTTTGGGCAAGCGTTTAAGAGCAAGAACAACGATGGTACTTAGTGCAAACACACAACTAAAACATTCATTATCACGGTTATGCCTTGGACTCCTTAAGGATTTCTTGAAAGAGTTTCTTCTTGTGGAAGAGTGATTAGAACAAGTGTAACTGTGATAGTGAACAACAAAAATTACAACTAAATCCTACAATACTATAGCCATTTCCCATTCATCATTATAATATTTTGGAAGAGCTTCTTCTTGTGGAAGAGTTAGAATGAGTATAACTACAGTAACTAATAAAAGCAACTACGAATTCAACTTCTAATCCTACAATACTATAGCCATTTCCCATTCATCATTATAATATTTTGGAAGAGCTTCTTCTTGTGGAAGAGTTAGAATGAGTATAACTATAGTAGCTAATAAAAACAAATACAAATTCAACTTCATAAACGTAAAGGCAACTAGAATACTTATCTAAATTACGTAAATAAATCCGTGCAAGAGGCAGGGGCCCTCTACCACCTGACGGAATCTAACTCCAAATCAAATCAACGCTTTCAAAACAACACTGTCTGCTTCATTAAAGATGAAATAACTTGAACATAGCACTCTGCGTCTTCAGAAATGTAGCACAGAATCTAAGCAAAATCTAGCATAAAATCTAACATCAAATCTTACATAGCTCTCGGTTTCCCAAGTGTTTATATAGCAAATGCACATAACAAGACTTGCAACAATTTCAGGAACACTGTCTTTCCTTATCGGAATCACATTAGGACTCTTGAAGTGGCTGCGTGAAGAGGAAAAAGACATCTGGACTGAAATAGTCCTAATAGAAGTCTGCTTTCCTAAATGTGTTCCCACATTCCAAAACCGTACCCAGAATTCGTTTCTTCCTCCATGATGAGCAACGAACCATGTAGACATGACGTGGATTATGCCCATATGCGGTTTTTCTTGAGAGGCCACCTGGAACATACTCAAACGTGAAGACAACTGCAGAATCGCCGGTTAGCTACGGAATGTCTGCATTCTGCAGCTAGTTCCGGTCAAAATGCTTTACAATGGCAAAAATCACAAAATTTAGCAAGTCAGTCATGTAAATCATTCTAGAAGTAATTTTAACTATATTCACTGATCAATTGGGTCTAGGATAGCAATGGACAAAGGAAAATGAGGTAAAATGAGGTGAAAGAAAGCACAATTTTAAAGCTCAACATACCCCCACTGCTGTCTCTTTGCATGTCCTCATGCAAATTATCCTATCAACTCAGAGGCTTCTGCAAGGACATCTAATCCTCTCCTTCTCCTTTGTCTGGAAGCTAGAGATCTTCTGGGTTTTCTGATAACAAGTTTGAACCTTAGGTTGGTGAGTGCCCTGATTAGCTTCTTGTTCCTTTTCTTCAACTTCTCATTGGTCTTTTCCACTTTGTCTATATGTAGGGATAAGGTTGAGTTCATATCAGTTTTGAGCTTGATTTGATCCTTGAGAATTTCATTCTCATTTTTTATGTGTCTATTCAGTAATTCCAACTCATACCTATCCCTTCTTAATACATCTATTTCAGACAGTGGAGGACTAGGGGTTCTCTCTCTGCTTTCTGAAGCTCTCATTTCCAAAGTTTCCACATAGTCATAAATTTCTTGTTGAGCAGGGTCAATTTCAGGGGTTCCTTCATTAAAGTCCTCTTCAACATCTTCTTCAATGGATGTTTCTTCATCTTCTATATTAATCACCCCTGTTTGTTTGATTTGAGTTTTCTTTAGTTTTCCCTTTAGTCTGTGGCTTCTTCTAGGCTGAGAGGATCCCTCTCCTTTCTCTGTGGCAGATTTCTTGATTACCTTCTCTTTCTTAAGTTGCCTCTTGATTTGAGTCAACTTCTCTAAAATAATTTCCTTACTGCTCTCTTGGACTGTTTTGTCAATTTCAACTTTTGAAGCCCTCCATTTTCTACTTCTTCTTGTAGGCTGTGGTTCAGGTGATGGTTCTTTTGGCTCTTCAAAATGATTTCTTATCAAGAAATTGTCCCATGTATCATTTGTTTTAGCTAGATGGTGTTCAATCAAAATTTTAACCAAACCATGATGATATAGGGTTGTATCTAAAAATTGAACCCTTCTTTGAACACAGGAAGCCATCTTCTTCAGACTTTGAAGCAAGAAATATGGTAGGTTTAAGTCTTCCCCCAGAAAATGCATTATCAGTATAATGTGGTAGACATAAAATGTCCCATATCTACCCTCACATGTAATAAACTTTTGCAGAAGAAGTAGTATGTTTCTCCATTTATTTTTCAGTGCAGAACTGGGAATTCCTTTCTTAAATACAGTGACATCTATACCTGGTGATTTTAAAATTTGCTTCCAGGATTCATTGTGGAATTCTCTGTTTTTGAACCATCTTTCTCCAGTTCTGAGCAACCCTGTAGCTTCTGCAATAAAAACTTCAGTGATAGTAAATTTGACATCTCCCACTTCAACTTCGGTTCCTTGAAATGATCTTGCAAATGTTTTAGTGACTTCCTTGTGGAAGCCATTAAATTTCTCCAAAAATTGAAGCCATCCTATTTGTTGTAACATTTCTTTGCATTGAGGGTAGCCTTGTAAATATTTTGAACCCACTGGTTTTGTTCTTACAATGAAACCCATAATTGCTTCTTCAATGTTCAAATTAACACTCTTCTACCCACAAAAACAATGACTTTCACCTTTGAATTGAAATGGCTTCAAGTTCTTAATGAAAATGGCTTCAAATTTCGGAATGACATACCTCTGATTGATAATGACAAATGTCTTCAAACTTCGAGCTAATATACCTCTGGTTGACAATTGAACTTTGGACTGATATGCCTCTGTTTGACAATGAAAGCAGTTTCAAATTTCGAGCTGATATGTCTCTGATAGACAGTGGCAAATGGCTTCAAATTCTCACACTGCTATATTTTGCTTCTCGGTGACAAATGACTTCAAATTCTTCACTGCAATACCTCTATCTCCTGATGACAAATGACTTCAAATGCTTCACTGTTATACCCCTGTCTCCTAGTGACAAAAGATTTTAGACTCCACACTACTATACCTCTGTCTTTTGGTAGCAAATGGTTTCAAATTCAACACGACTATACCTCTGCGTTTACAATGATAATCTCAATCTCTGCCCACAGTGATACTTTGTCTGCCCACAGAATCAAATGGCTTCAAATTCTCACGCTGCTATACCTCCGAATTTACCCTTTTGCTCTGCTCTGCGTTTACAATGATAATTCTCAATGCTATACCTCAGTGATAATGCTTTGATATTCAAACTGATATCCTTTTGCTCTGCCCTTGGTGATAAGAATATCTCTGTCTACGGAATGAAATGCCGGCTACAGAATGGAGTGATGGCAGTGGTCACGGAATGAAGTAGTGGAGTGAGGTGGAGGGAATGAATTAATGATTGAAGAGACGACGGATATTTTTACAACGGCAAAGAGAATCATCATTGAATGATTTGGTTAAGAGACGTGAAGAATTCAAATACCTCGACCATTTTAACCACTTAAATGATATCGGGCATGAAATTTGAAATGGGAGATTTTAATCCAAAGTATGTGGAGGGTTTATTGGTCTTGATCAATAAAAATAATTAAAACAACCTTTTCGAACAATCCATAACTAAAACTATGCTAAACTTTTATGAAATGCCATTATAATTTAAACTTGTTACCTCTGCCTTTCATTTGATTTTTGTAGTCTTTATCTTCTTGTTCACCTTTGGAAGAGTCTTCATTATCCTTCTTTGATGCTTTTGATTCATGGATACACTGGGTCACTTTGTTGCAATTCTAATGTCTGCTGATTGATGCCTTCAGGGTTTGTAGCTGCGGAAAGACTGTCTGGCTGCAGAAAGGCTGATCAGCTGCAGAATGTCTGTTGAGCTGCAGAATGTTCCTATAGAGCATTTTAATCATGGAATGGAGTGTTTTTGGAATATAGGTGAAATGTTATATGGTATAAATGAATATGGATGATGGATTATGATATGTATGAAGTGGATGATGAAATGGAATGGATTCAGTTTATGAAATGGAGTGAAAGAACATAAGAACTGTACTGCAATTCATGACATGTTTTATTCACTTACAGCAAGACATCAAATTTTGTATTTTGACATGAAAATGAGATGGATGGAGTATGGAATGCGATGAATGATTTGTGGAATGGAGTATAATATGAATGAATGAATGAGATGGAGTATGGATGGATAAGTGAATGGAGTGAAATGAAATGAAATGGATCATAAGCACTATGGATCTGAACTTATGATTTTTGTAACAGCTGCTTGCAAAAACAAAAATGGGAAAAGTTAGAGTGTCAGAGAGACTCTGATTTTCACCCTATCTTTTCTGTATAAACATGCCAATCAATGATTGGTTTTCATGTTTATACCTTTTTTTTTTTTTTTTTTTAATCCTACTCTACTTGAAAAAGAAAATCTTGTTCAAGTATATGAGTACTTCCAATGGAACCATGTCTGTAACAAGATGATAGATAAACTCATATGCAGGTTTGAAAGACACTCTTTGATATGTACCTGTTTATGAGATGCCAACTGTCTTGATTTAGATGATGTCAAAAGATATTGAATAATTGAGCATTGGAATCCAATGACTGAATTGAACCAAGATTCAATGTAATCTTGTCTTCCTTGTCTTTCCTCTATCATGAAATGCAAGTCTTTGGAGATATGATCTTCATTCATAGAATCTAGTGATAGGCATGCATGAGAATTTTCAATCTCTGGTTCCAATATCTCCTCTTTATCAATAGACATCCCTGATTCTTGGACCTTATCTGAGTCTTCTTCTTCTGTTTGTTGTTCTTCAATGACAGCTGGTGAATCATTTTGCAATACCTCAGAATTGTAAGTTGATTGAGGTGTTTTATTTTTGGGGATATGAAATGGTTGTGGAGGTAGTGGAGTGGGAATGAATTTTTGGGGTGCTTGTGTGGATGATAATGGAAAAGGTTGAATTGAGGTCAAATGAGGGTGATATTGATGTTGTGGTGGAGGCGAATGGTATGAATAACATTGATGATGGTATTGAGGATAGAGAGGGAAAGATTGAGGATATGGTGGATTTCCTTTATAGGGCCTTTGCCAACTTTGTTGCCAAGATTGGTTTTGAGGTTGGAATTGAGATGGCCAAGGTTTCCAAAGTTGGTTTTGAGGTTGGGATTGAGATGGCCAAGATTGCCAAGGCAAGGGTGTTTTCCAATTACCTTGAGATTGTTGTGCATAACCTTGATATTGTGCATAAGGATATTGCATCATATTGGGTTGATGAGGCTGCCATAGTCCTCTTGGAGCTACATAACAAAGTTGCTCTTGTGCTTGATTTGCTCCATTATCCTTTTGGTAAATTGCCTTCAACCCTGGTAATGATGGGCAATCTTCAGTAGTATGTGATCCTGCACAAATTTTACACATTTTAATGTTATCAAGTGGACATTCATGCAAAGCATGTTTCTTTCTACATTTAGGGCAAAATATAAATGAAGCAACTTTTTGCTTGTTTTGCACTCTTAGCATGTCAGTTTGTTCATTTAAATTACCAAGAATGTTTATCAAATTGTTAGGTTTAGTTTGACTTACCAATTTTGATGCTGACTTACTTACTTTTGCCACAAATGGATGTTGAGGGGACCTTACACACTTTGATTTTCCTCTTGATATGTTCTTGCATAGTTCACAAATTTCTTGAAATGACAATCGATAAACATCTCCTTTTCCCACAAGATTAAGAAGATCAATCCATTCATCCTTTATAGCATTTAGTAGGAGAGTTTTTAATGCATCTCATCCTAAATTATGCAATTTAGATCTTTTGATATTATAAATAAATCTCTCCACTAAATCTTCTAGGCTTTCATCCTCTTTTTGGTTCATCTTAAAGACTTCATTTCTAAGGTCATGGTGCATGCAATAACCTTTATATTTTTCCAAAAATACTCTTTTCATATCATCCCATGTCCTTATAGAATTTGTTCCTAAAGTCATGAACCATCTAAGAGCTCTATCCTTCAATGTTACCGAAAACAAATTCAATTTTTGCATGTGCAATGAGTAGCCATAAGATCTACAAATTATTTCAAATTCAAAAAGAAAGGTTTCCGGGTCTTCTGATCTCATACCTTTGAAGTTAGGAAGTACAGATGGATGGATGTTCTTCATTTGAATGTTGATATCAGTTTCTTGAATGGGAAATCCAAAGGGATCTTCCTCATTGTCATCATCTCCATCCATTTCTTCAACCTCCTTTGTCACCTCTTCTTCTACCTGCAAATATGAATTCATGATGTGGATGTGTGGCTCTTACTGCACCACATGATATAGTGGGTGTGGTAGGTGATTGAAGTTTTTGTTTTTGTTTTTGTTTTTGTGGATGTAGGAAATCAGGATACCTAGTTACACTTCCCCGGCAACGACGCCAAAATGTTTGGTCTCAATCTAGTCTCCTAAACTGAGCTCATTTAATTGTCAACCAGGATTTGTAAACTGCTGAAGTGAAGTGTACCATATGTACCTAGGTGCTTGTTTCCTAATGCGTTGTGTGTAGTGTTTTGTGATGTTTTTGGTATTTTGTGATGATTTATGATGTTTTTGGTCTTTTGGTGGTTTTATGTTCACAAGAAAGATGACTAGAAAGCTGATAGAAGGAAGCTAATGATTAGAAACAAAGTGAGACCTAATTGATTGATGACAAATGACAAATGCAATTGCAAACACTGAAGTAGAATCAAATCTAAACTATGACTAAGCAAAAACAGAGCTTGATAATGACTTCTAAGGAAATGATTAAAAACATAAACTCAACTTGAGAAATGATCAACTAAACATGAAAATATTCCTAACTAAACAATTTAAACAACTAACTTATAATGATGCAGCATTCTATCCTTGGTTAGAGATTTGTTGAAGTATGTTTGGAATAAAACATTGATATCATCATAAGATCTTCTATTCTAGGACTAGTTTTCTAACTCTATTCTGCAATTCAATTGAATGTCACAAAACCTTACTCAAGAGTTATTGATTTATTTTCAAAGTAGTCTTTTGAGGGAGGATTCTGTTTATGGAATGATAAGGAAATTGCAGAGATACTTCAGGCCTTAAAATGATGTTGTCTTCTATTCATATGGTTATGGATCAATTGTAGATTTTAGAACAAGAAGATGTTTGTAAATAATGAAGGCTGTTTTGTTAATCTTAACAACTGAAGTAATCTAATGTGCAGTGAATGAAAATCTGAATGTGAAGTGCAAATGCAGTGAGTTGAACTAAAGCTGAACTTAAAATGTCATTAATCTAAAACAGTGCTGAACTACAAGTCATCATCAAACTCAAAACAAAATAACTGAACATGAGTTAAGTGCAATTAAACTCCGGAGCATCCTAACTAAGCTACCATGCACTATCCTATGGAATTATACAGTCTGTTTTTCCATCATGACTGATATATTGGAAGAGTTCCTTCTTTTGGAAGAGGTTTTAGAAAAATCCTGACTGTGTAATTGAGTGCAAATGCAAGCAAAAAGACTGAAAGCAGTGAAAAACTAAGATATCATAGCCTTTTCCTACTCGTTATTATGATATTTTGGGCAAGCGTTTAAGATCAAGAGCAGCAATGGTACTTAGTACAAACACACAACTAAAACATTCATTATCACGGTTATGCCTTGGACTCCTTAAGAATTTATTGGAAGAGTTTCTTCTTGTAGAAGAGTGATTAGAACAAGTGTAACTGTGATAGTGAACAACAAAAATTACAACTAAATCCTACAATACTATAGCCATTTCCCATTCATCATTATAATCTTTTGGAAGAGCTTCTTCTTGTGGAAGAGTTAGAATGAGTATAACTACAGTAGCTAATTAAAACAACTATGAATTCAACTTCAAATCCTACAATACTATAGCCATTTCCCATTCATCATTATAATTTATTGGAAGAGCTTCTTCTTGTGGAAGAGTTAGAATGAGTATAACTACAGTAGCTAATTAAAACAACTACTAATTCAACTTCAAAAACGTAAAGACAGCTAGAATACTTATCTAATTTACGCAAATAAATCCGTGCAAGAGGCAGGGGCCCTCTACCACCTGACGGAATTCAACTCCAAATTAAATCAACGCTTTCAAAACAACATTGTCTGCTTCATTAAAGATGAAATAACTTGAACATAGCACTCTACGTCTTCAGAAATGTAGCACAGAATCTAAGCAAAATCTAGTATAAAATCTAACATCAAATCTAACATAGCTCTCGGTTTCCCAAGTGTTTATATAGAAAATGCACATAACAAGACTTGCAACAATTTTAGGAACACTGTCTTTCCTTATCAGAATCACATTAGGACTCTTGAAGTGGCTGCGTGAAGAGGAAAAAGGCATCTGGACTGAGACAGTCCTAATAGAAGTCTGCTTTCCTAAATGTGTTCCCACGTTCCAAAACCATACCCAGAATTCGTTTCTTCCTCCATGATGAGCAACGAACCATGTAGACATGACATGGATTATGCCCATATGCGGTTTTTCTTGAGAGGCCACCTGGAACATACTCAAACGTGAAGATAGCTGCAGAATCGCCGGTTAGCTACGGAATGTCTGCATTCTGCAGCTAGTTCCGGTCAAAATGCTTTACAATGGCAAAAATCACAAAACTTAGCAAGTCAGTCATGTAAATCATTCTAAAAGTAATTTTAACTAAATTCATTGATCAATTGGGTCTAGGATAGCAATGGACAAAGGAAAATGAGGTAAAGTGGAATGAAATAAAGCACAATTTTGAGGCTCAACAATCATTTTCCAAGTGTATCATCACATGGTCGAATTTGGATGATGGGCTTCAGTTCTTCATGACCACTTTGCTGACCTCCACAAAAGTAGGAAACCAAACCCTGTTTTTTTAGGCATAAGATTCTTTTCCTTCTTTGAACATTCTGACCATCATTTAAACATTATTTCGTGGTCCTTGGCTAATGGAGATTATATTAAGAGGTCTCATCACTCATCCCTAGCCTCCATATTTCAATAATCCACTTCAAAACTTGTTCAAAAGGTTGTAATTTATGGCGCTACGAAAGCACAACAGTTTCGTAGCACCCTTTGTAGTGCTTCCATTTCAACATTTTTTCTTCAAAAACTTGGTTCTTTCCTTATGCAACATTTTAATCATCCTTCAATACATCTTCCATAACAATTACAACTCTTAACTCATCCTTTAACCCCTTGAAAACTGACCAAAAGGAGCAGAAAAGGCAGCGACAACAGTTTCGTAGTGCTTTTTTGCTTTTTTACACTAGATGTGCTACGAAACTGTTGAGTATGCAATTTTTTCAAAAAAATTTCCAAGTGAAAAGTATTATTGCCCCAAAAATCAAAATATTACTTATCGCATCATCTAAAAATCATAGCAACCATATACTAACTTCATTTTAGCTTTTTTGAGGCATTTCTTCTTCATTTGCAATAGGTTGGCCTATTGGTTTTCCTGAAAATAGGTCTTTGGACAGAGCCTATATCTCCTACTACATGATTTATTTTGAGAAACATAAGGAGGTTTTTATAGACCATTATGTATTTAATAAAAACCTCTCTTGGTTTTTTGAAACATATCTCCTACTGTCCAGAAACTACCTTTGAAAAAAATGTGTAAAACAAGAAAACTCTGTTTCTGAAAATAGGGCTTCAAAGAAAGCCTTGTATCCCCCAACTGATAGCACCTGTGAGAAAAGTGAGAGATTTTATTGGTATTTGATATGTTTTTGAAAATAACCTCTCTCAGTTCTTAAAATACATTTCTGTTTGCTCAGAAACCTCCTTTGAAGTTGACTGCTCAAAACTAGAAAACAAAGTTTTGCTTCATATTGCGCTACGAAAAGACAACGCTTTCGTAGCGCAAAACGAATTTTTTCTACGGGTGGCACTACGAAAGTAAGGTTTCTCGGCTAATTGGATAGTTTTGACTAAAAAATTTAGGGAAATGAAATGAATGATGAAATGATGAATGAATTTGACATGAAAAACCTTTAAAATGAATTTATTTAACCTTAGGGAAGGTTCAAACCTAAAAATCTAATACTCCCTTTTGGTAAAATTCAAGAAATTGTTGGAAATGTTGTCATTGATGGAAAAGCAGATGGCAAAGGAGGAGTACCTGAACCAGCAATGAGGCAAAGTAGCAGACATGAAGTAGAGGCAGTTGTGTAAGTAAATTAAGTTGTGTATGAAGAAGGATTGGTTTCAGTATTATATGGATATTGTTGATACAAGAATTCTATGCGAAAGAGCTTTGATTTCAATTATGTATGAAGGAACATTCAAGTTCTGTACATGAAGTTTAACTATGTACATGTAACTCACTGCTGGAAAGTATGAAGTTTAACTCTGTACATGGATATACTATGGAGTATAGTGTGTGAAGTTATATATATACTAAGGATCGATCGTAAATGGCTAAGGAATTTTAGAAAGAAGAGGAGTTCTAGTCTATTTGAGACCAAAAGATGCAGACCTGTCTGAGGTTTATAGTGGCCAGAAGATACCAATAGAACAACGGACAGGGTTCACAGTAATAATGCAGATATTTATATGAATAAATAGTGCAGACATCATATGAAAACCTTGAGGTTATTACAGCAGAAGACAGAGCATGAATGTATAGTTGGATCGACCGATGGAATGGTTGATGGCAGAGTTCGGCGAAGCAGTGCATTGAGGGGTTAGACAAAACCTCAAGTCAGTGAACTGAGCGGATATAAGAATAGCGCAAACCAGACTTAAACCATGGTCAAACCCTATTCCAAAAACCGTGAGTGGATTTGCAATCCCGGGTTGCCCATATCGCACCGCTTTTGCGGGTTGTGCAGTATTTTAATTTTGGGAGCGATTCCATATAGTATTCGACGCGTGGAATAGGCGGGACCCCTAAAACTACCATTTAATGTGCGCCATCGTACGTTAACGATCGACCAAGGACACTGTGCGATATTGATACAAGCCGTTGATCTGGAGGAAGGTTGATTGAACGGCGATTGCCTTCGGAAGTAGCCCGAAGGATAAACCAAGGTTTGGTGCACGTACTTAATTGAGCCATCGCTTATATATATATATCTATATATATGTGGGCCCGGAGCTAGAGGTTCGTTATAAGTGGTTTAAATTGAATTAAAAACTCGGGATATATATTTAAAATTCCCAAGGTCCGAATGTTCGAGTAAGCATTATATATTTAAGCGGGGAATGTAATACAGTTTGATGTTTTAAAGATTATAAAACCGTGACCATATATATGTTGGGCGCTAAATAAAAGCCACGGTTTATTAATAATTTTAATCGGGAATATGCATACATGACGATATATATTTATATACTATACTAAAGTCATAATATTGGGTTTATTACAAGAGCCTAAAGATTGGGTTTATTATAAGAGCCTGCAAGAACAAAAGAGCTAGAGACAGCGGCAGAAAAATGGTACAGGGAAAAAGGGTCAATTGAAATTGTAATGTGAATTTCAAACCATTATGTTTAAACTTATATATGAACAGAGAATGTAGACAGGGAGCCCGAGAACAGAGATGGTAATGAACTAACATCGCCCAGATTCGTATGTATTTGAGAATAAAACCTGAAAAGCAGTTATATATGTAGCTGGTGCACACAAGTACAATGAACAGATAAATAGACACAAAAGTGAACCAAGATATATAGAACAATCACTCAATAGCAGCAGAAGAGACAAATCCAGTAAAGCCAAGGTTCAGAAAAGGAGTTGAATGGTATTGAAATGTGTATCTGAAAATGTAAATATTTTTTTGTTTACATTGTTTGTGATGCAAAGGCAAGTATCCTAAGGAAAAGAAAAATCCCACTGTGGCATGAAAATTTGTACATATTGTTATAAATTTAAAATGATTTGAATAAAATGAATGAGAAGACAGAAGCCAAAGAGTCATGGGTGTTCACTCAAAATTCCTATGAAATACAAACAGTCATGTGAGGAACTATATATGTTGTATCAACTTGATATGCAATTGAGAAGTTAGAGAGAAAGAGTAAATATAGAGAAGGCAGAGTATAGAAGAGACGGGCAGAGAATATTAAGAAAAGAAAAACAGAAAGAGAAGTTACAGAACAGAGTTGATATCTGGTAAATCAGCAAACATTTAGTTTGATAAATTGAGGAAGTTGGAGCTTCCCTGTCAAGTTGCAGCTTGATCGCTGTCAGTTGTAGCTGACGGAGGTTGGAGCCTCCTGTAGGTTGGTGCGTGCAGAAAATTGAAGGGAGTTGGTGCTTCCTTGCAAGTTGTAGCTTGCAGAATTGAGGATTGGAGCCTCTTGTAGGTTGGTACCTGCAGAAAAAACAGTGGTGAGAGGGAGTTGGAGCTTGCCTTTGCATCACAACAATAATAAGATGTGTTTTTCTCCCTTTATGGGTTTCCACTTATATCTGGTGTCTCTGTGCATGATGTTTATGTGTTGATCTGATTTATATCTTCTGCTTAATACCTGCTACTCTCATATTAAGTCTACTGTTATATTATATTAACACTTATTTGCTCAAATTCTAGATTACTCACATATTAAGTTGGACATGAAATGAAGGTGTAAATAAGTTTTAATGAAAAGTTTTCAAAAGTCCATGAATGTATTAGCGATTCACCCCCCCCTCTCGGTTTAACTAAGGGTTCAACAATTGGTATCGAGGCCAGGTTCCTTTGCTAGTACAACGGTTGAAAGGAGATCTAGGTTCCAGATGGCTAGTAAAGAGGATGCTCAACCAATAAAGCCCCTTTCTTCAGTAGAAATTATGCTTCTGGAAAATCAGAATGAGGACATACATAATGTCTCTAGGAATAGAAGTCTGGGCTGCTGTGGAATTAGGATATGCCCCAAAGGCAACTGAAACAGAGAAAGAAACAAAAGAAGATTTTTTGACTAACACAAAAGCCATGAGTGCCATCCTAAATGGATTGTGTGAAGCAAAGTTTATCAAAGTAATGCACAAAGACACTACCAAAGAAATGTGGGATACTCTGGAGAACATCCATGAGGGGGACAAGAAAGTAAAGACTTCCAAACTTCAAGTTTATAGAGCCCAGTTTGAGAACTTAAAAATGAATGATGATGAAGACGTTGCCAGTTTCTTCCTAAAATTTGCAGAAATTGTTAACAATATGAAAGCTCTTGGAGAAACCATGCAAGAAAGTATAATTGTGCAAAATATTCTAAGATCTCTTCCATCCAGGTTCAATCCCAAGGTTTCTGCAATAGAAGAAACAACTAATTGGGAGACCTTGACCATGAACTAGCTACTTGGAAATCTAATAGCATATGAGATGAGGCTCCCTCAGAAGAAGCCAAGTACGAGGGAAGCAGCCTTTAAAACAGAAAAGAAGAAAGAAGAAGAGGGAGACATATGCTCTTGCTCGGATGAAGAAGAGGCAAAATTTGTCAAGAAATTGGATAAAGGCTCAAGTAAATAAAAAGGTAAACTTCCTTTCAAATTCTTTAGCTGTGGAAGAGTTGGACACTATGTTGCTAAGTGTCCTCATAAGAAAGTAAGGAATCAGGCTCAAGAGTTAGAGAAAGAACTGGAAAAAAGGAAAGAAGTTCAACAGAAAATATTTTTATGCTCAACAAGATAGCAGTACATCTAAAGATTCAGATGAACCCTCAAGTGAAGAAGGAACCTCTGAATTCTTATTGATGGCCATAGAAGAACCTGAAGGACACCTGCTAGAAGATGAAGAAGAAGAAGGGGAAATCGACCTTAAGGGGGAGTTAAGAAGTGCTCTGGAGGAGATTGACAGACTCAAATTGAAGTGCAGAAAACAAAAGGACATTCTTCTCAAGTATGTAAGAGAAGAACAAAACTCATAAGTCCTCATACAACTGAAGGTAGAGCTTGAAGAAGCCAAGAAGATAGAAGACATGTTACTTTAGCAAATCAAGGATAAAACCCGAGAACAAGAGAAGCTGGAAGAAGAAGTAGTATGTCTAAGGAAGAAACTAGAAAATGCTCAAAGGAAAGTGGTTATAAAATCTTCTCAAACAACAAACTCTAGTAAGTTGAATGAAATTATAGTTGCTCAAATATCCCCTATGATAAAAACTAGAATAGGCTATGAAGGAGAATCAAGTAAAGGAAAAGAAAAGGTTGACAGAGAGATTATTTTTGTAAAAGCAAAAGAAGAATGATAAAATGACTCAAACAATTCCTAAAGAAAAACTTGTAATAAGGAAGGCATAGAATCAGAGGGAAGGCATAGAATCAGAAGAAACCACTAGTGTGAGGTAAACCACTAGTGTGAAGAATATAATAATACTAAGACCTAAAGTATAGCAAATTTGGAAAACCATCGAAGGAGATTCTTCCTCCAATGAAAGAATGTCACACAGTATACGCCTTACAAAGTAGGACACATTCACATATATTATCTATTTTTAAGGAGGAATAATTTAAACAATAAAAGATGCAAAAGTTGAAAGTACCCCAAGCAAAACAAATCGAAGAGACAAACACTAATTATGCAAATAGTTTCTACGGTTCTTGTTTTTTATTGTAAGGAATTTGTCCATAAAATCATTGAGTGTAGAAATTATGGACAAAGATTGATGTTTAACACCTCAAGAAGTTGTATGAATCAAAGAAATTATGTTCATACTTATAATTCTACAAAAATTATGATCAAATGTTGTGTATGCGATCAAGTTTGACATATACCTTCCAAATGTCCTCTAAGAATATGTAGTTCATCACCTCACAAAAGATACTAAACAAAAGGGTGCCTCCAGTGGATAAAGAAGGTGAATAAGTGTGACCTAGCTCTAACTGCTCAAGATATGAAAAGCCAATGGTATTTGGATAGTGGCTACTCTAAACACATGATAGGAGACAATATCAAGTTTATAACTCTTGATGAAAAGAAATCTAGCAATGTTACTTTTGGCAATGATAAATCAAGAAAGATCAAGGGAAAAGGCTCAGTCAGCATAGAAAATGGCAGAGGAAAGGCCCAAGATGTACTATCTGTAGATGGGCTGAAAGCAAATTTACTAAGTGTTATTCAGATGTGTGACAAAGGCTGTGAAGTTCTTTTTAGAGCACAAGATTGTGAAGTCGGATCAAGCACCACAGGTAAGACTCTGCTCAAAGGAGTTTGAACAAAGAGTAATGGTTACATTGTAAAAGAGGAAGATGAAGCATGTCATCTTAGCAAACTAGAAGAGTCATGGTTATGGCATAAAAGGTTGGAACATCTCAGCTTTGATCACATCATCAGACTAAGCAAGAAGAAAGCTGCCAGAGACATGCCAGAAATAAAGAGGCCTTCTAATACCATATGCAAAGCATATCAATTAGCCAAACAAACTCGTACATCCTTCAAGGCCAAAGATCAGTTATCAATAAGAAGACCTCTACAGCTTGTGCACATGGATTGATGTGGACCTGCAAGAACCAAAACTCCAAGTGGAGAATCCTACTTCATGCTGATAATAGATTATTTCTCCAGAATGACATGGGTTGCATTTCTCAAGAATAAATCAGAAGCTCTGGAAAAATTTAAGATCTTCAAAGCATTAGCAGAAAATCAAACAAGATGTAAGCTGAAATGCATTAGATCAGACAGAGGAGGTGAATTTACAGATTATGACTTTGCTGACCTATGCAATGAACATGGGATAAAGCAACAATTTACAGTGCGGGAACACCTCGACCAAATGGAGTAGCGAGAGAGACAAAGCAGTCCCTGTTCAACAAATTTCCAAAGCCATGATGCAAGAATAATATTGCTCAAACATGCAGAGGCGACGATTATAGCAGTACATATCCTTAATAAAAAAAGCTCAGCAAGACCAAGCATTGACAAGACCCCCTATGAACTATGGCATGGGAAACTAGCTTCAATAAAACATTTTAGAATATTTGGAAGCAAGTGTTACATAAATAATAATGATGAAAATCTTGGGAAATTTGATGCAAGAGTAGATGAAGGGATATTTCTAGGATATGCATCCAAAAGTAAAGGGTACAGGTGCTATAACAAGACTCTTTGAAAAATAGTAGAAAGCATTGACGTGAGATTTGATGAAGAACTTCCAAACAATACAAGAGATATAGACTACTGCATTCCATCAGACAATCATGAAGAAGAAAACCAAGATGATGAGGAAACAAGGAAGACAACAGAAGATACAGAGCTGAGTTCTAAAGCTCCCTCAAGATATACTCAGAAGAACCATCCTAAAGATCAGATCATTGGAGACAAGAGAGTAGGGGTCCAAGCAGAAGGTAGCTAGCGAAAAAAAGGCGAAGGGTATACATGGCCATGTTGTCACAAATGAGGCAAAAAAATTTGAAGAAGTCAGCAAGGAAAAGTCTTGGGTAAATGCTATGAATGAAGAATTAGACCAAATTGAGAAAAAAAATACCTGGGAATTAGTTCCTAGACCCACTAAGAAGAATTTCAGAGGCTCAAAATGGGTATTCAAAAATAAAATGAATGAGCAAGGAGATGTAATAAGGAATAAAGCCAGGCTAGTCTACAAAGGATACTCGCAAATTGAAGGACTTGATTACGATGAAACATTTTCCCCGGTAGCCAGAATGGAAGCTATCAGAATGTTCATGGCATTTGCATGCTACCAAGACTTCAAGGTATATCAAATGGATGTAAAATCTGCTTTTCTTAACAGAGATCTAGAAGAAGAATTCTACATGGAACAACCAGAAGGCTTCACATTGATAGACAAAGAAGACTATGTGTGCAGACTGAAGAAGGCTCTATATTGACTGAAACAGGCTCCTCGTGCTTGGTACTCAAGACTGGATAAATATTTTCAAAAACAAGGCTTTAAGAGAGGTGGAGTAGACAACAGTCTGTACATAAAAGCTCATGAAAATGAACTCCTGATTGTTGTAGTATATGTTGATGACATTATGTTTGGAAGAAACGAGGAAGAACTAACAAAAGGAAAGAACTAACAAAAGGGTTTGATGAGATGACTGAGGAAATGAAATCAAAGTTTGAAATGTCCATGATTGGAGAACTCAGTTTCTACTTCGGAATTCAAATTCAGCAACATAACACAGGTACATTCATCTCACAGGAAAAATACTTAAAAGAAATGTTGAAAAGTTCAAAATGGAGGACTGCAAGCCTGTGTCAACTCCCATGATCACGGGATGCAAGTTGTGTGTTGATGATGGATCTGCTGATATAGATCAAAAGCTCTACAGATCCATGATAGGAAGTCTATTGTATCTGATAGCATCAAGACCAGACATCATGCTACTAGTAGGATTAGTGGCTAGATATCAAGCAGCACCTAAACAAAACCATCTTCTGGCAGTCAAAAGAATATTCAGATATCTACAAGGAACAATACAGTATGGACTTTGGTATCCTAAACGAGCTTCACTTTGACTTACACGAGATGCGATTGGGCATTTGTGTGGATGATAGGGAAAAGTACAAGTGGAGGTGCATTCTATCTAGGAGAAGTGCAGTGGCACAGTTAAAGAAAAAACATCTATCTCTACGTCTCTGAAGCGGGGGGGGGTATATAGCAGCAGCAGCATGCTATACACACGTCATGTGGATGAAGCAAACCCTTCAAGACATACAAAGTGTGATGGATTGATAAACCTATCTTAATCAAATGTGATAATACAAGTGTTATAAGTATAAAAATCGTGCTTCACTCAAAAACTAAAAGCATATCCCAAATCAAGTATCATTTTATCCAGAGAACAAGTGGCTCGAGAAGATAAATAAATGCGGAGTGTCATTGCCAAGCAAAAAGACAAACAGAGATATATTTACCAAACCTCTTGCTAGAGAGAACCATTTTGAATATTTGAGAGATAGACTAGGGGTAGTATCTGTAGATGCTACTCTCTGATATAAAGAGAAAGCACAGTTTCAGGGGGAGAACAGAAACGAAAATATCATTCCAGGGGGAGATCAGCCAACAAGGAAAGCATGAAACAGGTCCTCAGGGTCAAAGGATTATGGAAAGAATACACCCAACATAAAATAGTTAAAGAAAAGGCTACAGGGTCAAAATTTTAGATTTAATCCAAAGTTTGGAGCAACAGGGTACAAAGTCAGAAGATCTCAGAAAGAGGAAATGTAGAAAGTAAACTAGGAAATGAGCAACCCTTTGCCATTGATGTCAAAGGGGGAGGAAAAGCAAAAAGGGGCTTTTATAAGGCAAGCAGAGGAAGAATATTGCTATCAATGCCAAAGGGGGAGACTGTTGGAAATGTTTTCATTGATGGCAAAGAAGATGGCAAAGGAGGAGTACCTGAACCAGCAATGAGGCAAAGTAGTAGACATGAAGTAGAGGCAGTTGTGTAAGTAAATTAATTTGTGTATGAAGAAGGATTGGTTTCAGTATTATATGGATATTGTTAATACAAGAATTCTATGTGAAAGAGATTTGATTTCAATTATGTATGAAGGAACATTCGAGTTCTGTACATGAAGTTTAACTCTGTACATGCAACTGACTACTGGAAAGTATGAAGTTTAACTCTGTACATGGATATAATTTGGAGTATAGTGTGTGAAGTTATATATATACTAAGGATCGATCGTAAATGGCTAAGGAATTTTAGAAAGCAGAGGAGTTCTAGTCTATTCGAGACCAAAAGATGCGGACCTGTCTGAGGTTTATAGCAGCCAGAAGATACCAATAGAATAGCGGACACAGTTCATAGTAATAATGTGGATATTTATATGAATAAACAGTGCAGACATCATATGAAAACCTTGAGGTTATTACAGCAGAAGATAGAGCATGAATGTATAGTTGGATCGACCGATGGAATGGTTGATGGTAGAGTTCGGCGAAACAATGCATTGAGGGGTTAGACAAAACCCCGATTCAGTGAACTGAGCAGATATAAGAATAGCGCAAACCAGAATTAAACCATGGTCAAACCCTATTCCAAAAACCGTGAGTGGATTTGCAATCCCGGGTTGCCCATATCACACTGCTTTTGCGGGTTGAGCGGTATTTTAATTTTGGGAGCGATTCCATAGAGTATTCGATGCGTGGCATAGGCGGGACCCCTAAAACTGCCATTTAATGCGCGCCATCGCACGTTAACGATCGACCAAGGACACTGTGCGATATTGATATAAGCCGTTGATCTGGAGGAAGGCTGATTGAACGGCGATCGCCTTCGGAAGTAGCCCGAAGGATAAACCAAGGTTTGGTGCACGTACTTAATTGAGCCATCGCTTATATATATATATATATGTGGGCCCGGAGCTAGAGGTTCGTTATAAGTGGTTTAAATTGAATTAAAAACTCGAGATATCTATTTAAAATTCCCAAGGTCCAAACGTTCGAGTAAGCGTTATATATTTAAGCGGGGAATGTAATACAGTTTGATGTTTTAAAGATTATAAAACCGTGACCATATATATGTTGGGTGCTAAATAAAAGCCACAGTTTATTAATAATTTGAATCGGGAATATGCATACATGACGATATATATTTATATACTGTACTAAAGTCATAAGATTGGGTTTATTACAAGAGCCTAAAGATTGGGTTTATTATAAGAGCCTACAAGAATGAAAGAGCTAGAGACAGCGGTAGAAAAATGGTACACGGAAAAAGGGTCAATTGAAATTTTAATGTGAATTTCAAACCATTATGTTTAAACTCATATATGAATAGAGAATGTAGACAGGGAGCCCGAGACCAGAGATGGTAATGAACAGACATTGCCCAGATTCATATGTATTTGAGAATAAAACCTGAAAAGCAGTTATATATGTAGCTGGTGCACACAAGTACAGTGAACAGATAAATAAACACAGAAGTGAACCAAGATATATAGAACAGTCACTCAACAGCAGCAGAAGAGACAAATCCAGTAAAGCCAAGGTTCAGAAAAGGAGCTGAATGGTATTGAAATGTATATCTGAAAATGTAAATATATTTTTGTTTACATTGTTTGTGATGCAAAGGCAAGTATCCTAAGGGAAAGAAAAATCCCACTGTGGCATGAAAATTTGTACATATTGTTATAAATTTAAAATTATTTGAATAAAAGGAATGAGAAGATAGAAGCCAAAGAGTCATGGGTGTTCACTCAAAATTCCTATGAAATACAAACAGTCATGTGAGGAACTATATATGTTGTATCAACTTGATATGCAATTGAGAAGTTAGAGAGAAAGAGTAAATATAGAGAAGGCAGAGTATAGAAGAGACAGGAAGAGAATATTAAGAAAAGAAAAACAGAAATAGAAGTTACAGAACAGAGCTAATATCTGAGGTAAATCAGCAAACATTTAGTTTGATAAATTGAGGAAGTTGGAGCTTCCCTATCAAGTTGCAGCTTGATCGCTGTCAGTTGTAGCTGACGGAGGTTGGAGCCTCCTGTAGGTTGGTGCATGCAGAAAATTGAAGGGAGTTGGTGCTTCCTTGCAAGTTGTAGCTTGCAGAATTGAGGATTGGAGCCTCTTGTAGGTTGGTGCCTGCAGAAAAAACAGTGGTGAGAGGGAGTTGGAGCTTGCCTTTGCATCACAACAATAATAAGATGTGGTTTTCTCCCTTTATGGGTTTCCACTTATATCTGGTGTCTCTGTGCATGATGTTTATGTGTTGATATGATTTATATCTTCTGCTTAAAACCTGCTACTCTCATATTAAGTCTACTGTTATATTATATTAACACTTGCTTCTCACATTCTAAGATTACTCACATATTAAGTTGGACATGAAATGAAGGTGTAAATAAGTTTTAATGAAAAGTTTCAAAAGTCCATGAATGTGTTAAACTGATTCACCCCCCCTCCCTCTCATTTTAACTAAGGGTTCAACAGAAATGACTCCTAATACCCTATTTTGACTCATGATCTAAAAAAAACTTGACACAATGATGTTTGAAATTGTTTTGAGTGATAACAATGGCTCCATTTGGGATAGTGTGCCACCATGGTACACTAAGAACCAGTAGTTCCAGTGCTGCTATCCATATTCTTGGAATAAAAACTTTAAAATTTTACCAAGTGTTCTTCAAACTCTTATAGCCTTCACCTCTAGCACAAGATTGATGATCACTGTAGAAGAACCAAATCTGTACCTACTGAAAATATGCTCAGTCAACTTTGAGCTTATTCACATGCTGTTGCCTACCCTATCAGCTGCAATCTCCATTTTTAACTTAAGAAACATGAAACTTCCAGTGAATCCAATTGTTGATCTGATCTAATATTTGAACCTGTTTACTGCACTTGAACCAAAAGTAAGCATGATACTGAAATGACAAAGGCAACAAAAAATGTATCGAATCCTCATAATGAAAACATAACTGTAAATCTGGACTGTAGAACTCTTCCATGTAGTCAGCTATAGGATCAAAGAAGACATTATCTATTTGATGCTTCTCATGACATTCTGCAGCTTTGGACAACTTATATATGCTTTTATCAGCCACACAAGATTTTAGTTGTGTACTCTCAAACTGTTGTTCAAACTGATTTTCAAAAACAGTGTATTCTTCCTCAATCTCAAAAGAGAAAGGAAGCAACACCCTCTCTTTGTGTTATAGCATGGAAAGCTTTTTAAAAGACTGATCTTGATCTTGAAGATAATAAGATTTAATTTGACCTTCAAAAAATTCAATGTCTTTCCCAATATTCTTAGTAGCTTCATCCATAAATTGAATCTTATCTTCTGACTTGCACTCAAATGACTTCATATTAGAAGACAAGGATAAGGAAAAAATTTCACCCACTTCTTCATTAGTGTGATCATTATTTGATGTAGGATGATGCAAGAAATGAAATGAACAATAAAATTCATCCTTTACCTGAGGATTGTAGCAATTATCTTCCAATATTTCCTCTTGCTATTTGAAATGATTCTCATATTCCTAATGATCAAAGGATTGACAAGTCTGCTGCAAATTTTCCTCAAACTCAGAGGATGTAACATAATTTTCATAAATAAACTCCTGTTGGGTTTCATTTTCATCTAAGAAAGAGGCTATCCTTTCTTCTTGGTGATGAAAGGGATTGTCATGAAGGGCTTCTAAAATTTCCTCATCCATGAACTCATCATCTTCATAACAATTCTCCAAATATTCAATAAAACTCACACAATGTTTACAACAGTCTTTGACCAGCAATAAGGAGGTATGATAGTCTTCATACATCTCATAAAATGAAACATGGAAATATATAAGAGAATATAGTGAGCCATTTGGCAACATTTCATACCAAGACAGTGCTTTTCCTTCCAAAGTGGCCATAAACATCTTCATGAGACAATCGTTAGGGAAATGAACCTTAAGACTTTGTACATGCATCTGGAATCTAACCAAATGAAGAGCAGCATTGTCTTTCTTTTCATCTTTAAATATAGGAAGATCAGTTAACCATTCAACCTTTGGCATAGGATTTGGAAAACCAGGGATATGAGACCAATTCATAGGGGCATACCTTGCATTTATTCTTGCAATGGAACTCACCTTGAAACTTCATCAAGCTGCTGATATTCAAGTCGTGGAGTCACCTTCCCATTGATTATTTGATGTGTGGAGTCACCAGAGCAGAAATACAACCAATATGTGCCTAAGTGTCTGCTGCTCTCAGACCTTAGAACTGAAACTTTGTCGTTATTCCTAGAGAAAATTTACACCTTTGGTCCCTAGCAACGGCGCCAAAATGTTATCACCAAAATTGTACTTGATTGGCTGCTGATAAGACAACTTTAGTGTAACTATATCAAACCAATCTTGTGACTGAGGCTTAGCCTCCTCAATCTGAGAGGGATCTCTCAAGGGTTAATGATATTGAATAAAGATGTAGATAGATGGCTAACTCTATTTTTTGTGTCTTGATTTTTGATGTTTGCAGGTTGAAAATATAAAGGTTTGATACCATTGGGCTATGGAGTCAGTGACAGGGATAAGATAATAATGGATCTCCTTGTGGAAGTTGAGGCTTGTATATATTTCAATGAAAGAGTAACACATTCAGGAAAATCCTAATAACTTGATGTTTAAAGGAAGTCAGAGCATGTAATACATGAATTCTAAGTAATGAGACATCAAGGCTATGGAAGAAAAACATTTCAAAGATAATACATAAAACTCATTGAAATACACTAAGAATCTTAGGTGAAGAAAAGTTATATTGTTACTATATCTATCAGTCAATCCAAGCTTTACAAAATTAGTCTGCTCAGATAACATTTTCCAACCCTGTAGATTGAAAAAAATATCAGCATGTATACATTGGGCTAATGGAGTCAAAACAGTTAAGTAAATCAGTGAATCTAATTGACATGTAAGTTGAGGCATATCAGAGTTTTTAGTCATAGGTCACACACACATGAACATGTAAAAACATTGTTAGTTCACCTATAAAGGAAGTCAGAGCATCTAAAGATGAAATATGAGTAATATAGATAAATACCACTACAAATAAGATATATAAGAAACACTGATAGAATAGGAAAACACTAAAAACCCCTTCTGAATATCAATTTGGTCAAGTAAAAGCTCTCTGTATTAGCTGAAACAATGTTTCTACAATAAGCACTCGTTTTGCCAAAAATGTCTAACCCTTTGCTAATTCGACCCAATGGCCTTTAATAGACCATTTACCACATGAGATGATCTCATATTAGGCTAGATACATTGAATTTATAACTCTTGACACCTTGGATAACCATAAAACATCAAATTTATGACAAACAGACACCTATCCTACTTGACAGTCCTATTTCAACTAGGACTCAAACTCTTCATTATTATCTTTAACAACCTTATCCTAACAATGTTATCTACTTTAAATTACATCATTTTCCAAGTGTGTAGTCACATGGTCGAATTTGGATGATGGGCTTCAGTTCTTCATGACCACTTTGCTGACCTCCACAAAAGCAGGAAACCAAACCTTGTTTTTTAAGGCATAAGATTCTTTTCCTTCTTTAAACATTCTGACCATCATTTGTACTTTATTTAGTGGTAATTGGATTTTGGAGATTATATTAACATGTCTCATCACTCATCCCTAGCCTCCAACTATCCAAAAACCGCTGCAAAACTTGTTCAAAAGGCTGTAATTTATGGCGCTACAAAAACACAGCAGTTTCGTAGTGCCCTTTGTAGTGCTTTATCTCAACCTTTTTTCTTCAAAAACTTAGTTCTTTCCTTATGAAAAATTTTAATAATCCTTAAATACATCTTCCATAACAATAAAAACTCTTAAATCATCCTTTAACCCCTTAAAAACTGACCAAAAGGAGCATAAAAGGAAGCTACAACAGTTTCGTAGCGCTTTTCTAATTTTTTACACTAGATGCGCTACGAAACTGCTGAGGATACAATTTTGTCAAAAATTTTGCCAAGTGAAGAGTATTATTGCCCCAAAGCTCAAAATATTACTTATCACATCATCTAAAAACCATAGCAACGATATACTAACTTCATTTTAGCTTTTTTGAGGCATTTCTTCTTCATTTGCAATAGGTTGGCCTATTGGTTTTCCTGAAAATAGGTCTTGGGACATAGCCTATATCTCCTACTACATGATTTATTTTGAGAAACTTAAGAAGGTTTTTATAGGCCATTATGTCTTTAATAAAAACCTCTCTTGGTTTTTTGAAACATATCTCCTGCTGTCCAGAAACTACCTTTGAAACAAATGTGTAAAATAGGAAAACTCTGTTTTTGAAAATAGGGCTTCAAAGAAAACCTTGTATCTCCCAACTGATAACACCTGTGAGAAAAGTGAGAGATTTCGTTGGTATTTGATATTTTTTTGAAAATAACCTCTCTCATTTCTTAAAATACCTTTTTTTTTGCTCGGAAACCTCCTTTGAAGTTGACTACTCAAAACTAGAAAACAGAGTTTTGCTTCATATTGCGCTACGAAAAGACAACACTTTCGTAGCACAAAACGAATTTTTTCAACGTGTGGCGCTACAAATGTAAGGTTTCTTGGCTAATTGGATATTTTTTATTAAAAAAATTATGGAAATGAAATGAATGATGAAATTATGAATTACTTGACATGAAAAACCTTTAAAATGAATTTACTTAACCTTAAGGAAGGTTCAAACCTAAAAATCTAATACTCCCTTTTGGTCAAATTCAATAAATGACTCCTAAGACCCTATTTTGACTCATGATCATAAAAAAACTTGACACAATGATGTTTGAAATTGTTTTGAGTGATAACAATGGCTCCACTTGGGATAGTGTGCCCCCGTGGTACATTAAGATCCAGTAGTTCCAGTGCTACTTTCCATCTTCTTGGAATAAAAACTTTAAAATTTTACCAAGTCTTCTTCAAAATCTTATAACCTTCACCTCGGGCACAAGATTGATGATCACTATAGAAGAACTAAATCTGTACCTACTGAAAATATGCTCAGTCAAATTTGAGCTTATTCACATGCTGCTACCTACCCTATCAGCTGCAATCTCCATTTTTAACTCAAGAAACATGAAACTTCCAGTGAAGCTAGTCGTTGATCTGATCTGATATTTGAACCTGTTGAATACACCTGAACCAAAAGTAAGCATGATACTGAAATGACCAAGGCAAAAAAAAATGTATCAGATCCTCATAATGAAAACATAACTGTAAATATGGACTGTAGAACTCTTCCATGTAGTCAACTATAGGATCAAAGAAGACATGATATGTTTGATGCTTCTCATGAAATTCTACAGCTTTGGACAAATTATACATGATTTTCTCAGCCACACAAGATTTTAGTTGTGCACTCTCAAACTACTGTTCAAACTGATTTTCAAAAACAGTGTATTCTTCCTCAATCTCAAAAGAGAAAGGAAGCAACACCCTCTCTTTGTGTTATAGCATGGAAAGATTTTTAAAAGACTGATCTTGATCTTGAAGATAATAAGATTTAATTTGACCTTCAAAAAATTCAATTTCTTTCCCAATATTCTTAGCAGCTTCATCCATAAATTGAATCTTATCTTCTGACTTGCACTCAAATAACTTCAGATTAGAAGACAAGGATAAAGAAAAAATTTCACCCACTTCTTCATTAGTGTGATCATTATTTGATGTAGGCTGATGCAAGAAATGACATGAATAATAAACTTCATCCTTTACCTAAGGATTGTAGCAATTATCTTCCAATATTTCCTCTTGCTGTTTGAAATTATTCTCATACTCCTGATGATCAAAGGATTGACAAGTCTGCTGCAAAGTTTCCTCAAACTTAGAGGATGTAACATAATTTTCATAAATAAACTCCTTCTCGGTTTCATTTTCATCTAAGAAAGAGGTTATCCTTTCTTCTTGGTGATGAGAGGGATTGTCATGAAGGGCTTCTAAAATTTCCTCATCCATGAACTCATCATATTCATAAAAATTCTCCAAATATTCAATAAAACTCACACAATGTTTACAACAGTCTTTGAAAATATGATAGTCTTCATACATTTCATAAAATGCAACATAGAAATCAACAAGAGAATATAATGAACCATTTGGAAATATTTCATACAAAGACCGTGCTTTTCCTTCCAAAGTGGCCATAAACATCTTCATGAGACAATCCTTAGGGAATTGAACCTTAAGACTGTGTACATGCATATGGAATCTAACCAAATGAAGAGCAACATTGTCTTTCTTTTCATCTTTAAATATATGAAGATCAATTAACCATTCAAATTTTGGCATAGGATTTGGAAAACCAGCTATATGTGACTGATTCATAGGGGCATACCTGGCATTCATTCTTGAAATGGAACTCATCTTGAAACTTCATCAAGCTACTGATCTTCAAGCCATGGAGTCACCTTCCAATTGATTATTTGATGTGTGGAGTCGCCAAAGAATAAATACAACCAATATGTGCCTAAGTATCTGCTTCTCTCAGAACTTAGAACTGAAACTTTGTCGTTCTTCCCAGGGAAAATTTACACCTTTGGTCGCTGGCAACGGTGCCAAAATGTTATCACCAAAATCGTACTTGATTGGCTGCTGATCAGACAACTTCAGTGTAACTATTTCAAACCAATCTTGTGACTAGGCTTAGCCTCCTCAATCTGAGAGGTCTCTCTCAAGGGTTAATGATATTGAATAAAGATGTAGATAGATGGCTAACTCTATTGTTTTTGTCTTGATTTTGTATGTTTGCAGGTTGAAAATATGAAGGCTTGATACCATTGGGCTATGGAGTCAGTGACAGGGATAAAGATAACAATGGATCTCCTTGTGAAAGCTAAGGCTTGTATATATTTCAATGAAAGAGTAACACATTCAGGAAGATCCAAATAACTTGAAGTTCAAAGGAAGTCGGAGCATGTAATACATGAATTCTAAGTAATGATACATCAAGGATATGGAAGAAAAACATTTCAAATATAGGACATAAAACTCATTGAAATACACTAAGAATTTCAGGTGAAGAAAAGTTATATTGTTACTATACATATCAGTCAATCCAAAGCTTTACAAAATTAGTCTGCTCAGATAACATTTTCTAACCCTGTAGATTGAAAATAATATCAGCATGTATACATTGGGCTAATGGAGTCAAAATAGTTAAGTAAATCAGTGAATCTAATTGACATGTAAGTTGAGGCATATCAGAGTTTTTAGTCATAGGTCACACACACATGAACATGTAAAAGCACAGTCAGTTCACCTATAAAGGAAGTCAGAGCATCTAAATATGAAATATGAGTAATATAGATGAACATAATTGCAAATAAGATATATAAGAAACACTTAAAGAATATGAAAACACTAAAAACCCCTTCTGAATCTCAAGTTGGTCAAGTAGAAGCTCTTTGTCTTAGCTGAAAGAGTATTTTTACAATAAGCACTCGTTTTGCCAAAAATGTCCAACCCTTTTCTAATTCGACCCAATGGCCTTTAATAGACCATTTAACACATGATATGATCTCATATTAGGCTAGATAAATCAAATTTATAACTCTTTACACCTTGCATAACCATAAAACATAAAATTTATGACAAACAAACACCTATCCTACTTGACAGTCCTATTTCAACTAGGACTCAAAATCTTCATTACTATCTTTAACAACCTTATCCTTACAACGTTATATATTTTAAATTACATCATTTTCCAAGTGTGTCATCACATGGTCGAATTTGGATGATGGGCTTCAGTTGTTCATGACCACTTTGTTGACCTCCACAAAAGCACGAAACCAAACCTTGTTTTTTTAGGCATAAGATTATTTTCCTTCTTTGAACATTTTGACCATCATTTGAACTTTATTTTGTGGTCCTTGGCTTTTGGAGATTATCTTAACATGTCTCATCACTCATCCCTAGCCTCCATCTGTCCAAAAACCGCTGCAAAACTTGTTCAAAAGGCTGTAATTTATGGCACTACGAAAACACAACAGTTTCGTAGTGCCCTTTGTAGTGCTGCTATTTCAACCTTTTTTCTTCAAAAACTTGGTTCTTTCATGATGCAACATTTTAATCATCCTTCAATACATCTTACATAAGAATTAAAGCTCTTAACTCATCCTTTAACCCCTTGAAAACTGACCAAAAGGAGCAGAAAAGGCAGCTACAACTGTTTCGTAGTGCTTTTCTTCTTTTTTCACTAGATGCGTTATGAAACTGCTGAGTATGCACTTTTGTCATAAATTTTGCCAAGTGAAAATTATTATTGCCCCAAAGCTAAAAATATTACTTATCTCATCATCTAAAAACCACAAAAACCATATAATAACTTCATTTTAGTTTTTTTGAGGCATTTCTTCTTCATTTGCAATAGCTTGGCCTATTGGTTTTCCTGTTTTTTCCTGAAACATAGGTCTTGGGACAGAGCCTATATCTCCTACTCCATGATGTATTTTACGAAACTGAACGAGGTTGTTGTAGGCCATTATGTCTTGAATAAAAACCTCTCTTTTTTTTTGAAACATATCTCCTGCTATCCAGAAACTGCCTTTGAAAAACATGTGTAAAATAGGAAAACCCTGTTTCTGAAAATAAGGCTTCAAAGAAAGCCTTGTATCTCCCAACTGATAACACCTGTGAGAAAAGTGAGAGAGGTTATTGTTAAGTGATATGTTTGTGAAATTAAGATCGCTCAGTTTCTTAAAATATATTTCTTTTTTCTCAGAATCCTCCTTTGAAGTTGACTGCTCAAAACCAGAAAACAGAGTTTTGCTTCATATTGCGCTACGAAAAGACAACGCTTTTGTAGCACAAAACAACTTTTTTCAATGGGTGGTGCTACGAAAGTAAGGTTTCTTGGGTAATTGGACAGTTTTGATGAAAAAAATTAGGGAAATGAAATGAATGATGAAATGATGAATGACTTGACATGAAAAACCTTTAAAATGAATTTATTTAACACTAAGGAAGGTTCAAACCTAAAAACCTAATACTCCCTTTTGGTAAAATTCAAGAAATGAATCCTAATACCCTATTTTGGCCCATGATCATAAAAAAACTTGACACAATGATGTTTGATTTTTTTTTGAGTGATAACACACCCTAGGGTTAGAGGGATTGCCTCTGTCCGCAGAGGGTATTTACCTACACAACAACGGGTTAAAGTGGTAGTGGTTGGGATTGACCCCATGTCATGTGAGTATGAGACCAACATAGTTGTCGATTTCTCTAGTAAAAGGAAAAAATAAGGTATTTCTTTGCATAAGGAACTAAGGTGATAATAGATATGATGTTAATACTAACTGGCCTCCTTTGAAAAATTTGGCAAGTCTATATGGTGAATAAAAAAACTCTATTTTTAGATCCATATTTGCTCTGCAATGCTTAATAACTTATCACTTTCTGACATATCTGGAAAGGGATAAAGTTTGAAATGCACCTTGAAGGTGCCCACTCAACATAGTTACATACTTTTTGTTAGGTCCCTATATTACTAGTATAGTCCCTTATTGTTGTTAGTGTAACCCCTTTATTGTTATTATGGTACCCCTGTAACCCCCATATTGTTATTATTGTTCCCTTAAATTATTATTGTTAGGTCAGCTAAGATTATATTGTGGCCCCATGGACTCCTATATATAGAAAGGAGGTTTTGTAATTTGTATCATCCAAGAATTTTTCATTCATGTAATGTGTTGGATGTTGCCCCCTCGAAGTGGCTTATTTATAAGGCATTGATATCTCTTTTCTTCTATTTTTGGAGCTAGTTTCACAAAATTTTGTATCAGAGCTTTGGATTCTAGGGTTTTGCTGCTCCAAACAGGTCATCGTGGAATTTTCTCTATAACTCTTTTTCTACGAAGGTTCAGAAGCTGAAATTTTTAGAGTGCGAAGTGGAAATCCTGAGAAAAGTCGTCGCAAAAGTTCAGAGCTTGGTTCCCAATATTTTTAGACATATGATCTGTGGAAGTTAGGGCTTTTTGCAGGCTCCTGAATTTCACTTAAAAAGTTCATCGCGGAATTTTCTCTATAACATTTTTTCTATGAAGGTTAAGAAGCCGAAATTTTTAGAGCACGAAGCCGAAATATAGAGGAACATCATCAAAACGTTTCAGAGCTTGTTAGCCTCTTTCATAAGACAATTATAAATCCAAAATACATAAATTAAATAATGTAAAGTTAGGATAAATATATTTATTAAATTAGAATATTTAATAAATATTAGAGACACTTAGAAATAGAGTATTGTTAGAAAAGATAGGTCTCTAGAATAGAGTCGTATCTTAGGCTCTAAAATAGGAATAAAGTTAGTATATTGGATAGAAGATCATTTATTGTAAATGGACACTTGTTGGTTTACCAAGTGGTCCATAACTAAATTAAGTTAGGACATAGAGATTATAAATAGGTTAGTTTCCTAATTTCATTGTAGTGAGATTTTACGTTTGTAAACTCCTGCAATTTGTTATGTAATCTCTTTTCCATGATCAATAAAAGTATGTGTCTGAGGACACTTCTAAATCTACATGTGGTATCAGAGCCATTGATAATGCAGATGAGGTGAAGGTAGAGATTTCAACTCTGGAGACTTTTGAGAAAAGAAATTGCGAAGGCTGTCGCAATGGAAGCGAAGCAAAAAAATGAGACATGGCATTCAACTAACATTCAATAAATTGAAATTTTGCATTGGTACTCCATGATGTTGAATGCCAGAAGTGAATTGTGCGGTGATCTGTTTCGGAGATTTAAAGAATGAATTCTACGTCTAGCATCTATGTTGAGCACTCGAAGAGGATAGCCTCACTGTTTTCTGCATTCTGGGTTTGAATTGAAATTGAAATGATTACCAGTGGAAGCATTGAACCGACTTCTTAACGGAGTTGAAGCGTTGCTATCTCCGCAATGTTGGATGTCAGATGCCACAACGGATAATGGCCTGATTCAACTTCTGCAATGTCATATGACGATCTCTTCGGATAATCTGTAGTGGGTCACATGTCTGCCATATACGTTGCCCATCGAACCTACACTTGTTCTGCAATGCCCATATATTAAACGCTTGCTTGCAGCACTATTTGTTCATTGAATTCTCTTTATCGTGAATATTTTTCACATTCTCATAGTTAATGCCTTCAAACCTGGCTTTTGAAGTTACATACTGAGTACTATATGCAGCACCAAAACCAAATCCCATGCCAGCACCATTGAAGTTAGTGAGCGCCATCCCTTAACTTTGCTTGAAGGCCTTCGAGACTTCATACTTGTATTCACTTGATGAATGATGCACTGTGCATAAAAAAGAGGTAATTATCTACCCATTATAAGAATTGAAGCTTATGTAAGTGATAAATTTTTCGGAATTGTGTAATTTGATTGGTTTATCAATGATGCAAATTGACATTTTTTTTGGAGAGATAAGGTGAGGAGTGATAAATGAATTTTTTTTTTATTATTACGTGTGAGAGAATTGTTTCTTTGTAATTTTTTGAAGTAATCAGGAGATTATTGGAGTGATAAGTTGAATGTTCAAAGCAATTTTGTGGAGAAATAAGGTGCATATTTTGTAAAATTGGAGTGATCAGTTTTTCAAAGGAAAGCTCATTGATGTAGGAGATTGAGTCAGTTTTTTGAACGCATTTGCTTCCAAACTTTGCAAGCGTCAGATTTTCATTGTTTGAGAAAGCTTCAATGGAAATGTTGTAAATGATGAAAGTTAATGACCTTAATACTTAATAAAGACATATTATTTGTGGTGTTGAAGTGTCCTAGATCTGCCCGAAATTGAATAAGGGGATCTTAGGTACACCATGTGTGTTTGTGATGGTACATGTTTTTATGGCTTCATGTTGTTGCTTTTGATTTGTGTCTAGTTTTGACACATAAATGATTTCATTTAACACATACATAAAGTTCAACACCAGCAAGCACAACACATGTAACGAAATAGCTACAAGGAAGGATAATTAAGCTCAACACATGCATTTGAGTCACTACAACAAATAATAAAAGTTTTCAACATCGACATTCTAAAAGAAAATTCACTCAATAGAATAAAGTTCATGAATCTGGACACTCCAGCGTTTCAAAGCAAATTCTACATCAAAATTCTTGCAAATACATTTAAGAACTTGTAATCAAATTCATTGTTTTAAGTGAATCATTAAAAATTCATTGTTAATGAATTTTTAAGAGGAAAAGTGAATTCATTGTTTTAAGTGAGTCATTAAAATCATTGTAAGCTTTCTTGGGTGCATTTTATACAGTGTTTGACACCCTTTCTTTAAGCAAAATCAAGTGAGTGCACGAGTTTTAACTCTAAAGCAAACAAGCAACAAGTTTACATCTCCTGCAAGCGAGCGTGAGTATTAATTTAAGCAATTTGCATCAAGTCAATACAAAGTTCAAACCATCAAGCGAGCCAGCGTGAAGTTCATTGTAGCAACCATCACAAAAACCAAGCAAGTTCAAACTCTAACACCAATCAAGCAAGGTAAAATCTACATCAAGCTAGTGTGAGTATTCATTCAAGTGAGCATGAAGTAATCAAGCAAGCCAAGCGAACGTTCAAGCAAAGTGATCACCATCATGTGAGCATGAATGCAAGAGTTTAAGAAAGAAATTTATACAACTATATCAAGTGTTCCAAGCAAGTGAAATAAGCAAAAAATCAAGCGAGTGTGTCATTCAAGCCACACAACAAGAGAGCCTGTCATTCAAGTACCAAAATCAAGTGAAACGGTTCAAAGCACGACATCTCTGACAAGAGAGCCTGATTTCAAGTGAGAAAGTTTAGATGGCACAACATATTCAGTTGTTAAACATTCTTCATAGTTTGATCATCTCCAGTGATGAAGACATGGTGCAAATCAGCAAAGAAACTCTTGCTGATCTTTCATGGCATCTACAACAAACAAAAGAAACCATTGAGTTTCTTCAACTAGAGTCGCAACTTCAAAGGAATGAATTGCAAGAAAAGAGTGATACTTTCAAGTCTTTGAACCATCCAGATGATAAATCATTCATCCAAACAGCTTCAAGTGTTGAAGTTATTCTAGTTCCAATTTATTCCAAGCCCATCATCAAGCCATTGGAAGAAATTCAAAATAAAAAGAATCGACGAGGATTAGGATATGCCAATGATGACACCAACTTGCATATCCCAGATTATTCCAAGCCAACTAAGTTTGTCAGTGCAGGATTTCTTGCACAACACACCTCAACAAGTTTTGAGAAAGTTGCTGACAACTAGCAATGCATGCAACACAAAGTTGCAGACAAACAGAATTGTACGCAACCTGAAGTTGAAGTCAAACTGAAATGTCCTCATTGTCAAAGAACCGGTCATATGGAAGATCAATGTTTTGATCTCCATCCTTGTAGCAATTGTGGCAATTCCAATCATTCCTTAGAAAAATGTCGCAACCAACAACAATCAGCCAGATTGAAGATCCATTATGAATGGATCGATCCTTGGGAATGGTCATCCACAGTCAACAGATTGTCTCAGTTCTAAAACTGAATACAATCACACATAGTGCATCCAACAATGAAAATATGATGGTACTCTCATGCAGTTGAATGGGGGAGTACACCAGTGCCACACTCCTACACCTGAAGGGGGGGAGTTTAGGAATAATTTCCAGATAAGTGTCTCTCCTTTCAGTTGAAAAAGGGGGGAAAATTTCAATGAAATTGACAGTGGTTGTCAGACTAAAAGTCTCAACAAAACCAGCAAAAGCGGACAGTGGGCATATTCAACAGCTAGTGGGCATCAACAAATTTTCCAGTGGGCAGTCGACAACAAAGAAGCAGTGAGCAGTTTTCAACACAGCAAAAGCAACAGTGAGTTGTTTTTTGTCAATGGAAAAAGGATGATGGTTTCACGCAAAGGATATATGGTTCCTTTTGCAACTTTTCACGTGATGGAGTTGTCAAGCAACATTCAGAGATGAATAAGACATACAGCTGACTCATGGTCTCTTCAGATTGAAGAGTTTTTCAGCATCAACTTGAGAAATTGGAAGATGGTTCCTCGTTCTTATTTTGGATTTATCCTTGAAGGGGAGAATGTTAGCCTCTTTCATAAGACAATTATAAATCCAAAATACATAAATTAAATAATGTAAAGTTAGGATAGATATATTTATTAAATTAGAATATTTAATAAATATTAGAGACACTTAGAAATGAAGTATTGTTAGAAAATATAGGTCTCTATAATAGAGTCGTATCTTAGGCTCTAAAATAGGAATAAAGTTAATATATTGGATAGAAGATCATTTATTGTAAATGGGAACTTGTTGGTTTACCAAGTGGTGCATAACTAAATTAAGTTAGGACATAGAGCTTATAAATAGGTTAGTTTCCTAATTTCATTGTAGTGAGAGTTTACGTTTGTAAACTCCTGTAATTTTTTATGTAATATCTTTTCCATGATCAATAAAAATATGTGTATAAGGACACTTATGAATCTATAGAGACTGGTTCGCAATATTTTCAAAGATATGATCTATGGCAGTTAGGTCTTTTTAAGGCTCCTGAATTTCATCTCAAACAGGTGGTCGTGAGAAAATATTCATAACTCTCTCTCTGAGCATCAGATTGGAATTCTGTAAAAATTAACTGGAAGTACACGGACTGCAGTTTCTTGTCTATAAAATTTAGAGCCAAAGGAGCAAACAGTGACATGTGTCAAGTCGTACAAGTTCGCTCTATTAAACCAGTCCATAATTAGATCATTGTGGGAGATTGGACATAACTTTTCCTTGAAGAATCCAAATCAGGTCAAATCTATGGAATTTGAAGAAACTTTAGAGGACTACTACAGGGCCAAATTTTAGATATTGAGGATCTGTAAGTATAGAGATAAGTCAATTTCAATATCGAGCTCCTCAAAATCAAGTAAAAGGTGTGTAATTTTTTTTTTCTGAATTGCATAAGTCTTGTTTGAAGAATCAAGTTGAATTGATTCCAAGGGCATATTGTAGAATAGATATCAGTATTGGATTCTAAAATGGCCCCTAAAAATAATTCAACACCCATTAAGCCTTTATAAGGCTCTAATATGACTCATGAAGACGAAGAATTGCAACATGACCTATCAAAATTACAAGAGCAAGTGCAACAAATTTCGCTCTCGCAAAGAGCAACAAAAAATGACATGGAAGTTTTGAAGAAAGACGTGGAAACTAAGATGGATGGTTTGAAGAAAGGCGTGGAATATAAGATGGATGGTTTGAAGAATGGCATGGAAACTAAGATGGATGGAATGGAAGTTGGCATGGAGTCTAAGATGGATGACATGGAAGCTAAGATGGAAAACACGAAGAATGATCTAAAAGTAGATATGGAAGGTTTGACAAAGTTGATACAAGAAATTTTTCCAAATGGTGAAAAGATAGTAGAGGAAACTCATGATGAGAACAAAATAATTGTTAATCGTGATTTCATAAACTTTAATGTTGGAGGGAAGAACCACCATATTCCAAAAATGGATATGAGGAAGTTTGATGGAAAGGATCATGTAACATGGATACTACAGATGGAGCAATATTTTGATCTCCATAATGTGCAAAACACACAAAAGGTACGCATTGTAACTTTACATTTAGAACAAAATACATTTGTATGGTATCGATGGCTTTGCTCCCGTAAAAAAATTGTCACTTGGTCAATTTTTACGGAGGAAATGATAGCACATCATGAGGATACAAAGAGCAACACCTTCTTTAGCCAATTGATAAATCTCAAACAAAAGGGTTTAGTGGGGCAGCACATTGAGGACTTCCAAAAATTGAATATAAGGGTAACTGATATTCCAGAGGAACACAGGATTGATCTCTTCATAGGTACTCTAAAGGATAACATCCAACATGAAGTTTGTGTTTTGGAACCCGATTCATTGGAGAAGGCATTCAGGTTGGCAAGAAAAGTTGAATGTAAAATTATGGCGACAAGGAAGCCTACCACTCAATTCTATAAAGAAGGAAGTGTTTCTACGCCTAGATTTCCACAACCTACAAGGTTGACAACACAACAATTGGAAGAAAAAAGAGCAAAAGGGCTTTGCTACAGTTGTGATAGCAAATACACTAAAGGTCATAAGTGTGCTGAGAAGAAATTATTTTACATAGATTGTGAAGAGGAAGAATAAAATGAACAAGAATCTTCAAAAGAAGAGGATATACACCAGGAACCAACCCTAGAAGAGGAATAAATGAGTCCGACCATATCGTGTAATGCATTGGTAGGAATTACCACTCCTTAAACTCTCAAGATAGAAGGACATATCAAGAAGAAAAAGGTAATAGTGTTGATTGATTCAGGTAGTACCCATAATTTTATTCATTATAAGGTAGCCAAGGAATTGAATTGTTTCCTATACCCAGCACCAGAATGTCAAATGATGGTTGCAAATGGAGGAACTATAAATTTCTTTGGAAAATTCCATAATATCAAGCTAACCATGGGGGAATATGTATTGAATATTCCAATACTTTCCATTATTATGGGAGGTGTTGATGTTGTCCTAGGATTACAATGGTTATAATCTTTGGGGACGGTAGCTTTTAATTTTCAAGAACTTTTCTTGAAATTTTTTTGAGAGAGAAAGGAAGTCGAATTACGAGGTATTGCAGGGAATTTGGGAAATATAATAAGCTCTAATGTCATGAAAAATCTTCTAAATAAATAACAATGAGGTGTAATTGCACAATTATGCTCACTAGAAGTTCCAACATCAAAATCATCTATTTTTGTAGATCTTGAAACTCCCAAAAGACTCCCACCGATTCGTGATCATGATTATGCCATTCATTTGATTCTAGGAAGTGTTCCTCCAAACATCAAGCCTTATATATATCCTTATGTCCAAAAGAGCGAAATTGAATGTATGATTTCAGAAATGTTAGAGGTGGGCATAATTCAACCTAGTCAAAGTTCTTTCTCTGCTCCTGTAGTATTGGTACACAAGAAGGATGGATCATGGTGCATGTGTCCCGATTATAGGGAGCTCAATAAGCTCACCATTAAATATAAATTCCACATTCCTGTGATTGATGAATTATTAGATGAATTACATGGAGCAATTTATTTTACCAAGTTCGATCTTCGTTCAGGATATCATCAAATTAGAACTAAGACTGAAGATATTCCGAAAACAGCATTTCAAAATCATGAGGGTCATTATGAATTTTTGGTGATGCCTTTTGGCCTTACCAATGCACCTTCTACATTTCAAGGGTTGATGAAATCCATTTTCAAACCCTTCCTTAGAAAATTTTTGCTAGTATTTTTTGATGATATACTAATCCACAGCAAGTCTTGGAAGGATCACGTTCATAATGTTGACAGGGTGCTCAAAATATTGCAGGGGAAACAATTATATGCAAAAACATCCAAATGTTTCTTTGGAGTACAAGAGGTGGAATATCTGGGTCATATTGTATCTCACGAGGGTGTTAGGGTGGACCCTAACAAAATTAAATCCATTAAGGAATGGAAAGAACCCATAACCATAAAGTAGTTGCGAGGATTTCTCGGGTTAATAGGGTATTATCGCAAGTTTGTGAAGAATTATGGGAGAATAGCAGCACCTCTAACAACATTATTGAAGAAAGATGCATTTTCATGGACTCTTGAAGCAACTAAGGCCTTTGAACATCTTAAAGAGGAAATGTGCCTAGCACCAGTCTTAGCTACGCCAGACTTCACAAAAACCTTTATTGTGGAATGTGATGCCTCAGGAAATGGAATTGGTGTTGTTTTAATACAAGAAGGAAGACCCATTGCTTTTGATAGTCGTCCAATCAAAGGAAAGTATTTACAGAAAGCTATTTATGAGAAGGAAATGTTAGCAATACTGCATGCACTAAAGAAATGGTGAACTTACCTAATGGGAAGACACTTCAAGGTAAAAACGGATCATGATAGTCTTAAACACTTTTTGGGACAAAGACTATCTTCAGAAGAGCAGTAAAAACGGGTCACAAAGATGTTGGGTTATGACTTTTGAAATAATCTACAAAAAAGGGAAGCTTAATGTTGTTGCAGATGCACTCTCAAGAAAGATTGAAGAGGTGGAAGAATTGCTTTGTGTCATTTCTATTATCCAACTAGATTGGATAACCGAAGCAACAGATGAATGGAAGAAGGATGAATAAATGTGGACACTCATTCAAATGTTGCAGCAAGATCCTAGTACATCTAATACATTTAGTTGGAAAAATGATTCCTTATGGTACAAAGATCGCTTATATCTTTGTAAGAATTCCCAACTAAAACAAAAGATTCTTTTGAAATTGCACACTTCTCCTTTAGGAGGACACTCGGGATTTTTAAAAACTTACAATGGGGTGAAGAAATCATTTTTTTGGATGGCCTTAAATATTATATTCAAAAGTTTGTGGCGAAATATTTGGTTTTCTAGTAGAATAAAGTTGAGACAATTAAGACCCCGGGTCTTCTACAACCTTTATCCATTCCAAGTCAACGTTTGGAGGAGATTTAAATGGATTTTATCATAGGTTTACTTAAGTCCGAAGGAAAGAGTGTCATCATGGTGGTAGTTGATAGACTTACCAAGTATGCACACTTTTGTGCATTATCTCATCCATTTAAAGCAAGTAAATTTGCTACTACATTTATGGACATAATTTAAAAGCTACATGGAAACCCAAGGGTTATTGTGAGCAAAAGAGATCCCATTTTTACTGGAAATTTTTGGATGGAGTTATTTTCTTGTTTGGGTACTCAATTAGCTCATAGATCATCTTGTCATCCTAAATCCGATGGTCAAACTAAGATATTAAATAAATGGTTGGAAGGATATCTTCATTGTTTTGTATATGATAAACAAACACAATGGGTCAAGTGGTTACCTCTCGCTGAATGGTGGTATAACACTTCCTTCCATACTGTAGCAAAAATGACCCCATTTATGGCACTTTCTGGATATCATCCACCATCCATCACATCATATTTAAGAGAAAATTCAAAGGTTCAAGTAGTGGAATATCACATCGAGCATCAACAAGAAGTTCTCCAACTCTTAAAGGATAACCTGAATTTGGCACAAAATCAAATGAAACAATAAGCATATCAACATCGCAGCGAGAGAAGTTTTGATGTAGGAGACTGGGTATTTTTACGGCTACAACCATACAAACAAATGTCCCTCAAGCAAGCTAAGAAGGATAATAAATTATTGCCAAAGTACTATGGTCCTTACAAGGTGTTGTAAAAGATTGGTACTATGGCATACAAATTGGAGCTTCCTGCTTCTTCGCGAGTGCATCCAGTTTTCCATGTTTCATGCTTAAAGAAGGTTATAGGTGAAAATCTTCCAGTTCAAACAATATTGCCAGAACTTGATGAGGAAGGAAAAATCATATTGGAACCCGAAGCGGTCATGGAAACAAGAACTTGACAGCTACGGAATCGATCAATTTCAGAGTATCTCATCAAGTGGAAGAACTTACCCACTGAAGATTCTACATGGGAGGATGAGAATTTTATACAGAAGCACCCAGAGCTACTCAAGCGTTGAGGACAACACTTTTTTGAAAGAGAGGGGCATGTTAGGTCCCTATATTACTATTATAGTCCCTTATTGTTGTTATTGTAACCCCCTTATTGTTATTATTGTACCCCTGTAACCCCCATATTGTTATTATTGTGCCCTTAAATTATTATTGTTAGGTCGGCTAGGATTACATTGTGGCCCCATGGACTCCTATATATAGAAAGGAGGTTTTGTAATTTGTATCATCTAGGAATTTTTCATCCATGTAATGTATTGGAGGTTGCCCCCTCGAAGTGGCTTATTTCTAAGGCGTTGATATCTCTTTCCTTCTAATTTTGGAGCTGGTTTCACAACACTTTCCTTCTTCCAATGATGATTAGTGGGGAAGGGATTCATCTCTATGACATGTGAGGCTTTTTCCAGATATATGAGTAGCCGTGGTTGAAATATCTATATCTGACATACACCTTCCCTATCTTTGATATGTACATCAACAATATTAGTTAGTAAAAAATCCTCTTTCTCCCATTATGAAGGAAATGTTGGATAGTTGGCATTGCTAGGATGAAAGGTGGCATCAAGTGTGTTAAAATTAATGTCAACTGGGATAAAATTTATGTGCATGAAAATATGATTGTGCCAAGGAAGATGACAAATGCTCTGGTAGTTGTAGTATTCAGTAGAGAACCATCATAGTAGCAGGTTAAGTAAAGAAGCTATAAATCTTATAACTATGATGTATGGGAGTCCCAATATTTTAAGGTGTTTCTAACTTAGTATATTATCTTATATGCCCATGGAAGTGGCTTAGTTGGACAATGTTTGGAAAGAGCTTTCCAATAGCATGTTGAAGTCCAAAAAAGGCCTCTAGGATCGAAAGTTATGGCTGGTCAAAGTTAGCAGGCCAAAATTCAAACTTAGTGACCTGACCATGGGTGCCAGCAACATGGTCAATGTAAATGTGGTGCAAGATGCACAGGTGGAAAATTGGTACTGGCCATTTTAAGATTAGGAGGAAGTGTGCGGGTCCCGCTCAAGACATGTAACCCTAAAGGGTCTACCCTCAAAGTTTAAAATGCTTGCATAAGTTGAAGTTTCAGGGTGAATAAGTAGTAGGAGAATGTTGCACGTTGTAGGATGGTGGACACAGTGTTGATTGGAGGGATTCATCATAGGATCGAACCCCATTTGAAACGTAATATCGAAGGATATACCTCAAAAGTTACAAATGTTGGCACAAGGTTGAAGAGCCAAGGTGAGGTGACATAATAAGCCAATAAGCACATGAGGATAGATGTCCCACTTTGACATGCCACAAAGACAAATGACACACTCACAATGGAATCATGGCCAAATTGGTGGCAGGCATAATGAGCCTTAATTGGTGCATGTCAGGAATGGTGAGTTGACACAAAGGCCACATGGTGCATTCCAATTGAATGACAAAGACATGTGGATATATCGGTGGCAACATTGATGGTAGATGACATAAGTAACTGAAAGGCTCAAGATGATGTCAGCATGATGTAAGTCATGGACAAGTGGAAGTCTAGGGCAGTGACATGTAACATGCATATTCGACAATTTTAGGTACCCAAGTGGGATGAAAATGGTTGACACATGGCACCACTTGGAGATTTAAATGTGGTAGTTGATACAAATGGTAGACAATTCAACGTGCTGGTAAGGACACATCATCCTGGGCAGTTTATTATTGGTTCAAGTTTGGAGAAAGGGGACCACCAAGACACATAACCTCACAGGCCTTACCCCATAGGTTATTAAGTTTGTTGCAAGTAGGTTCTTTGGGCTGATGGAGTAGCTGGACATGATGGCATGAAAAATGTAGGAGCCAATTGTGAAGTGGCATGGCCACATAAACCCATATGGTTTCGGATTGGTGCAAGTGTGGAAAAAGGGACCCATTGGGACAAGTAATCTTGTAAGGCTTAACTCAGAGGAAAATGAGGGCGCACCATTGATTTCTTATGGGGGCTAAGATAAAGCTCCATAAATTGGTTTTATGTGTGCATTATGACCATGGTCGCAGAAGTATAGTACATGTAGTTAAGCCCTCAGGGGATAGAGCTCAAAGGGGCCCAACAAGCAGTCCAACAATGGTTTTGCGTTAGTTTCTTCTGTTAAAGTGGCCAAGGGCCTAAGGGATTGTTGTATTGAAAGGAGGCACTAAGGGATTATTTCAAAGGGGCCTTATGGATCACGCTCTGAAATTTGGGCTGTATACAAAGCACTATGGGCCGAGGGCTAAAAATTAAGCACTGCTATTGTAAATGACATGAATAGGTTGGCCACAAATTTAGTTGTTTGGGCTATAATTGGCAGGTGTGTCATGTGTAACATTGCGCCACCCTTGTGGTTAATAGAGCTTGAACGTGTAAGTATATTTACCTTAGACCCTTTGTATTTTGCAGGTCTTCAAAATTGGATGCCTTCAATACAAGAGTTAATAGTCTTGAACCAGATGAAAACCATATTTGAAATGGAAAATTGGAGTTAATGACAACTGCAGAAGAAAATTGGATCAAGGAAACATGGACCATAATGTGTTGAGTGAATTTATGATCCTTTTTCAAATATAACAAGCCACACCTGAGTTTTCTTGCACCCCATGAATAATTAAATGAGAAAAATAGCCCTGGGACTAATGGAGATTTGACCATAGCTCAGTGAGCCATGTTGAAGTACAGTTTGAGTACTATCATCTATTAATAGGCATGGTGAGCCTTGAAGGAGTAAACAGATGTACTGAGAATTGATTTTCAACATGGAAAAGAATTTTGTGCCCATCCTCAGGCTCTTTATTGAAGATCAACAACCCATAATGCAAGACAGGTGAACTAAATGATGAGTTGAAAGGTTACATCATTCTTTTCATATTTGTGGAACAAAACTAAAAAAACAAAGAGTTTTTGTGTGTGTTGAATGCAGTATAGTTGTGATATGAATAAATATCTTTGAGCGAGTGTGTCAGTGTTGTTGAGAGAGGCTAAGAGAGTCTAAGGAATAGTCAAGGCTGAGATTTGCTGATCATTGTAACTGTATAAGGGCCGAGAGCAAAGAAAAAAGCGCTGATGCAGAATGGGAAGAGTAAGGGGAAGAATGAGATTAGGTTGATTAGAAGTATAAAGCGGTGATAATTGGTGATGAAAAAAGTGTAAAATGAGGTATATTTTGTGCCAGTTCATAGGGACACGGATTGAAGAACACATGGGTGAAATCAAACCAAATGGATGACATTATGGAGAATAGATATTTCCTTATTTAGTGTAGGTTGTAGCTTGCAAAACAGGGAGTTGGAGCTTCCATCTTAGTGGATATCTAAAGAGAGATTGCAGGTTGGTGCCTCCTACAAGTTTGTGCTTGCATAAATCTAAGAAGTTGCAAGTTGTTAATTGCAACAAATCCAAGAAGTTACTTCAATTGGTGCTTTTGGTAGCTAATCAAGTGTATACAAAAGAAGGAAGTTGGTGCTTCTTGCTAGTGGGTGCTAACAAAAAATCCAAGGGAGTTGGTGCTTCATGTGAGTAGTGGATCAATTTTTTTATTTTTTATTTTTTATGTAATAGAGTAGAAGCTCATATTTACATAATAAAACAAATATTGGTGGTTTTTTCCCTTTTGAGTTTCCACGTTAAATCCTCTATGTTCTATGTGTTTTTTTCTCATGATTTTGTTGTGAATGTTTATGAGATGGTTTCATTTGATGCACATGATCCGATGGTTTTTTCTCACATGAATGAATTCCAAGCTTGAATGAAAATTATAAATTGGCATAAAATTTAAAATTAGCCTTAATACTGATTCACCCCCCCTCTCAGTATTAAACATAGTTTCCTACACGAAATTCCCTTAATTGCAGACAAGTTGAATACAAATAATATTGTTATCACCTTAAGGAATCAACTTCATGTCCTTTTAAACGCACCAAATATTCACTGATGACCACTTCCACTAGATGGATCAAGATTTATACCACATGCCACCAATAAAATTTCTTTGGGTTTAGCTTGTTGCAAGGGTTGACAACCTCCAGTTGCTGATTTGAGGAGGAAACCTCCATATATTGTAGGAAACATGTAGTATTAAAACTCTTATTAAACATGAATATTTAGGATGTAGGGATTTTATAATTTTTTAAATTACAAAATGATCTAAACAATGTACATTTAATTTATGCATTAAGGAAAGCAAAAGGAAGAGGGACTTTCTTGCAGTTAAAAATAAGGAAACTTATGCCAACAATCTATGTATCAATAAAAAAAAAGCACAAAAATATTCATAATATGAAAATTTAGTTATAGGTAAATGCAATACTAATAATATGCATACTAGGCTCCAATAGATATAATTGAGTAGCCATAAAGAGTTGAAAGGCCCCATCCCACCATCCACTATTTGGGCAAGATTTTTGCCATGTGTCACTAGTACAATTGCCTATAATTCAACTTGTAGTAATGGCTAAGAAATTCCAACCGTTTGATTTGGTGGATGTAATGTATTTACCTTGTAGGTATCATGGAATATGAAAATTCTCATTAACTTTGACTATTTGAGTATGGAAACATCTTTAGTAAGGAATGTGGAAATAAAAATCATGAAGAAAATAATGAAGGAATAAAAATCACAATAGAAGATAAATGGGCAAGTCTTCATTTCTATCAATATAATTTGACTTGTCACACTGGTTGACAACTTCCACCTATTGATTGTAGTAGATGAAAAGTGAAACTTCAAATATTATAGCTAAAATCAAATACACCAATTCTTAAGGTTTCAACTTGATATATTATTCACGAAGGTATATAGAACTAGGACCGAGTGAGAAGGTTAGACAACACAATCCAATGCAAATAGATTATAATAAAATAATTTTCCACATTGAAAATAAAAATAGAAGGCATACTTACCATAAATTCAAAGGAAAAATATTTTATCACAATACATATAATGCTTTTTGAAGTTCCCTAAATTGGTAATTTTTTTCACAAAAAATGTGCTACTTCTTAGGTTATCTCTATTTTCATTTTTCTATACCAGTATGGTGATAAAAAAATATCTAATACCATGTTAAAAATCACATACATGATCTATTTGCAACACTTGATCCCTAATAAAAGGAAATACCTACATATTTCAGAATCCATAGTAGAATCTCAAATTTAGAGTCCATTCAAAAGCTTCCCAAAAATAATGACAATTAGACAACCATCTAGTTTATTAATTTCTCCTCTACAGTAAAATAAAAAACACAACATCTACTTTATTAGTAGAACCATGATATAAAGCAAAAATATTAGGAAAAATTGAACTATATGTTTTTTCATAGGGTTAGTTTAACTGACATGTCACATGGATCTATATTGTATTTTGAAAGAATTAATCCAAAAAAGTTTAACATATGTGTACAACTTAAAAAAACAGGAGGCTGAACTGGTGGTTTCACGGAGAGAACCTAGGGTTTTAGAAGGGTTTTGCAGGGAGCTATATTGATGGGTATAGTTGCGCCATTCACTAGACTATGGTCTGAATCCAGTCATGGGTAGGCTACTCCAGTTAGTCGGTGGTTTACTTCCTACTTATATCTTATTTTCTACTCCCCCTACAACTGAATAATGATCTAGATGAGCTAGGTTTTTAAAAACCACTATTGCAGCTGACCTCTGAATCACCACATCGTGGGCCTTATGGAGGATGATGATCTGGAAGATTAAAAACTTGAGGAGGATGGTTACAAGCAAATATATGCCAATACTGTAGTCAAAGACCATGCTCTGCTCAAAGAAAAATTAGATGTTTGGGAGGCGACACCCCCCACCGGCCCTCACGAGGATGTAGCCATGCATTTGAATGAGATGCCATCAAGAGGCTCGAAATACCTATCTCAAACCTTGACACTTAGGTGTTAAATTTTCAAGGGTTGATATGTTTTGGTCCATAGGTATGGATTCAAGGCTCGAAAAATCTCACTTGGGGCTCATCAGGGGATAATATTTCCATGCAGTCCCTCTTTCCCCCTTCGTCCTTGCACCTCGATCCGAACTTTCAAAATATTCTGTTATGGAACCATCTCACAAAATAGAAGAAAATATAGATCAACGACTTAGAAATTTGACTCTTCGAGGGGGAAACCTCCTTACATTACATAAATGAACAATTCTTGGATGATTCCAAATGACACAAACCTAATTTCTATATACAGGAGTCTAAGGGGTCCCAATAACCTACTTTCTACATATAGGATTCTAAGGGGTCCCAATATAATCAGAGCCTACATAACAATAATAATGTAAGGGCACAACAATAACAATAGTGGGCTTCTATGGGGTACAATAATAACACTATGGGGACTACATGGGCACAAAAATAACAATAAGGGGGCTACATTAATAATAAAAATAAGGGGATACACTAGTATTATAGGGACCCAACATGCCCCTCTCCTTCAAAAAAGTGTTGTCCTCAATGCTTAAGTAGTTCTAGATTCTTATGTATAAAATTATCATCCTCCCATGTGGAATCTTCAGCGGGTAATTTTTTCCACTTGATGAGATACTTTGAAATTGATCGATTCTGTAGCTATTGAGTTCTTGTTTCCATGACTGATTCATGTTACAATAAGATTTTTCCTTCCTCTTCAAGTTCTAGAAATATTGTTTGAACTAGGATTTTGTCACCTATAACCTTCTTTAAGCATGAAACATGGAAAAATAGGAGCACTCGGGAAGATGCCAGAAGCTCCAATTTGTATGCCATAGTACCAATATTTTGCAATACCTTGTAAGGACCATGGTACTTTGGCGATAGTTTATTATCCTTCTTAGCTTGCTTGAGGGACATTTGTTTGTATGGTTGTATCCGTAAAAATACCCAGTCACCTACATCAAAAATTCTTTCCTTGCGATGTTGATCTACCTGTTGTTTCATTCGATTCTGTGCCAAAGTTAGGTTATCCTTTAAGAGTTGGAGAACTTGTTATTGATGCTCGATGTGATCTTCGATTTCTTGAAACTTAAAATTTTCTCTTAAAGATGATGGGATGGACAGTGGATGATATCCATAAAGTGCCATAAATGGGGTCATTTTTGCTATAGTGTGGAAGGAAGTGTTATACCACCATTTAGCCAAAGGTACCCACTTGACCCATTGTGTTTGTTTATCAAATACAAAGAAACGAAGATATCCTTCCAAACATTTGTTCACTATCTCAGTTTTCCCATGAGATTGAGGATGATAAGATGAGCTATGAGCTAGTTTATTACCTAGAAAAATAATAATTCCGTCCAAAAATTTCCAGTGAAAATAGTATCTCTATTACTTACAATACTATTTTGGTTTCCATGTAGCTTTTGAATTGTTTCCATAAATGCAATAGCAACTGTACTGGATTTAAATGGATGAGATAATGCACAAAAATGTGCATACTTTATAATTCTATCAACTACCACCATGATGAAACTCTTTCCTTCAAACTTGGGTAAACCTGTGATAAAATCCATTGAAACCTCCTCCCAACGTTGACTTGGAATGGATAAAGGTATTAGTAGACCCAGGGTCTTAATTGTCTCAGCTTTATTTTATTGGCAGGCCAAACATTCTGCCACAAATTTTGAACATTATATTTAAGGCCATCCTGAAAAAAATATTTCTTGACCCTATGGTAAGTTTTTAAAAATCCCGAGTGTCCTCCTAAGGGAGAGGTGTGCAATTCCAAAAGAATATTTTGTTTTGGTTGGGAATTCTTACAAATATATAAGTGATCTTTGTACCATAATGAATCACTTTTCTAGCTAAATGTATCAGATGTACCGCAATATTGCTGCAATTTTTGAATGAGTGTCCACACTTCTTCGTCATTCTTCCACACCTCCCTTGCTTCAGCTATCCAATCTGGTTGGATAAAATAAATGGCACAAATCAATTCTTCCACGTCCTCATCCTTTCTTGAGAGTGCATCTACTAAAAAATTTAGCTTCCCTTTTTTGTAGCTTATTTCAAATTCATAACCCAAAATATTTGTGACCCATTTTTGCTGCTCTTCTAAATATAGTCTTTGTTCCAAAAAGTATTTAGACTATCATGATCTGTTTTTACTTTGAAGTGTCTTCCCATTAGGCAAGGTCGCCATTTCTTTAGTGTGTGTAGTATTTCCAACATTTCCTTCTCATAAATAACTTTCTGTAAATACTTTCCATTGATTGGACGACTTTCAAAAGCAATGGGTTTTCCTTCTTGCATTAAAACAACACCAACTCGATTACCTGAGGCATCACATTCCATAATAAATGTTTTTGTAAAGTTTGGCATATCTAAGTCTGTTGTTTGGAAAATTACCTTTTTAAGATGTTCAAAGGTCTCATTTGCTTCTAAAGTCCAAGAAAATTTAACTTTCTTCAATAATGTTATTAGAGGTGATGCTAATTTCCCATAATTCTTAACAAACTTGTGATAATACCCCGTTAACCCGAGAAATCCTCACAGATGGTTTAGGGTTGTGGGGATTTTCCATTCCTTAATGGATTTAATTTTTTTAGGGTCTACCTTAACACCATAATGAGATACAATATGACCCAGATATTCCACCTCCTGTACTCCAAAGAAAAATTTGGAGGTTTTTGCATATAATTTTTCCTCCTCCAATAGTTTAAGCACCATGTCAACATGTTGAACATGATCCTTCCAAGACTTGCTGTAGATTAATATATCATCAAAAAATACTAACATAAATTTTCTAAGGAATGGTTTTAAAATGGAATTCATCAAACCTTGAAATGTAGAAGGTGCATTGGTAAGGCCAAAAGGAATGACCAAAAATTCATAATTACCCTCATGAGTTCTAAATGTTGTTTTCGAAATTTCTTCAGTCTTCATTCTAATTTGATGATAATCTGAATGAAGATCCAACTTGGTGAAGAAAATTTCCCCAAGTAATTCATCCAATAATTTGTCAATGACAAGAATGGGAACTTATCTTTAATAGTGAGCTTGTTGAGCTTGCCATAATACAAAAACATGCACCATGATCCATCCTTCTTGTGCACCAATACTACTAGAGCAAAGAAAGAACTTTGACTAGGATGAATTATACCAACCTCTAGCATTTCTGCAATCATACGTTCAATTTCTCTCTTTTGGGAATAGGGACAACTGTAAGGCCTGATGTTTGGAGGAACACTTCCTGGAATCAAATGAATAACATGATCATGATCATGAATAGGTGGGAGGCCTTTTGGAGTCTCAAACACCTTGGCATGATTTTCCAAGGCTTTTTGGAGATATGGAGAATTAGAGGGTTTCGATGTTTGAACCTGTAGTAAGAATAATTGTGCAATTATGCCTCATTGTTCTTTCTTCAAAATCTTTTTCATGACATTTGAGCTGATTATCTTTCCCAGTTTCCCTGTGATACCTTGTAATTCAACTTCCTTTTCTTCCCAAAAAAATTTCAAGAAAATTTCTTGAAAATTAAAATCTATAGTCCCCAAAGATTGTAACCATTGGAATCCTAGTATAACATCAACACCACCCATTGGAATGAAAAGCATTGGACTATTCAATGTATTTTCCCCCATGGTTATCTTGATATTATGGAACTTTCCAAAGCAATTTATAGTTCCTCCATTTTCAACCATCACTTGACATTCTTGTGCTATATATAGGAAGGAATTCAATTCCTTGGCTATCTTAAAATGAATAAACTTATGTGTACTACACGAATCAATCAACACTATTACCTTTTTTTCTTAATATATCCTTCTATCTTGAGAGTTTTAGGAATGGTAATTCCTGCCAATGCATTATAAGAAATGGTTAGATTCATTTCTTCCTTCTTTGGGGTTGGTTCCTAGTGTATATCCTCCTCTTTTGATGTTTCTTGTTCCTTTTCTTCCTCCTCTTCACAATCTATGTAAACTAATTTCTTCTTTTTGAACTTATGACCTTTACTGTATTTTCTATCACAACTATAACAAATCCATTTTTCTCTTTTTTCCTCCAATTTTTGTGGTGTCAACCTTGTAGGTTGTGGAAGGCTAGGAGCAAAGAATTTTACATCTTTATAGTTTTGATTGGCAGACTTACTTGTTGCCATAATTTTGATTTCAACTTTTCTTTCCATCCTAAATGCCTTCTTGTTATCTTGAGGGGTCCTGATCGAGGTTCAGATTTATTTTGCAACCAAAAAACCCTCCCACTACTGGCCCTTTCGGTAAACCTACTTGCGCAAATCAAAGTCTCACCCGAAGCAGTATGGGGGGGTGATGGAACCACGTTTCCGCATTAATGTAGTGGCCGAAAACAAACTTATAACATAACTATAACAGATGATATATAGGTGCACGCATCAACAGGTCAATGGAAAAATAGATCAACTTCGTCGCAGATAATCACAAAATTCCTCAATATGTATTCACCCATAGTAAATAGATATACTTCAATCACACTTATTCATCAACTGATATTCATGCATAATATGCATAATATGCTTTATTCATTCGCGCAGATGCATGTAATCGTAAACAGAAGTAAAGATGAAATCAAAAAACATATTCTAATCTTAAAGAAACTAACATATACATAACACATCAATTGCATTACATATTCAAGTTCGCAAAAACAATCTTCAGTATTAAGAGATCCAACAGTTACAATACATTCAGTCTTTCAATACAACCTATCCTTCTATGCACATATCCAGTGGAGTCCGCACACAGCCAGGACTTAGGTCTCCGTGCACACAGCCAGCAGGAGCCTTTCTACCCAAAAACCTAGACTTAGACCGAAACCCTTAGGCAATAACCATAAGATAACAAAGATATGATTACACAGAGAACCCTGTTCGCTCAATTTCATCTTAATCCACAACTTCCAAGAGCATGGTAACTTACCTCTGTGACCCTTGAAAAATATTCTTTGAGATTTAGAATAAGATACAAACTGATTAATAGCAAACTCAATTACAAATCCTCTCATAACACGATCGATCCAATGGTATATTACGCGGATGATATTATTGATGGTGTTTTCTAATTGTTGTACCAATTCTAGAGTCCACTGAGTGACTGTGTCATCCTTTGCGCTGCTATTAAATTCATTCAATCGAGACAACCATTCATGCAACTTGATTGCAAAAAAAGAAAATAATATATCATGGACTTCTGTATAAATATACTTTTGAACCCAATCTTCAACAGATAATTTATAACTTCTCTTCTCTTGGATCACAAATTCAAGGATATTTTTATCAAGCAAATCTTGTAATTCATCCTACGTATGATGCCACAACATCAATTCTCCCTCAAAATGATCCCAGTCCCAGAAACTGAACCATTTGTTGGCTTGAGGGGTACTGAACCAGGTTTATATTTATTGCACAACAAACACTTCTCCAATGAATCAGATTCCCAAAGGTGAACCTCATGTTGAATGTTATCCTTTAATGTCCTAGTGAACACATCAATCTTATGCTTCTCTGGAATATTTTCTACCCTGATATTCAATTTTTGGAAGTCGTCAATGTGCTCTGCCATTGAACCCTTTTGTTTCAGATTTATCAATTGGCTAAAGAAGGTGTTTCTCTTTGTATCCTCATAATGTGCTATTATTTCCTTCATAAAAATTGACCAAGTGCCAAGTGGTTTACGGGAAAAAATCCATCGATACCATACAAATTTATTGGATTATAAATATAAATTTGCAATGGATAACTTTTCTGTGTTTTGCACATTATGGAGATCAAAATATTTCTCCATATGTAGTATCCATGTTACCGGATCCTTGCCATCAAACTTCCTCATATCAATCTTTGGAATATGGTGTTTCTTAAATCCAACATTAGAGTATACAAAATCACGATTAACATTTATTTTGTTCTCATCATGAGTTTCATCTACTAATTTTCACCATTAGGAATCATTTCTTGTAGCAACATTGTCAAATCTTCCTTCAAACCTTCCATGTCTTCCTTAAAAATTTCAGCTTCTGAAGGTTCATAGAAAAAAACTTGTAGAGAAACTTCCAAGATGTCCTGTTTCTAGAAGAGAAACCCTAGAATCCCAAACTCTGAAACCAAATTGTATGCAGCCAAATCACAAAATAGAAGAAAATATATATCAATGACTTAGAAATTAACCTCGTTGAGGGGGAAACCTAGTTTGAATTACATAAATTAACAATTCTTGGATGATTCCAAATGACAAAAACCTATTTGTTGTGAAACCAGCTCCAAAAATAGAAGAAAAGAGATATCAATGCCTTAGAAATAAGCCACTTCGAGGGGGCAACCTCCAATACATTACATTAATGAACAATTCTTGGATGACACAAATTACAAAACCTCCTTTCTATATATAGGAGTCCATGGGGCCACAATGTAATCCTAGCTGACCTAACAATAATAATTTAAGGGCACAATAATAACAATATGGAGGTTACAGAGTTACAATAATAACAATAAGGGGGTTACACTAACAACAATAAGGGACTATACTAATAATATAGGGACCTAACATGCCCCTCTCCTTTAAAAAAAGTGTTGTCCTCAACGCTTGAGTAGCTCTGGGTGCTTTTGTATAAAATTCTCATCCTCCCATGTAGAATCTTCAGTGGGTAAGTTCTTCCACTTGATGAGATACTCTGAAATTGATCGATTCCGTAGTTGTCGAGTTCTTGTTTCTGTGACCACTTCAGGTTCCAATATGATTTTTCCTTCCTCATCAAGTTCTGGCAATATTGTTTGAACTGGAATATTTTCACCTATAACCTTCTTTAAGCATGAAACATGGAAAACTAGATGTACTCGCGAAGAAGCAGGAAGCTCCAATTTGTATGCCATAGTACCAATATTTTGCAACACCTTGTAAGGACCATAGTACTTTGGTGATAATTTATTATCCTTCTTAGTTTGCTTGAGGGACATTTGTTTGTATGGTTGTAGCCGTAAAAATACCCAATCTCCTACATCAAAACTTCTCTCGCTGCGATGTTGATCTGCCTGTTGTTTCATTCGATTTTGTGCCAAATTCAGGTTATCCTTTAAGAGTTGGAGAACTTCGTGCTGATGCTCGATGTGATCTTCCACTGCTTGAACCTTCGAATTTTCCCTTAAAGATGATGTGATCGATGGTGGATGATATCCATAAAGTGCCATAAATGGGGTCATTTTTGCTGCAGTATGGAAGGAAGTATTATACCACCATTCAGCGAGAGGTAACCACTTGACCCATTGTGTTTGTTTATCAGATACAAAACAACGAAGATATCCTTCCAAAATTTTATTTACTATCTCAGTTTGACCATCAGATTGAGGATGATAAGATGAGCTATGAGCTAATTGAGTACCCAAACAAGAAAATAACTCCGTCCAAAAAATTCCAGTAAAAATGGGATCTTTGTTGCTCACAATAACCCTTGGTTTCCATGTAGCTTTTGAATTGTGTCCATAAATGTAGTAGCAACTGTACTTGCTTTAAATGGATGAGATAATGCACAAAAGTGTGCATACTTGGTAAGTCTATCAACTACCACCATGATGACACTCTTTCCTATGGACTTAGGTAAACCTGTGATAAAATCCATTGAAATATCCTCCCAACGTTTACTTGGAATGGATAAAGGTTGTAGAAGTCCCGGGGTCTTAACTATCTCAACCTTATTCTACTGGAAAACAAAACATTCCGCCAAAAAATTTTGAATATCAGATTTAAGGCCATCCCAAAAAAATTCTTTCTTCACCTTGTGGTAAGTTTCTAAAAATCCTGAGTGTCCTCCTAAAGGAGAAGTGTGCAATTCCAAAAGAATATTTTGTTTTAGTTGGGAATTCTTACAAAGATATAAGAGATATTTGTGCCATAAAGAATCATTTTTCCAACTAAATGTATTAGATGTACTAGGATCTTGCTACAACTTTTGAATGAGTGTCCATACTTCTTTGTCCTTCTTCCATTCATCTCTTGCTTCGGTTATCCAATCTGGTTGGATAATAGAAATGACACAAAGAAATGCTTCCACCTCTTCATTCTTTCTTGAGAGTGCATCTGCAACAACATTAAGCTTCCCTTTTTTGTAGATTATTTCAAAGTCATAACCCAACATCTTCGTGACCCATTTTTGTTGTTCTTCTGAAGATAGTCTTTGTTCCAAAAAGTGTTTAAGACTATCATGATCAGTTTTTACCTTGAAGTTTCTTCCCATTAGGTAAGTTCTCCATTTATTTAGTGCATGCAGTATTGCTAACATTTCCTTCTCATAAATAGGTTTCTATACATACTTTCCTTTGATTGGACGACTTTCAAAAGCAATGGGTCTTTCTTCCTGCATTAAAACAACACCAATTCCATTTCCTGAGGCATCACATTCCACAATAAAGGTTTTTGTGAAGTCTGGCGTAGCTAAGACCAGTGCTAGGCACATTGCCTCTTTAAGATGTTCAAAGGCCTTAGTTTCTTCAAGAGTCCTTGAAAATGCATCTTTCTTCAATAATGTTGTTAAAGGTGATGCTATTCTCCCATAATTCTTAACAAAATTGCGATAATACCCTGTTAACCCGAAAAATCCTCGCAACTGCTTTATGGTTGTGGGGACTTTCCATTCCTTAATGGCTTTAATTTTGTTAGGGTCTACCTTAACACCCTTGCGAGATATAATATGACCCAGATATTCCACCTCTTCTACTCCAAAGAAACATTTGGATGTTTTTACATATAATTGTTTCTCCTGCAATAGTTTGAGCACCATGTCAACATGCTCAACATGATCCTTCCAAGACCTAATGTAGATTAGTATATCATCAAAAAATACTAGCACAAATTTTCTAAGGAAGGGTTTGAAAATGGAATTCATCAACCCTTGAAATGTAGAAGGTGCATTGGTAAGGCCAAAAGGCATGACCAAAAATTCATAATGACCCTCATGAGTTCGAAATGCCGTTTTTGGAATATCTTCAGTCTTCATTCTAATTTGATGATACCCTGAACGAAGATCCAATTTGGTAAAATAAATTGCTCCATGTAATTCATCCAATAATTAATCAATCACAGGAATGGGAAATTTATCTTTAATGGTGAGCTTATTGAGCTCCCTATAATCCGGACACATGCGCCATGATCCATCCTTCTTGTGTACCAATACTACAGGAGCAGAGAAAGAACTTTTACTAGGTTGAATTATACCCTCCTCTAACATTTCTGCAATCATACGTTCAATTTCGCTCTTTTGGACATAAGGATATCTATAAGGCCTGATGTTTGGAGGAACACTTCCTGGAATCAAATGAATAGCATGATCATGATCACGAATAGGTGGGAGTCTTTTGGGAGTTTCAAACACCTTGGAATGATTGTCCAAGACTTGTTGGAGATCTACAGAAATAGATGATTTTGATGTCGGAACTTCTAGTGAGCATAATTGTGCAATTACGCCTCGTTGTTCTTTCTTTAGAAGCTTTGTCATGACATTAGAGCTTATTATCCTTCCTGGCTTCCCTTCAATACCCCGTAATTCGACTTCCTTTCCTTCGGAAAAAAATTTCAAGAAAAGTTCTTGAAAATTAAAAGCTACCGTCCCCAAAGATTGTAACCATTGTACTCCTAGTACAACATCAACACCTCCCATAGGAATGGAAAGCATTGGACTATTCAATACATATTCCCCATGGTTAGCTTGATATTATGGCATTTTCCAGAGCAATTTATAGTTCCTCCATTTGCAACCATCACTTGACATTCTGGTGCTGGGTATAGGAAATAATTCAATTCCTTGGCTACCTTACAATGAATAAAATTATGGGTGCTACCTGAATCAATCAACACTATTACCTTTTTCTTATTGATATGTCCTTCTATCTTGAGAGTTTGTGTTGTGTAACCAGCTCCAAAAATAGAAGAAAAGAGACATCCACGCCTTAAAAATAAGCCACTTCGAGGGGGCAACCTCCAACACATTACATAAATGAACAATTCTTGGATGATACAATTTACAAAACCTCCTTTCTATATATAGGAGTCCATGGGGCCATAATGTAATCCTAGTGGGCCACAATGTAATCCTAGCCGACCTAACAATAATAATTTAAGGGCACAATAATAACAAAAAGGGGGTTACAAGGGTACAATAATAACAATAAGGGGTTTACACTAACAATAATAAGGGACTATACTAGTGATATAGGGACCTAACATGCCCCTCTCCTTCAAAAAAAAGTGTTGTCCTCAACACTTGAGTAGCTCCGGGTGCTTCTGTATAAAATTCTCATCCTCCCATGTAGAATCTTCAGTGGGTAAGTTCTTCCACTTGATGAGATACTCTGAAATTGATCGATTCCGTAGTTGTCGAGTTCTTTTTTCCATGACTGCTTCAGGTTCCAACATGATTTTCCCTTCCCCATCAAGTTCTGGCAATACTGTTTGAACTGGAAGATTTTCACCTATAACCTTCTTTAAGCATGAAACATGGAAAACTGGATGTACTCGCGAAGAAGCAGGAAGCTCCAATTTGTATGCCATAGTACCAATCTTTCGCAACACCTTGTAAGGACCATAGTACTTTGGCGATAATTTATTATCCTTCTTAGCTTGCTTGAGGGACATTTGCTTGTATGGTTGTAGCCGTAAAAATACCCAATCTCCTACATCAAAACTTCTCTCGCTGCGATGTTGATCTGCCTGTTGTTTCATTCGATTTTGTGCCAAATTCAGGTTATCCTTTAAGAGTTGGAGAACTTCTTGCTGATGCTCGATGTGATCTTCCACCGCTTGAACCTTCGAATTTTCCCTTAAAGATGATGTGATCGATGGTGGATGATATCCATAAAGTGCCATAAATGGGGTCATTTTTGCTGCAGTATGGAAGGAAGTATTATACCACCATTCAACGAGAGGTAACCACTTGACCCATTGTGTTTGTTTATCAGATACAAAACAACGAAGATATCCTTCCAAACATTTATTTACTATCTCAGTTTGACCATTCGATTGAGGATGATAAGATGAGCTATGAGCTAATTGAGTACCCAAACAAGAAAATAACTCCGTCCAAAAATTTCCAGTAAAAATGGGATCTCTGTCGCTCACAATAACCCTTGGGCTTCCATGTAGCCTTTGAATTCTGTCCATAAATGTAGTAGCAACTGTACTTGCTTTAAATGGATGAGATAATGCACAAAAGTGTGCATACTTGGTAAGTCTATCAACTACCACCATGGTGACACTCTTTCCTTCGGACTTAGGTAAACCTGTGATAAAATCCATTGAAATCTCCTCCCAACGTTGACTTGGAATAGATAAAGGTTGTATAAGACCTGGGTCTTAATTGTCTCAAATTTATTCTCCTGGCAAACCAAACATTCTGCCACAAACTTTTGAATATTAGATTTAAGGCCATCCCAAAAACATTCTTTCTTCACCCTATGGCAAGTTTTTAAAAATACTGAGTGTCCTCCTAAAGGAGAAGTGTGCAATTCCAGAAGAATCTTTTGTTTTAGTTGGGAATTCTTACAAAGATATAAGCGATCTTTGTACCATAAGGAATCATTTTTCCAACCAAATGTATCAGATGTACTAGGATCTTGCTGCAACTTTTGAATGAGTATCCATACATCTTTGTCCTTCTTCCATTCATCTCTTGCTTCAGTTATCCAATCTGGTTGGATAATAGAAATGGCACAAAGCAATGCTTCCACCTCTTCATTCTTCCTTGAGAGTGCATCTGCAACAACATTCAGCTTTCCTTTTTTGTAGATTATTTCAAAGTCATAACCCAACATCTTTGTGAATTGGAGCTTCCTGCTTCTTCGCGAGTACATCTAGTTTTCCATGTTTCATGCTTAAAGAAGGTTATAGGTGAAAATCTTCCAGTTCAAAAAATATTGCCAGAACTTGATGACGAAGGAAAAATCATATTGGAACCGGAAGCGGTCACGGAAACAAGAACTCGACAACTACGGAATCAATCAATTTCAGAATATCTCATCAAGTGGAAGAACTTACCCACTGAAGATTCTACATGGGAGGATGAGAATTTTATACAAAAGCACCCAGAGCTACTCAAGCGTTGAGGACAAAACTTTTTTTGAAGGAGAGGGGCATGTTAGGTCCCTATATTACTAGTATAGTCCATTATTATTGTTAGTGTAACCCCCTTATTGTTATTATTGTACCTTTGTAACCCCCATTTTGTTATTATTGCGCCCTTAAATTATTATTGTTAGGTCGGCTAGGATTACATTGTGGCCCACTAGGATTACATTATGGCCCCATGGACTCCTATATATAGAAAGGAGGTTTTGTAAATTGTATCATCCAAGAATTGTTCATTTATGTAATGTATTGGAGGTTGCCCCCTCGAAGTGGCTCATTTATAAGGCGTTGATATCTCTTTTCTTCTCTTTTTGGAGCTGGTTACACAACAGATAATGCACAAAAGTGTGCATACTTGGTAAGTCTATCAACTACCACCATGATGACATTCTTTCCTTCGGACTTAGGTAAACCTGTGATAAAATCCATTGAAATCTCTTCCCAACGTTGACTTGGAATGGATAAAGGTTGTAGAAGTCCCGGGGTCTTAATTGTCTCAACTTTATTCTGCTGGAAAACCAAACATTCCGCCACAAACTTTTGAATATCAGATTTAAGGCCATCCCCAAAAAATTCTTTCTTCACCCTGTGGTAAGTTTTTAAAAATCCTGAGTGTCCTCCTAAAGGAGAAGTGTGCAATTCTAGAAGAATATTTTGTTTTAGTTGGGAATTCTTACAAAGATATAAGCTATCTTTGTACCATAAGGAATCATTTTTCCAACTAAATGTATCAGATGTACTAGGATCTTGCTGCAACTTTTGAATGAGTGTCCATACATCTTTGTCCTTCTTCCATTCATCTCTTGCTTCAGTTATCCAATCTAGTTAGATAATAGAAATGGTACAAAGCAATGCTTCCACCTCTTCATTCTTTCTTGAGAGTGCATCTGCAACAACATTAAGCTTTCCTTTTTTGTAGATTATTTTAAAGTCATAACCCAACATCTTTGTGACCCATTTTTGCTGCTCTTCTGAAGATAGTCTTTGTTCCAAAAAGTGTTTAAGACTATCATGATCAGTTTTCACCTTGAAGTGTCTTCCCATTAGGTAAGTTCGCCATTTCTTTAGTGCATGCAGTATTGCTAACATTTCCTTCTCATAAATAGGTTTTTGTAAATACTTTCCTTTGATTGGAAGACTTTCAAAAGCAATGGGTCTTCCTTCCTGCATTAAAACAACACCAATTCCATTTCCTGAGGCATCACATTCCACAATAAAGGTTTTTGTGAAGTCTGGCATAGCTAAGACTGGTGCTAAGCACATTGCCTCTTTAAGATGTTCAAAGGCCTTATTTGCTTCAGGATTCCATGAAAATGCATATTTCTTCAATAATGTTGTTAGAGGTGCTGCTATTCTCCCATAATTATTAACAAACTTGCGATAATACCCTGTTAACCCGAGAAATCCTCACAACTGCTTTATGGTTGTGGGGACTCTCCATTCCTTAATGGCTTTAATTTTGTTAGGGTCTACCTTAACACCCTCGTGAGATACAATATGACCCAGATATTCCACCTCTTGTTCTCCAAAGAAACATTTGGATGTTTTTGCATATAATTGTTTCTCCTGCAATAGTTTGAGCACCCCGTCAACATGTTCAACATGATCCTTCCAAGACCTGCTGTAGATTAGTATATCATCAAAAAATACTAGCACAAATTTTCTAAGGAAGGGTTTGAAAATGGAATTCATCAAACCCTTGAAATGTAGAAGGTGCATTGGTAAGGCCAAAAGGCATGACCAAAAATTCATAATGACCCTCATGAGTTCGAAATGTTGTTTTTGGAATATCTTCAATCTTCATTCTAATTTGATGATATCTTGAACGAAAATCCAACTTGGTAAAATAAATTGCTCCATGTAATTCATCCAATAATTCATCAATCATAGGAATGGAAAATTTATCTTTAACTATGAGCCTATTGAGCTCCCTATAATCCTGACACATTCGCCATGATCCATCCTTCTTGTGTATCAATACCACAGGAGCAGAGAAAGAACTTTGACTAGGTTGAATTATACCTGCCTCTAACATTTCGGCAATCATACGTTCAATTTCACTCTTTTGGACGTAAGGATATCTATAAGGCCTGATGTTTGGAGGAACACTTCCTGGAATCAAATGAATAGCATGATCATGATCACAAATAGGTGGGAGTCCCTTGGGAGTTTCAAACACCTTGGAATGATTGTCCAAGACTTGTTGGAGATCTGCAGAAATAGATGATTTTGATGTTGGAACTTCTAGTGAGCATAATTGTGCAATTACGCCTCGCTGTTCTTTCTTTAGAAGCTTTTTCATGACATTAGAGCTTATTATCCTTCCTGGCTTCCCCGCAATACCCCATAATTCAACTTCCTTTCCTTCTGAAAAAAATTTCAAGAAAAGTTCTTGAAAATTAAAAGCTACCGTCCCCAAAGATTGTAACCATTGTACTCCTATTACAACATCAGCACCTCCCATAGGAATGGAAAGCATTGGACTAGTCAACACATATTCCCCCATGGTTAGCTTGATATTATGGCATTTTCCAGAGCAATTTATAGTTCCTCCATTTGCAACCATCACTTGACATTCTGGTGTTGGGTATAGGAAACAATTTAATTCCTTTGCTACCTTACAATGAATAAAATTATGGGTGCTACCTGAATCAATCAACACTATTACCTTTTTCTTCTTGATTTGTCCTTGTATCTTGAGAGTTTGAGGAGTGGTAATTCCTGCCAGTGCATTACACGATATGGTCGGATTCATTTCTTCCTCTTCTAGGGTTGGTTCCCGGTGTATATCCTCTTCTTGTTCATTTTCTTCTTCCTCTTCACAATCTATGTAAAATAATTTCTTCTCAGCACACTTATGACCTTTAGTTTATTTTCTATCACAACTGTAGCAAAGCCCTTTTGCTCTTTTTTCTTCCAATTGTTGTGGTGTCAACCTTGTAGGTTGTGGAAATCTAGGCGTAGTAACACTTCCTTCTTTATAGAATTGAGTGGTAGGCTTCCTTGTCGCCATTATTTTACATTCAACTTTTCTTGCCAACCTGAATGCCTTCTCCAATGAATCTGGTTCCAAAACATGAACTTCATGTTGGATGTTATCCTTTAAAGTGCCTATGAAGAGATCAATCTTGTGTTCCTCTGGAATATCAGTTACCCTTATATTCAATTTTTGGAAGTCTTCAATGTGTTTCCCCACTAAACCCTTTTGTTTGAGATTTATCATTTGGCTAAAGAAGGTGTTTCTCTTTGTATCCTCATAATGTGCTATCATTTCCTCCGTAAAAATTGACCAAGTGCCAATTTTTTTTCGGGAGCAAAGCCATCGATACCATACAAATGTATTTTGTTCTAAATGTAAAGTTGCAATGCGTACCTTTTGTGTGTTTTGCACGTTATGGAGATAAAAATATTGCTCCATCTGTAGTATCCATGTTACAGGATCCTTTCCATCAAGCTTCCTCATATCCATTTTTGGAATATGGTGGTTCTTCCTACCAACATTAGAGTTTATGAAATCATGATTAACATTTATTTTGTTCTCATCATGAGGTTCTTCTACTATCTTTTCACCATTAGGAAACATTTCTTGTATCAACTTTATCAAACCTTCGATGTCTGCTTTTAGATCATTCTTCATGTTTTCAATGTTGTATTTCATGTCATCCATCTTAGCTTCCATGCTAGCTTCCATGCCATCCATCTTAGCTTCCACGCCTTTCTTCAAACCGTCCTTCTTCACTTCCATGCCTTTCTTCAAAACTTCCATTTCATTTTTTGTTGCTCTTTGCGAGAGTGAAATTTGTTGCACTTTCTCTTGTAATTTTGATAGATCATGTTGCAATTCTTCATCTTCATGATTCATAGTAGAGCCTTTTGAAGGCTTAATGGGTGTTGAATTATTTTTACGGGGCATATTTTATAACCCAATACTGATATCTATTCTATAATATGCCCTTGGAATCAATTCAAATTGATTCTTCAAACAAGAATCAATTGTTTCGTCCTTCGACTCTGAAATTGATAGCCAAGAAACTACATTCTGTTTACTAGTGACCACTTTTTATGGCACTCCAATCTGATGCTCAGAGAGAGAGTTATGAAGATTTTCCCACGATCACCTCTTTGAGATGAAATTTAGGAGCTTGAAAAACCACTACCTTCCATAGATCATATCTCTAAAAATATTGTGAACCAAGCTCTGAAATTTTTTGACGATGTTCTTCAGGATTCCAGCTTCACACCCTACAAATTTCAGCTTTTGAGACTTCGTGCAAATAAAATTATAGCGCAAGTTCCACGATGACCTGTTTAGGAGCATGAAAAAAGACCTACATTCCATAGATCATATCTCCAAAAATATTGCGAAAAAAGCTATGAAATTTTTTGGAAATGTTCCTCAGGATTTTATCTTCGCATCCTAAAACTTTCAGCTTCTGAAACTTTGTAGAACAAAAGTTATCGCGAAAATGCCACGATGACCTGTTTAGAGCAGCAAAACCCTAGAATCCAAAGCTCTGATACCAAATGTTGTGTAACCAGCTCCAAAAATAGAAGAAAAGAGATATCAACGCATTAGAAATAAGCCACTTCGAGGGGAAACCTCCAATACATTACATGAATGAACAATTCTTGGATGATACAATTTACAAAACCTCCTTTCTATATATAGGAATCCATGTGGCCATAATGTAATCCTAGTGGGCCACAATGTAATCCTAGCCGACCTAACAATAATAATTTAAGGGAACAATAATAACAAAATGGGGGTTGCAAAGGTAAAATAATAACAATAAGGGGGTTACACTAATAACAATAAGGGACTAGAAAAGTTTTGAAAATAATTGTAGAGCGCGGCTAGGGTTTCAGGCATGGACGCCGCCGACAAAGAATTTTCTCCAGCTACTGCGCTGCTCGGCTCCACCACAGCCGTCGTCTTCACTTTAGGCGCTATGCTTCCCTCTGCTGCAGCTCCAGGCAGTCAACCTTACTCGATTCGCAGATTGCCAAGGAATGCATGCAAACATCCTGCAGCCGTCGCTCCCACAGAATGCTCTGCGCCCTTCACCGTGGATGCATTCGGCAGTTTACTTCGCCCAAGCCGCAGATCTATTAGGAAAGCTCACTCAGTTCATGCAAGTCTTCTCTGCAAGCGCCCTCCAGATTCGGCTGCCTCCTTACACCAAGCTTCAGAGAGAGGAGGGGACGTCAACGATTTCCAGCACACAGAGATCGACTCCAACAATCTTGCTGTCTCAACCAATGCTGAGCCCTTGCAAAGGCTCCATATTAGCCTCTCGAAGAAGCCAGATAAACTGGGTTGGGGGCTGCTTCCAGGAAGCACGTGAGACCCAATCTCTGTGTCCAGGCCCCTCCTTGACTCCTTTTAGATCCATATTTCTCAACCAAAAGGCAATACTATCCTGCAATGAGTCAGTTCTTCAGATTTGGTGCTGGATCTCAAGCTGGATCTAGAACAGCGGATTGGGATCCCTTCAGGCCTTCAAAGACTTCTCTTTCAAGGTAAACAACTTGAAAACCCTCTACCTATCTCTACTTATAGCATTAACAAGAACAACTCTTTGGTGTTAACCCTACGCTTGAGAGGGGGTGCAGCGGGACAGACGTCCTCTGCTCCTCCCTTCTCTTACAAAGATGCAGTACATTCCGAGATCCCCAAACCCTCGGAAGCCCTTAAATACAAGCCTTTTTTGGTTAACAAAATAGAGGAAGTTCCCTCTGTCGAAATTTCCCATGCAGACCCTGTAAATGAACTTCAAGAATATGCAGAAAGAGCCATCATTTACAGATTCAACGGACTGTGGCCGCGATCTCAGGACCTTTATGATTGGATTAATGCAAACTGGACACATCGTTGTAAGGACAGTTTCTGTTCAAAAGGATATTTCATTGTTCTCTTTGATGACAGTAAGCATTATGAAAAGGCTTTAGAAGAAGGCCTTTGGTTCATGGGAACTGTAGGGCTCTTCTTAACGCCTTGGTTTCCAGATTTTGATCCGGTAACAGCAGTCATCACCAGGACACCTGTATGGATCAGACTTCCAAACCTTCTTGTCCACTTATGGCATGTTGCAGTCTACAAAGCTATAGGCAACACCTTGGGCAGTTTCATTACGGGAGATTACAGAAGGGAAAGAGTAGGTCTCTACACATATGCCAGAATATGTGTGGAGTTGGACTTAAGCAAGGGACTTCCAGACCAAATCATTCTCAAGAAAAATGACTTAGTCTGGACCCAGACATTGGACTATGAAAATACTGCCTTCCGCTGTCGCCACTGCCACCAAACAGGGCATCTGCAGTCCTCCTGCCCTTCTCTCTCGGCAAAAAAGAAAAAGGAGAACCTCTCCAAGCACAAATCCAAACGATGGGCTCCTTGCTCTCCACCTCCAGCCATGGATTCTAAATCCTCTTGCTCTGAAGATGAAGCCAGCGATGCAGATTTGGATCAAGCCCCTCAAGCTGTGGTTCCTTCCAACGATGGACCGGCACACTCCCCCGATATGGCCATCGCCTAGAAACGTGCTCACTTGACCTCCTCCTCTGACTCAGAAAAGGAGGGGCCCCCCTCGGAGAACCCTAGTCTTCAAGTTATTGTTGCTCATTCGCCCCTGGATGGGTGGGTCAAAGTTAAAAAAAGGAAAGGGAAAAAGCTTCGTGTTGAGACCTCTACCCATTCTGGGTAGAGATCAGTATTTTAGCTATCCAGTCTTTGGTTGTAGTACTTTGCTTGTTTCACTTCTCCGGAACCGAGGTTGATAGTCCTATCATTGCCGGTTTCCGGTTATCTGTCTCTCTTGATTGTATCACCATCTTGTATCATATTTTTGCTTAATAGAATTAGTCTAATTCAGAAAAAAAAAAAATAACAATAAGGGACTATACTAGTAATATAGGGACCTAACAGGATCATTACTGTTGGCCAGAGATCTTTGAAGATATCTGTTACCTTTTCCAGTTGTTCCTCAAACTTTTCTTCTCCCCCTTTAGCTTGTTGAAATCTTCAGTAAGTGTAATGATCTATTATTGTTTTTGCTTGAATATTTTCTGGAGGTCATTGTGTATCCCTTCTACCTGTTGTGCTGCTCGTTGGATGAAGTTGTACATTCGTTCAGTGCCCCATGTTTGCATACTTTAAGCACTAGAAATGTAGTTGTTTGGAAGTCTCTCTCTGAGGGGTTGATCACTGGCTATTGATATTGCTGAGTGCTCATGTGGTGATGTGGGTTGGCTCTGTTGTGGTAGTTGACTTCCTGGGTTATTCATATTCTTGATCGGCTGAATCTGCTGTAATATCAAAATATCTTGCTGAAAAGGGTTAAACTCCTTTGGCGAGGGCATTGTGTCTGCAGTAAAAGATCCCCCCTAGACTAATAGGTCCAAGAAAGTGCCATGTCCCACTAGAGGCTGGTTAACCTTAGGTACCATAGTCGTACTTGAGTTAGCTTCTACCTTGGTGTCCCCATTTGTCTTGCTTCTTACCTTTACTGGGTCTAATATAGTTGTTGAGGTGAATGGAGTGTGAGTGGAATGGTCCTTGGAAGTGAATGAAGTATGATGTAATGAATGGTGAGTGCGAGGTGAATAGGTATGAGTGTGGGGTGGAGATGATGTTTGTATATTCAAAGCCGACAAAGGATTGAACGCAGGTAGCTCAGAGGTAACTTGGGTTTCCACCTCTGGCTCCTCTTGAATTGGTACTCCCATATCCATAGGTTAGGTGTGGTCTTCCTCAGTGAGGTCAACTATTTTCCTAGGCACCATGATTCTTGCTTTCTTAGCCTTGGGGGTAGCTACGGGTGGTTTAGGTGCCTTACTCTTTTGGATTGGAATTACTTTGGTTGCTGGGGGTGAATTAAACATGGTGGATGGTATGGAAGTGATGATAGGGGTAATCATGGAAGGTGATGCAGAACTTGAGGACTGAAACTCTGAAAAAAGAAGGAAACATAGGAGAAGCACTTGTAAGAGTTTGAATTACCCTATTGAAACCATTTACCCTTGTTTCCAACTCTGCTAGTAAGGGTGTTAGTTGCAGTCGAGATAGTCTAATCGTTGTCTCATCTGGTGTCTCCCCTGGTAATGCTCTTTGTCACATGCCCTCGAATGAATAATGATGGATTCCACTTCTGATCTCCATTCCAACTCCCGACCATGAACAGACTTTGGTGTGGAATGTTTTTTCGTCAACTTGAAACTTTAACGGTCTCATCTTAAATGTTGTTTCATCCACGCAAGTGGGCCTGATGTATGTTTTCTTATGTGTGACCCCGAACCATGCTTAAGAGGAATATCTATCCAATAGACTCCTCGGAACCCTTTGCTACCTCGCCACTATATCCACCATATTCCTGTACCAGAATGTGAATGCCTCTTCATTTACCTCCTTTGTGTTGGGATCTCCTGAGATTTTCCATGGTGTAAACTTCATCACCATTGGCTGATCATTTGTGATTTTCATGAGTTTTCTCACACCCGGGTGAGTCCATTTCCACATAGAAAACAACATTATGAGATAGCCATAAATGAAACCGGTGGCTTTTTTGTAGTTATTCTCCTAGGCTTCGAACAATTTGTTCAGCAAAAAATTACACCAATTCAGTTGGGTTCCCTAGAGATAGTGTTCCACAATAGAAATGGTGGCAAGGGTGCATTCGCCCTTCATGTAGTGCCTCATCGTCTTTCCTGCGATTAGGTAATAGGCAACATTAACTACTCGACTATTGATGAGGCCTATCTTTGCCCCCTTCCCTCCTCTTTTGGTGTCTTATTTCTTATAGTAATCACAATATCCTGCCTTCTTTGCTCTCTTAGACATGTTCTGGAATGTCATGGAGACATCCCTTCCTTATGTTGATAATACCGTTAGCCTGTGGATATGTTTTTCATGTATTGGTATCTCCCGCCGTAGCCATAGTGATCCATTCTAGAGTCTTCTCAACAGGAATTTCGTACACTGCATTACTACTCCTATGGTTCCAAATATTGGGAGGTTCCTGAGGTTCAGTATTTTCGACCTCTGTATGCCTCTAAACTCCGCATTCAGTCTTGCTTCTTCCTCTCCTCCTTCCGTAGCATAATTCTCTATGTAGACCTACCTCTTCATAGCCAGAATTTGGTATGAATCTGTGAAATCTATGTCGATCAGAGACGCATTGTCATACTTTTCCACTAGCAATTCCATTTTCTCAATTCTCTCATCGAGCTCAGGCTCGACGGCTGCTGGTGCTACCTTTATCATATTTGATATTCTTTTGTACACTTGAAGTGTTATCCTTGCTCTCTCTCTGTAAATTGCTACTACTGGATTATCTCTTTGGACTTCCTCTCATGAAATTTCACTTATTACTGTGGTTGTTTCTTGTTCTAACTCATAATTTTCCAGCATTCTAGTGCTTTCTTCTCTCATGCAGTTAAGTAATGTAACTGACATGAATGAGGTTGATAATACCCTATAACTTATTAATTTTTATGCCTTCCCCACGGCTATAATCATGCGATTAGTTACTGCGATGAGGTGTATTCTGACATGGCTGACTGTGTCTTCGGTATTTGGGTAGACGTGATGGGTAATGATTATGGCTTAATATGGAAAATTTATTATGGTATGGTTGTTACTAACTATGGTAATTAATTCTCAAATCCGGGTGATCCTACAGACTGACATCGGTATGATGGGTTATTATGATGGAATGATGTTTAACATGCTTGGCTTTTTGACATGCATGATGTGCTAGACACTACCCTCCCCTTGACCACAATCGGTTGCGATGTGGTCTCCACATTACAACAATTGATTTTTCTGTACGGTAGTTTGTTCTTTATTGTATTTCTCATTCTATTCCCTTCTCCGGTGTGAGAGAGTTATTGAATCAATCTATCTCTATTCTACCCTACTAACTCCTCTTGCTTACGAGAGTTATTTGAAAAGGAAATAATGAAACTTACTCGTGATAAGGCTTCATGCATGAACCATTCACCCATCCTTGTAACACTTGGTCATCTAGTTGTGCTAACTGAACTACTCCTGAATCTCGAATCTCAATTACATGGTATGGTCCCATCCATTGCATTCTGAGCTTGCACGAGAAGTTTTGAAATTTGTTGTCATACAATAAAACTTTTCCTCTGACTGTGAATGTTTTATGTTTTATGTGACGATCATGCCAAGATTTTTGTCTGTCTTTTTGAACCGTTTGATGGAATTCTGCCAAAAATCTGTACGCTTCAAGGTTTTTTAGCTCATGGAGGCATTCCTTGATTGAGTCTTCCTCTGTTAAGTGTAGTGTTGAAGCAATTAACAGACTCGGTATGATAAATTCAGCAGGTACCATCACTTCCCTCCCATACACCAGCTGGAAAGGAGTCTGATTATGCAATATTTTTACAGTTGTCTTGTATGCCCATAATGTTGCTTGTATGCGATCATTCCAATCATCTCTATTGGCATTTGATATCTTTGTTAGTATTTTTTCTAAGATCTTATTAAATTCTTCAATTGTTCCATTTTCCTGGGGATGGTACAGACTACTCTTATGATGTTGCACCATAAAATGATCTAACAGAGATTTGATTGTTGTATTAATGAAGTGTGTACCTTGAACACTGGTTAGAAGTCTAGGACAGCCAAATCTGCTAATCATATTTTCAAAAATGAACCTGGCTGTTGTATCTACCATGCAATCCTTCACTGGTACAGCCTCTGCCCATCTATTGCGGTAATTATGTACCTTTCCTGTGACTGTCTTGCGATAGGTGCGATTGGTCCTATAAAATCAACGACCCATTTTTCAAATGGATGCAGTGCTCTTACAGGTTGAATTGGAAACTCATCTCTGTGCGATGGATGTCTTGTTCTCTGGTAGACATCACATTTCCTTACAAATGCTTTAATATCCTTGTGTATTGTGGGCCACCATAACCATAGTTGTAATATATTTCTTACGGTGGGTTTTGTGCCGATGTGACCCCCCACAACTCCGCAATGTCATTCCCATAATATATCCTCTCTTTCATGGTCCATGACACATCTCTGCAACACTTGGTCTAATCCCATATTATATAGTTGTTCTAATATTAATTGATACTCAGTTGCCTTTACGACAATATGTGTTCTTTGAGTCACTATATATTCAGTCGGGCATTGTCCTGTTGCCAGATAGACTGCTATCTGATCTAAATAGTCCAGGATGGCTTCTACACTGAAGAGATCAGTTTCTGGCAACCGATCATCCAGGGACCCTCCATTCTCTCCATTTTCCAGCCTTGATAAATGGTCAGGATCCACATTTAATCTTTGTGGTTTCACTATCACTTCAAAGGTGAACTCCTGGAACAATAGGAGCCATCTACAGATCCTTCCTTCAAGGATAGGCTTTTTAACTAGGTACTTCAATGTTGAATGGTTCATGAAGAATTTGAACATACCTCCTAGTAGGTAATGACAAAAATTCTGAAGGGAATACACCATCGCAAGAGCTTCTCGTTCTGTTTTTGTGTAGTTCCTTTCAGCCATCACCAACTTCCTTCTCGCAAAGTAGACTAGGTGGTCAATGGAAGTCTCTCCTAGTTGAGCCAAAACTTCTCCTTATGCAATGCTGGAGGCATCAATATGGACATGGAACTTCTTGTCCCAATTAATATGAACTAATATGGGTGCACTTGCTAGTTTTGTTTTAGTGTATTGAGGGTATTAGTACAGCCATCAGTCCAAATGAATTGCTCTGATTTCCGCAAAAAATTTCGAATGGGGTTGTTATCTTTGTATAGTTGCGAATGAATCTTCTGTAGTACCCGGTATGGCCTAGAATTGATCTTAACTATTTCATGGTTTCTGGTGCTTCTACTTTAATTATGACTACCACTTTTGTTGGATCCATGAAGACAGCTTGTTTACAAACAACATGTCCTAGCAGTGTCCCAAAAGGTACTGCAAAGATGCATTTCTTAAGATTGAGTGAAATCTAGAGCTGTGTACATCTGTTGAACATTATCCTTAGTAAGGTTGCATGATTTTTCAAAAGGCTGTAAACTATCCAATCATCCATATAAACCTCAAGGAACTTATGGATATATTTCGAAATGCTGCTATCATGATCCCTAAAAACATTGCTGGCACATTTTTCAGCCTGAAGGGCATGACATGGTATGCGAACGAGCCCCATTCAGTTGTAAAATTTGTCTTCCTCTTGTCTTCTTCAGCTATTCTCACTTGATTATATCCACAGAAACCATCTGTAAATGAATAGGCTTCATTTCTTGCCACATTGTCGAGCACCTCATTACTGAATGGAGTTGGGAATGGATCATGTATGCATGCGTTGTTGAGGCTTTTGTAGTCAACACATACTCTAATCTCAGACTTTTCAATTTTTCTTTGTATAACTATGGGACTGAGCCACTTTTCTTCTTCCACTGGAAAAATCAACCCTTCTTTCAGAAATTTATCTATCTCTGCCTTGAATTTCTCTTTTACCCTTGGGTTCAGATGGTAAAGTCTATGCTTCACTAGTCTTGCGTCGAGCTTCAAGATTATGCACATTTCCCCCATGTCTCCTTTTATTCCCTTTCGCTCCACTATTGATGATGGGAATATGTCTTCATATTCCTATAGAATATTAAATATCTCCTTAGTCATTTACGTATCCCAGTAGTCACCAATTGACGCGATTTTGGGTTTTCCCAGGGTTCCAATGTTCAGTTTTTTGGTCTTGAACGGTAGTAGATGTATTCCCTCTGTTGTGGGTTCTTCTTGTATATCTTGCTCCCCTTATTTTTCTTCAAAATATAAGTGTAAGAATTTCTAGATCATCATCATCCATTTCACTGTCTATTCTCTTGCATGCTACTGATTCTTTGAAAATATTCCAAGAGCGGTTGTTCTTCGTCTTCTTGAATATTTGGAAAAAATAGTACTCTTTTGATGGCTTGTACTGACTGTGTAACTGGTTTTGTTTCTCCTTCAAAGGAAAAACATTGCGTAAAATTGTCCGCAACTACTCACCAGGCGTTGGTTCCTCTTTTCTTTTCTTCAGTTAGGTACAATGCCCATGGAATTGTATCTAGTGAATGTATAAAATTGTGTATCCATAGATATTTTGGATATCCTATTTTCTTCCAGTGATATTCACAATCATGTAAATGATTCATGGGGTCTGAATTCCCTTGGTATTTTTCACTGAATTTTGGTCCTCCATCTTCTTTGAATCTGGCTCTTAATGTTGTTGTAACATCTTCCCATCTCAAAAGTGACTTGTGATGGTTGCTCCACCATATTGCCAACGTGGATTGTAGAGCTACATCCATGAGCGGGAATCTATGATCCATTGGGAATTTATCTTCTATTCTTGTGATAAATGTATTTAAAACATTCATATTTGATAAATTCAGATATCCTCTTACCTCAATTCCAATCTAGTTGACTCCTTAGATGTTAGCACATCTTCTTGTATTAGTCTCATATGCTCAGTGCTGCCAATCATCCCAGGCTATTTCTATAGGATTTTACAGGGTAAGTTCCGTACATCAAGAACCAAAGGTCACCACTCACAAACAGATCACAAATCAATACTCCAGTATAATCATGTAGTTAAAACCCTCAAAGAGGGAAATAGTCCATGGCTTGAGCCAACGTGGCCACTTCAGGAAATTTATTAATATAAAAAGAAAAGCTACATATGCTTCTCTCATAAACAGTTACCAGAAAAATGACCCTCCATTCTCTTTAAATAGAGATCATAGACCAATCGGGTGTCAAGCCATGGATCAAGTGTCATTAATATCGAGGAGAGAGATAACCATCGGATCACTACAAATCGTGACTGTCGGACTATAAGTTACAAATGTACATGATAAATAAACACACTTTATCTAAATTTACACTAGACTAAGTTATTCCTAACTATTTCCTATGTGTTAGAATATCCTAACATCCCCCCTTAAGAAAAACTTGGGATAGGATTGAAGGATTTACAAAGGTGACACAAAAGGAGCCTATTTCGTATGTGTCGAAACGTCCTAACATCCCCCCTTAAGAACAAATTGGGATAGGATTGAATGATTTACAAAAGTGACACAATAGGAGAAGGAAGGAGGTATTAGAGCCTATCCCCTCTTAATGACAACGTTCCTGAACTCCAAACATGGATAAAAGTTTGGTAAACTTCACTTCTATGAGAGCCTTCGTAAAGATATCATATACTTGGTCATTGGTTGGATAGTAGTACACTTCAAGAACACAATCATGAATGAGCTTTCTGATGAAGTGTATGTGGAGTTCAATGTGTTTCATACGCTAATGCTGAACTGGATCTTTACATTACTGAATGGCACTGATTATCACACCAAAATGTAGTTGGATGCTGCTGATGAAGACCAAATTCAGGCAGGATCTGACAAAGCCACATGGCTTCCTTGCTGGCTTCAACTGCACCATGATACTTTGCTTCTGCTGAAGAAAGAGATATGTCACTTTGTTTATTACAATACCAAGTAATAGGTCCTGAAACAAGAGTGAATACATATCCTACAGTAGAATTTCAATCATCAGGGTCACCAGCCCAATCAAAATCAGTGAAACCAGTAAACAATGAAGATGCTCCTGCACTATAATGAATCCCAAGCTGAACCATACCTAGAATATATCAAACTATTCTTTTAGTTGATTTCCAGTGAATTTCATGGGGTTGGTGAATAAACTGAGTGACAATACCAATGACAAAGGAAAGGTTAGGATGGGTATGGGTTAGATACAAAATTTTACCAACAAGTTGACGGTATAAGGTAGCATCAACTTCAGGAGTAGTACAAGTGACTGAAAGCTTAACTCCAGACTGAAAGGGAGAAGGGGTTGGCTTACAAGCTTTCATGTGAAAGTGGTGTAGAATATCACAGGCATACTTGGACTAAGAGAGGGTAATGCCTTCTTTGGATTGCAAGAATTGCAGGCTAAGGAAATAATGCAAGTGTCCTAAGTCTGTCATTTCAAACTTCTTTTGAGGCTAGACTTCACATGGTTTATATGGTTTGGATCACTACCAGTAAGGATAATATCATCAACATAAAGAACAAGGATGGTGAAGGACTTACCCACTTTCTTGGTGTAGACAGTGTTGTCAGAATGACACCTAGAAAAGCCATTATCTAATAGAAATCTATCCATTTTGGCATACCAAGCCGAGGAGCTTGTTTGAGACCATAGAGAGACTTCCTGAGGTGACAAACAAGGCTAGTGTCATTTTGGATAAAGCCAGGGGGTTGTTCCATGTAGATTTCTTCATGTAAATCTCCATGTAAGAAGGCGGATTTAACATCTATCTGATGGAATTCCCATTTAAAGGAGGCTGCAAGGGAAAGAACAAAGTGGATAGAATTCATTTTGGAAATAGGGGAGAAGGTTTCAGTATAGTCAATTCCTTCAACTTGTGAAAATCCTTTAGCAACAAGACAAGCTTTATGTCTATCCACTTTTCCATCTCGTCCAAACTTTGTTTTGTAAACCCATCTGCATCTGACAATTTTTCTTCCTTCTGGAAGAGGAACAAGATCCTAAGTATCATTCTCCAATAACGAATGATATTCTTCATTCATAGCTTCATCCCAAGTTGGATGACTGGAGGCTTCTTCAAAGGTTTCTAGATTAGGATTTTCTGGAACTTAACCCAATAAGGAAGAGTCTCTTTCGAACTAAGAACGCGTACATCGTTGATCGGCAGGGTCACGTGCAAGAGAACCTGCTACATCCCAAGTAGAGCGGACCCATCTTGGAAGCAGTGGAGTAAAAGGAACAATTTCAAGATGTGGAGGAGAAGTTTCATCCTCGTTGTCATTCTCTAAACAAGAAGGAATGCTATTAAAAATAGAAGAGAGAGAGAGAGACGTGGCACATATGTCGAATCTGGCTCGCAGGCCAAAGGTGGTACACCCATCGAAATAGGCTCAGAGGCTAATATATTTTCATAAAATTTTACATCTCTTCTAATGATTATATTTTTGGATTTTGGTTGAAGAAGTCTATATACTTTAACATCTTCAGAATATCCAACAAAAATGCATTTTTCACTCTTAGGTTCTAAGGATTTATGTTTCGCATCTGGAATATGGGCCCAAGCATCACTTCCAAAAACATGAAAGTGACTTACATCTCGTTTGATTGAGCTCCAAGATTATTCTGGAGTTATATTCTTTAAAACCTTAGTAGGAGTGTGATTTACTATGTAATTTTCACAGTTAATGGCTTCTGCCCAAAAATTGAGACCAAGTCCTTTAGATTGAAGCATACAATTAGCCGTTTATTTTAAGGTGTTGTTATCACTAAAAAAAAATCAATCATCATTTTGACAAGGTTACATAGGTTCATGGGTCAAAATAGGGTTTTAGGAGTCATTTTAAGTTTGATCAAGGGAAGTATTAAATTTTTTATAGTTTGAGCTTACCCTAAGGTTTAAACACACTCATTTTCAAACTCCTTCATGTCACATCATTCATAATTTTCAGATTAATTTCATTTTCCAAATGTTTTTGTATCAAAAGTGACAAATTAGCCAATAAACCACAGTTTCGTAGTGCATTACATAGTAAAAAGTCACTTTTTGCTATGAAACTGGCTAATAGTTTCGTAGCGAATATGAAGCAAAACTCTGTTTTCTGACATTGAGAAGTCAAATTCAAAGGTGGTTTCTGAGAAACTGAAAACTAATTTTCGAAATATTAAAGAGGTTTTTCTTTATAAAATACCTAAATACAAAAACCTCTCTCGGTTTCTTCAAATTCATTAGGAGATGGCAGAAATTGATAAATTAAAATTCACTATGAAACTGTTGTTACGAAATTGTCCTGTACATGATTGTTTAGTAGTCAACTTCAAGTTCCGTTTATGGCCAAATAAAAAGGTTCTTTTGAATTAAAGAATATTTTTTTCTTCATCGCTATCCCATATAGAAAAACCTCTCTCAATTTTCTCACAGGTGTTATCAGTTGGGAGATAAAAGGATTTCATTGAAGCCCTATTTTCAGAAACAGAGTTTTCCTGTTTTACACATGTTTTTCAAATGCATTTTCTTGACATCAGGAGATTTGTTTCAAAAATAAAAAATAAAAAATCTCTTCATGACATACTTACCTACAAAAAACTCCTTCCGTTTTTCAAAATACATCATGGATTAGAGGATATAGGCTTTGTTCCAAAGCCTATTTAAAAAAAACAGGAAAAATCAGCAAGGATGTCCTAAATATGAAAGGTGAGATTGACACCTCAAAACTCTTGGTTTGAGTTGTTTTATGGTTTATTGAGGCTAATGATATGTTAGAGACAATTTTTTTCCACTTTCAGGTTTCAATTTTCAAATTTATGCAAAAAATCTGCATCTACAGCAGTTTCATAGCATCTCCAGGCTTAAAAAGCAGAAAAGCGCTACAAAATTGTTGTAGATGCATTTTTGTCTGCCTGATCAGTTTGAAAGGGTGTTAAGGGCTGAAAATGATATTAGAAATGTGTTTAAGGATGATAAAGCTGATGCAATAGGAAAGAGTTAGAAATTTTTAGGATAACGGCTTGTTTTAAGGTGCTACAAAAGTGCGCTACAAAACTGCCTTACTTTCGTAGCGCACTGTGTTTCATTCTTTTTAGCAGGTTTTGGATAGTTGGAGGCTATGAAAGAGTTAGATACCATGTCAAGAAATTATTAAACACTCAAGGACCATGAATCCAAGACCATATGATAGCCAAAATATTCAAATAAGAAGAAGACCATTTACCTCAAAAACAAGGTTTTGTTTCCTAGTTTTGAGGAGGTCAGTTAAGTGGTCACAAAGTGGTGAATCTCATCATCTAAATTTGATAACGTGACAGCATACTAGTCACAAATGTAATTTATTTAAGTAGATAAGGTTTTTAAAGATAATAATAGAGAGTTTGAATCCTAGTTGAAATTGGACTGTCAAGTAGGATAGGTGTCTATTTGTCATAAATTTGATGTTTTATCATTATGCAAGGTGTCAGTAGGAAAAAATTCGATGTATCTAGCCTAGAGGCAGATCATATGATGATGTAGCATATCTGTTAAATTCCATTGGGTCGAATTAGCAAAGGGTTGGCGATTTTTGGCAAAATTGTAGCCTATTGTAAATTCATTGTTTCAGCAATACAGAGATAGGGTTACTTGGCCAAATTGAGATTCTGAAGGAGTTTTTAGTGCTTAATTGTTCTATATTTACCTTTTATGTATCTCTCTTGAAGTTGTTTTCATTTATATTTCTCAGAAATCATCCTTGTGATGCTCTGACTTCCTTTATAAGTGAATTTACTGTGTATTTCCTTGTCTCATGTGTGTGTACTACTACTAAAAACTCTGACTTGCCTCAACTTCCGTGTCAAGTAAACTCACTGATCACTGAAATTTTGATTCCATAATCCCAATGGATACATATTGATATTATTTTCAACCTACAGGTTGGAGATGTTATCTCAGAAGACTATTTGATTGTAAAGCTATTGGAGTTTGTTACTATATACAGTAACAACACAACTTTTCTTCACCTGAGATTCTTATTATATTTCAATGAGTCTCTGTCCTATATTTTTAAAGGTTTTCTTCAATTTTTTAATTCTTATTACTCATAACTCATGTTTGTTCATGCTCTGACTTCCTTTAAGTATTAAGCTATGGTACATCTCTCTTAATAGTTTACCTTCAATGTCTTGATGTCTCATCACTCAGAATTCATGTATTACATGCTCTGAATTCCTTTGAACCTCAAGCTATTGAAAACCTCCTGTATGTCTTGCTCTTTCATTGAAATATTTACAAGCCTCATCTTCCACAAGGAAAGTCTTGTTATTGAGATCCCTGTCACTGACTCCATAGCCCAATGGTAGTAAGCTCTGATATTTTCAACCTACAAACATATAAAAACAATACATAAATCATAGAGTTAGACATCTATTTTTATCATTAACCAATATGATTAACCCCCTTGAGAGAGCCCTCTTAGACTGTAGAGGTTAAGCTTCAGTTAGAAGTGGGTTGAAATAGTTACACTGAATTTGTCTGATCAACAGCCAATCAGGTATGATTTTGGTGATAACAGGTGCGATTCTTCCTTTCAGCTACACCATTTTGTTGTGGAGTATATGGAATGGTATGTTGCAATTGAATTCCATGCTCAGTGCAGAAGTTGATAATTTTTTTGTTAACATATTCTCCTTCATTGTCTGATCTTAACTTAAGAATTTGATGTCCAGATTGTTTCTCAACAAAGGCCTTAAAGGCCAAGAACATGTTAAAAACTTCAATCTTGAGTTTTAAGAAGTATACCCAAGTGCGTCTGGAAAAATCATCAATGAAAGTTAAGAAGTACTTGCAACTAGAGAAAGAAACAATAGGAAGTGAACCACATAAATCATTGTGCACAAGCTGTAAAGGGACAAAAGCGTGCCAAGAGGCACGTTTGTCAAAACTATCCTGATGATTTTTTCTGAGTACACATTCAGAGAAAACACCATCTCGGAAAGATACCATAGGAAGACTCGTCACCATATTTTCCTTACATAGAGTTTGAAGAGAGCGATAGTTTAAGTGACCAAATCGATCATGCCAAAGTTTTCTCACTTCATCATTATGAGCGACAAAAAAGAAGGGAATATATGATGATCCAAAGTTGTCAAACTTATACAACCTTGTGGAATCATCAGCAATGACAGTAGCTAAAATATGTTTAGGATCTTTGAGTTAGTTGATTACAACATCATGAGGTGAGAATTCTACTATTTTCGCTTCACCTGAATGAGTTACTTGATAAACAGAGAGAAGGTTGCATGACAAAGTAGGAACACATATTACATCATTAAATTGACCATTATCGAGATGAATGGTTCCAGATTCTACAACACTAAGAGATCTATCATCACCAACATAAATATGTTTGGTGCTCCAATCATTTAAAGAAGAAAACATGGCTTTATTTTTGGCCATGTGATAAGAAACTCCAGAATGAATGAGCCACTCATGAGAATGAGAAGAGGAAGATACATTTAATGCATAACCAGATCTTGATGCTTGACAACCACAAGAAGAAAGTGTCATTCCTGAAGACAAAGGTGAAGAGTGCTCCAAATCGATGTTTTTCTTCTTCATTTCTAATTCTAAGGCTTCCATATTCTTAAAACATTTGGACTTTATATGGCCATAATGATTGCAAAAGTTGCAAGGGCTATCTGTCTTCTTCCCTTTGTTTTTATTTTCCTTATCACTTTGGTGAGTTGCTTTTTCAGTTTGCTGCTAAAATTTCTTAGGACTCTTGTTTGGTTTCAGACCATAATTTTTAGGATATTGGTTCTTGGATTCTTTTGATATGATTTCTATTGAGCTGCTAAGGCTTTCTTAGAAGCATTTCCATAAGTGATAAGACCAAAGTGTAAGATTTTTTCTTATTCTCTTATCAAAGAATCTCAAAAGGCATCAAAAGATGGGTTCTTGTAGGTGGTTCCTGAAGAAAATATGGCTTCTCTAGTGGAATGAAAGGTGCAAACAAATATAGAGTATGCAGGGCCAAGCTTAGTAAGAATGCAATAGATGAGGCTACCATCTTCCTTTTTGACCTTACAATCTTCTTAAAGAACTCTAAGGGTCTTGAATTTGGACAAAAAATCCTCAATAGAGGAGAAATTATTGGGGTCCAAAGTAAGAAATTCATTTTCAAGCTAATGGGTCCTGATTTGATTTTGAATGCCAAAGACATTATTTAGCTTGTCCAGGGCTTCATGAGGGGTGTCAACGTCGAGGATATGAAATCAAATATCTTGAGCAATGGACATTCCTATCAACCCTCATGCTTGGTTATTTTCTCATTTAGCGACTTTATCATTATTAGAAGGTTTAGTTTCTAGCCCTGTGGCTATTCTATAAAGACCTTTACTTCTAAGTATATCTACCATGAGAGGTAGCCATTCAAAATAATTGGTGTTGTTAAGAATAATCGGGCATACACTTTCCATTTATTTTTTAAAACTAATGTTGAGAAAAGCAGAAAATAACTGCTCCAATGGAAATACCTCGAAAAATTAGGCTGATTATAAAAAAATGGCTCAAAAAATGGCTTCTGGATGAAGAAGTTATGCCTTTTTGAAAAAACAAGTTGAAGATGCCAAATAGTTATAGGAACGGTTTGAAATTTGGTGATGAAGTTCAACTTTAAAAAAAAAATCCTGCCCCTTTAACAAAACTTTTTTACAAAAAGAAGCTTGAGATCAACCCAAGACCTCTATTCTCATAAACTAATTGCTTACCAAGTGAGATAGTAAAAGGATTCTGTAAATGTTTGTTCTTGCACAAAAAAACAAAAAAATCCAAGCGAAAAAAAAATAAAAAAATGCAAGCCTTACGAAAGATTGTTAGATTTTCGGTCAGCCTTACTAAAAACTATCTATTTTTTCACTATTTCTGATTTCTCAAGATCATACAAAGACACGGGGAAAGAGCATATGTAGCAAAAAAATCCCTTCCTCCTAATTCTGATTTGCTGAGATCGCACACAGCACGCAGCAAAGAGCATAAACAAAGAAGAGTGTATAGATCTGACAAATAAATAAAAACTAAAACCGAAATAAATAGAGGGAACTGAAATAAGAGATAAGCATAACTTTTAACAAATAAAATTGCAAAATAGATACTTTATACCTCCAGATCTTAAACTGACATAAATTGGGCAACTAGAAACATTTTCGCATAAAACAAAAATCATTCCTCACTGTAACAAACACTCTGGACACAACAGAGTGGTTCTCCAAGCCTGAAATGTTCATAAATAGTAGATCTAGAAAACGGTAGTCGCAAGAAGTCAAATCGGCTTCAGATGTTGACCAACAATGGATGCAACCCTCAAAATAGCTCTGATACCATGTAGGAATTTACAGGGTAAGTTTCTTAGATCAAGAACCAAAGGTCACCTCTCACAAACAATTCACAAATTAGTACAGCAGTATAATCACGTGGTTAAAACCCTCAAAGAGGGAAACAGTCCACAGCCTGAGCCAACGCAGCCACTTCAGGCAATTTATTAATATAAAAAGAAAAGTTACATATGTTTCTCTCATAAACGGTTACCAGAAAAATGACCCTCCATGCTCTTTAAATAGAGATCATAGACCAATCAAGTGTTAAGCCACAGATCAAGTGTCATTAATACCGAGGAGAGAGATAACCATTGGATCACTAAAAATCGTGACCGTTGGATTATAGGTTACAAATGTACATGGTAAATAAACACACTTTATCTAACTCTACACTAGACTAAGTTATTCTTAACTATTTCCTATGTGTCATAATATCCTAACAATTTCTGAGCCTAAGTCTAAACTCTGAACACTTCTCCAGCTTATGGTCCCTCCTGCCATTAGATTGATTTAGTCTTCTCTCACCCCTACCTTCATCTGATAAATATGATCAAGAAGTTGAGCATCCTCTCTATTGTCAATATTTTCTATATATCGGGGTCCTTGATATGGGTCAAGTGGCTAAGTGACCCTGACTTCCCCATCTTCAAATATCATCAGTTCCTTTTTCAAATTTATTATTTCATAGTTCTCAAAAGCCCAATATATGCCCAATAATTCCAGATAGGGATCCTTATCTCCCATGATATCTACCACTTCAAAATATGTGTATGTCTTTACTCCCACAACATCAAACCCCCGATCTCCTCTACCGCCCAGCACAATGCGCATTCATCTGCCTATGCGGAGTCGTATTGGCGAGTACGTCAACTGGTCTCCCGTGTGCTTCCTTTTACACCCTATAATTGAAGTAAGATTGGAAAAAGTCCAACTACATGGGAGAACACATTTTCAACCACTTCGGGATTCTAGGATCTAGCCCTCCCGAATCCTAGAGAGGGATCTCTCCAACAAGTGCAAATATGGATTTGTCTTTGAAGTCTTGGGTAATGACATTAGGCTAGTTAAGAAGCGTCGCAGGGTTTGTTTTTTTTTGGATGGTTGAGCATGATTAGAATTCCGAGGTGGAAAGTTTTAAATGCAAAGAGTTTCAAAGGTGAGAAGTCGTTAAGTAAATGGAACAAGTCAGTCGTGAAGATAGATAATTGCAAGTTTTAGTTCATTGGGCTATGGAGTCATAGTAGGATTTAATTGAAACAATTAGGTTCAAGAGTAAACCATGGGGCAAGTCATCTATGTCTAAGGATCTCTCTTCAAAATGATTTATGGAATGAAATGAAAATAAGAAGGGGAATTAAACAGATGAAGAACAAAAGAAAGCACCACTATCAGTGTAAGTACTTCAAACTAGCCTCGATTTTGACATACACTTACATGACATAAAGTAATCTAAGACTGTGTAAGTACTTTTAAACTATCGATTTTGACAATTTCAATTGAAAACATTTTTAAACAAAGGGAAACTTCATGCAACCATCGGAGAAGAAACTATAATGGGCTCACCACAAATCCTCTCCAGTTTCCGTCTACTTGGTAATTTTCAAGACAAACACAAAGATAAAAAAGAATGGTTTAAGATCTAGTAAGTACTTTCAAACTAGCCAACTTTCAAATACATCTCATGGGCATTTATCTTGTGGATGCCTTCGTACAAAACTAGGATTCAGGACACACCATATATTCCTTAGTTCATCTCTACTTAACATATACCGAAAATAACATTCAAGAACAAGAATCAATTAAGGTGAGGATGAGGAAACGCCGCATTCCATGCTTAAACCTAATTAAAATCATTCCAACAGTAAAAAAATTGAAGAAACATGTAGATAAATATTTTCAATCGTGAGAAGGCACTTCGATATGCGTAGGTCCAACTTCATGCGCGATGTTCTTTATAAGAGAAAATGAACACAAGAGTCATGAAATAAAACAATTAAATTCACAACAAGAAATAACATCACCGCTTCTATATACATCTTCAGATCCCATAAATTAGCTTGTATTGATGTTTCCAAACAAGTTATGCCTCTAAGTCCAATGCTTTAGCTAGAAATCATTCACACTTCTAAAGATCGACTTATCTATCACAAGCAACAGCTCCAATAGCGTGAACACTATCTACAAGTAGAAGTTCCAAGCTCAATTACATTTCAAAGTTCAAGAACTTTCACTTAACCAACCCCTCTCTCATCTTATCCAAAGAGTATTTATAGAAGAATGAGGAGGTGAGATCCGACAAAGGACCGAAAGATACCAATACAGACCATCGGCCTCTCGACCTTGGGGGTTTCAAGGAAGAAGCTTACATAGGTGTCCTTCCGTATTAAATAATTTACATTAAGACGCAAGTCATGTGAGCCGCCACGTGACTTTAAAGCCTTCTATTATGTTAAAGTAAATCGTCGATATTTTGTTGACAAGTTTATCGTTGTAGAATTAACCTCAGGTCACAATGATGGAAATATCTGATCTGATCAATAACTTCCGCCTCTCGTTTGATTTCTTTGGACACGGTGTGGAATTATATAGGTTTTATAATCATCTTCTCGGATGTGGGAGGCTCTGTTGATAAAACACTTATGATTTTCTCGTAAACCTGTTTTTTTAATTGGGAGGATTAGGCTTTTGATAATTAATCTTAGCCGTAATCCTCATAACTTGCCTTCAATCTTCCATTCTAATGCATTATGTCTTCGACACTAATGCTTTTTTATTTTGATTTATTTACTCTGTTCGTTGGTGTGCAAGGTCGCGCAGGATCGTGAGGCATCAATGCCTTTGAGTATTGGGATTTATGGCGCGGAAAATTGAACTCATGGTGGCTTCCTTTTAATAACCAAGGGTTAGGTTCTAAACCTCAGCTCGACCTTTTCTTTTCGCACAATGGAAAACCATATAATCACCTTTACCAAATAATATATCCGAACTTCAAACTTTGATAAACAAAGTTGTATAACCATTTCGGGTCACAAAGGAGCCCAATAAGGTGTTTATGACCAAATTTTTTTATGAAATGTGCCCTAAAAAGTTCCCTATGTCCGTTTTGGGGCTTCCACCGACGCCGTGGTGAGTTTGACCCGAAATATTAACGAATTTCACCTACAACTTCCCTGGTCCGGATTTCACGACCATACGCAGCAACCGAAGCAAGACCCTACCCAACTGTTGGCTGTGGTGATGATGACTGAAGCAGACCACCGGTGCCTTCCACGGGACTCGCCCACCGCCGTCGTGGCTATGGGGACCAAGGCGCCTATTTTTGGGCCATCGATCTGCTGCATCAGATCAATGGCGGAGATTTTTTGATAAAAGCGTCGTACCTTAATTCATCCCCCGAGATCCTTTTGAGTGCGATCACCATTCGATGAGCCGTTCGTATGCGATCGCATACGCCAATATCGTGGCCGAGACCATAGTCGACCTTTAATAACCGGGAACAGAGATATCTCCAAAATGCCCAAGGCCACATGTCGGCCTCGTGGCATGTGTCACACTCGAATTCAAAATACCGCTACCCAATAAAGGCAAATGCTTGTTTCTGTGATTTAACACCCTAGAGGTTGGTTGGGATTCAACCTCCACAGCAGGGGCGTACTACTTAACAGAGACTCACACGATCACGCACACTGCGAAAAACGAAATCGAGTAGAATGAGAGGTTTACCCGTTGGTCCTACGTTTGAAGTAGATCCACGTGGAGTTCAAACTCGTTAAACTCCTCCTTCCTCTTTTCACCTCGAAATACAAGAAGAAACCAAGACAAAGGACAAGTTTGCAAGATATTTCTACTCTATGTTAGTGAGATTCATAAACACAATGCAAATCATCATGAATGCTTGTATAACAAATATTCTTCATACATTAAAGCATACACTAACACGTTTATTTCGGGAACAAAAAGATGATACCTCTCCGTATTATAAAAATAGTACGTACAAAAGTAAGTGGAGAGATCACCCGATCCTTCCAAGGCCTTCGCACCGTCGTCCGATCCTCATTCAACCTCGTCTCTCGCTAAGACCTCTTCCAAATGAGTGTTACCAGATAACATATAAAGGATGTGGTATCCTGCTGGAACAAGGGTTTCAAATGAATCGCAGCTGTGATATATCGGAATCGACTTGGATAGGGAACCAATGGTAGTATAATAATAATAATTCTCTCTCCCTTAGGCCATACATATGAGGTCTTTTTATAGTCCTTCCAAGTAGTTTCCATAGCTTGGAAATAGCTACGTTCGGTCGGTAGTTTAACCACCAGAGAACCATCAACCCAGCGTTAAATTAGGATTTTTATATATTTTTTAATCATTAAAATGGCATACGCGGGAAAAGTTCAGTCGTACTCGCGCATACACGCGAAAACAAGGGCATAGTCGCGTATGAAGTATTTTCCACTGCTTAAGTGAATTTGTCCAAGTCTCAGAGGGAATGGGTGCTCATAAAGCCATGTAGCAATCATGAATCATGTCAAGGTGAGAAATGATGCTATACCGTATGCCCCCTAATATATGAGGTCGTAAGGGTACACAAGATGGCCGAAATGTATTATGCACATAAAAGAACTTCGTGCGGACAAGAGAGGACTTCACTCGTATTTCACTCAAAACCAATGAAAGAAACCAGAGAGTCAACGATGCCTGAAAGCAAGAAGCATCACACACCACTAAAAATACATCATATATATAAAGTACCTAATAGATCCAATACATACAAGTATAACCTAACCGAAAATACACAGAATCATCTAAGTAAACGAAAGACAAAAAGTAAGTCTCAGACAATGTTCAAGTATCAAGACAGGTAGCCGATCAAAGATAGTGCAACCGGATGTCTCGATCAAGTAATCAACTTCAAAGTACCGTATCAGCAGGCGTGATCAAACCAGACAATCACGCAACTCGGGGACGCGACAGCAAGACAGCCGCCGTGCCGAATCGCAACATATAAGGCGGGGACGCAACACCGCAACCGAGAACCGGCTACCGCGGGAACCGAGAAATGCCGATGCAACCCGAGGTCTTCACCGATCACACCCGCACACCCCACAGCCATCGGGGAATAAAACAGCTGAAGCCTACTCATGTGAGAAATCGTTGGATTACCGGCAATGATGTTTCTCGTTAACCAACGTGAGACAACCCACCGATAATGACACGAGTGTCAGCGTTTCAAAGACAACCGGAAAGTGTGAATGAATGAGTTGGAAGTCGAACACTTGAAAGAATCACCAATCAGAGGCAATGATGAATCCTCACTCTGGCCGATAGCGAAGAGTCTCGCCACCGATGATCGGTGAACCCTAAGGTATCGACAAAAAGACTCTAGATCTTGTTCCCGCAGCAATGAGTCGGAGTCGGGCGGGGAAAAGATTCGTCGGGAAGGAAGGTATTAAGCAGATCCCTGACATCAGTCCGGGCCGCCGAGTGCAACTCAGCAGCCAAGATCGAAGAACGACGAAGGAGAGGATGGGAACCAAACCGAAGCACGTTTCCGACATGGTAAAAGATGAAGCTAGCGACGTAAAAGAAACCCTTGAACCAACCAACAATGAAAGCCGACGCAGAGGCGCAGAAACCAACGATAGGTCAAATGGAAACTGTACCGGCATTTAATCCCAAGTGTGATAATGTGTGGCCGACGTCAAACATGTGGGAAACCACTCTATCAAAGACCCATGATGATGATCAAATGCTTCAGCACGAGGTCACCTATCAATGATGGAAACAACCAAGGTGTGCTCAGGCTTGCTCGCAGCAAATGTCGTAGTCGATAAGAGACAAACCCGCCGGCAAGAATAATGGAGACCTTCTCAAACCATCGAAAGGAAGATCAAAAAGACCGATGTGATAGAACATGACATCGACAAGACCGGGAAGGCCGACCGACAATGAGTCAAGAGACACCGCAATGGCCGACTCAGTTAGACTTCCTTCAACAAAAGCACGACTCGTGATGACCATGGCGTAAAAAGTGACACCGTATAAGTCTCCGTCTTGGAGGAGGCAAAACAAACTCTCCATATGATCGAAGAGATAACCGACCTGGGGAGAACCGACAAGTGAAACATGGTAAAGGTCGAACTCTAGGTCAAACTAGAACCATCCCAAATGAAGGAAATATATATAAGTATATGTGCTTTGTTCAAGGGCGACAAACTCGACTTCCGCATCGCCATCAAAATAACGAAGATACATCCCGTTCCCGCTCTTTTTTTGTTATATTTGATTTTTGTCTTTTCAACAAGCCCCGAAAAGAATAAAAGAATGCTATGGCAATGGATAGAACGCAGTATCAAGAAAGCAAGAGCACTAGTTCCGGGTTTGGAACAATCCTATGCTCAATGCAAGGTGGCGAAAACTCTGCCGTTGATACTCGCAGGAACGTTCCATCCATGGGTACAAAGGTGTCAAGTCGTGATAGCTAAGTGCATGCAATGGTTAACTTCAGGCGTAAAGTCAAGGTCAAAAAGTCAAGCAACATCGAGTTCAAATGAAGCCACAAATGTCAGATAAACAAGTGTACCAATATGCAATGCAATAATACAACTTAATGACACCAGGAGCCTCTAGGGTATAAGCCGTGAAAGATAAGTGATGAAGGAGAAGAAAATGAAGCTTCAACACGAAAGACATGGCGGGACTAAAGAGGACTCCCGAGCCTACATAAAAAGCAGCATGGGCAACAAGTGATAGCGTAGAACTAACTAGGAAGCCCATGTAAAAGGAAGGCTCTACCATCAAGTCATGATTTAAAATCGGCGAGTGAAAATGGGTATAATACTCATGACTCGATGGGATCGACCTAAGGCAAGTGATCAAGATGAGGTCAGAATGCAAGATGCAACAGTGATTCCCTAACCTATATGCCAAAGAAGATCATATACCCTAAGTGAAGAGTCCGAACACATGGCCGCAAACCTAGAAAATTCCCTTGAAAAATGTCAAAAAATTGCATTCAAATATACCAACCTGGCACTTCCAAGCAATCGAGTTATACAAAGACAATATTTGTACTCGAAAAATAAGCACGAAGGAAATTTTTTGCGAAAAATTTTCAATTTTTAGCCATAAATACACAAATTACCTCTCACCTGTCTATTATTATTAGCCGATTTTGGAAAAGAGCTCGGAGCTAAAAACTTGTTTCACAAATCAAAGAACAACGACCGCTTCTGAATTCAAATAAACTTCTCCAGTAGGCTCCTTATTCATCCTTGCTGATCTATTTTCGTCTGCTTAAAATTTAAAATTAAGCGGATTTTTAACGAAACCCTATTAAAAAACACGATCTGCGGCGCAAAGACAAAGAGGAAAGCCAGCAAATACGCGACGTGCAGCAAATGAAGCAGTGGCGAAATCAATTTTCAAAATGAAATTTTGAATGCAAATTTTAATGAATTTTTCAAGATGACAATTACAATGAGAATGCTGGCGCATAAGCAATAGATCAGATATCAAGGGTACTGCGCGACAAAATGCCTTTAAAATTGTGATTATTCTTGAAATTTTTCAGGCGCCATACAGTGAAAATGTGAGATCGCCAGTTGCCGGTAAATTTTATTAACCGATGATGATGATCCCATACACCCGCAGCAGGCGACACCACCCGCCGCAGGCCATCCAGCGATCTCATCAACAACGCAGGTTACCGCAGATCGAACCAACTGGCGACCGCATGCATCCAGCGACCGACAGATTTAACCCGGCACGGTTCACCTGCCGGCAAACCTTCCGATCCACGCGCAGCGCAGACCCGCTTCACCGCATCAGGCGCCCAGATTATAAGAGCATAAAATGTGGAGTGCTTAATTCAGGGCGATTGCGCACGCTCGCTACTTAACATGAAAAACAACAACTGACTTCCATTCGCAAACACATACAAAAACACTTTGGTCAAGGTGGAACCATTTTGACTACATTCTTCTTCGAGAGAGTTCCACTTTTGAGACCCAAAGTCATCTCAACTAATGCTGTTTCCCTCTAGACTCCAAGAACTGCCCGCTGCGTACATGATGAAGAGACCAAAGGGCTGGCACCAAGACCACCGACGATTATTCTTCATAGGAGAGAACAAATCATCGCAAAGTGACGACTGTGTCCAAGTTTTATTGAGCCCGAGGAGATCCGTATCTAAGGTTTCCACCCCAAGGCAAAGACATGGGGAGCAACAGCAAGTTTTTTTTTTTTTCAAAAAATTTTAACTTATATGATTTTTTTTGGATTTTCAAATATGTATGAAAAATGAAAAACAAACATATTTTTGGATTGGATTCATAATGATCAACAAATGAAAAAATGATCATGTTTCGTATGCTGACCAAGGCGTCTCGAGGCCCATAGCATGTCATAACCGCCGCAGGTGAAGGGTAGTCACGGGATTCTCGACAGATACCCAAAGCCAGCGTAGCAAACCTGAGGACTCCACTCCGCCAAATCCTCTGCCGCCGTGTACTTGTTAGAGCCATCGTAGATTTGGGTTGTAGGAGTACCCGGATCGGGGTTAGATCGTTCGCCCGTGTGGCCACTCTGTGGATGTTCTATAGGAACGCCGCGTGTCCTCGGTGGCGCGCATTTTTTACATATTGGGGAGGATCGTATATTTTTTGAGACTCGAATATGATGGGGCATAAGCCCAAGTTTTGTACGTACGATGGATCCAAATTTGTAAAGTTTTTTGACATACCGATGATATATATACAATGTATGCTTGATGTGATGATAAATGTATCAAATGTATGATGTTCTTTATTGATTAGATTTTATTGTATTGAATGATTAATATGCCAATCTAAAGCTTGATTAGCCAATGAGTCACAAACCAATTGTCACCTCGAGGAATATGAATGAATGTTAAAAATTGAAATGACCTTTTGTAACAAATGTACCCTCAAGAACAATCGTAATAAACCGGATCTCGTACCCGATAAGTGTTGTTCAACTCACACCACCACTGAGTCCAAGAAAACTACCAACGAATCAAACACCCAAAGATATTGCCTCCGAGAGTAGATGAACATTCAGCAGTATCTCCGCTACGTTACTGGGAAGCAGACCAATGCCAGTACCCCCGCGACCAATGTAATCGAAGGATAGTGAAGAACCCAAGCCGCGGAAGCTAAGTTCCGGTGTGTCCGCTAGCACCATCGGGCGAAACCAAAATGACTCATGACATCAACACAACCCTACAAAGCACAGTATCAAAACATCACCATCTCATCAAAAATCGAAAATCAAACAACATGTACAAGACAAAAACTACTATATACAAAGCAAAAATGCCGGGCAAAGCCTAGGCATAATACTTCTTCGTATAGAGCCCACTCTCGGGCTCCGACAACTCATTTCCTTCAAAGTCAACCAAGGCATACGCTCCCCAAGGACCTCGACGATATAAAGCATAATTAATATCGACTTAAACTTTCCCCGCCCCCAAGGCATCTTTTTTTTCTTTGGCATAGACCAAAATGTCACCTTCTCGTGAAAGACCCTGAAGCTTAACCGCCTTATCGTACCGGACTTTGACTGCTTTATGCGTCTGCTCAACGTGGCGGCATCTCGACGCTGCTCACTCAAGATGTTCCGTATGAAGAAGCCGGCCCGCCGACTAGGAAGTGTCGTAAAGAAGCTCAACAGCTTGCTTTAAGGAAGGAATCTCGCATTCAATGGGAAATACGGATGCACTCCCCGTGACTAACCGAACGAGGTGTCAACAGGCGCAACCGACGTCCGTACGCCCCGCAGTGTGATATAGCATAATGTGCCGCTTGGATCTATGTTTATCAATCGTCCGTTGAAGAATTGTCTTCAAGGACTTATTCACGGTCGACTGCTATCGGCCCGAGGATAATATGGAGATGAATGGGGCCTACGGAACCTAATTTAGCGAGCCACCCCAACCATCATACTGCTCGAAATGGATCGCCATACGTTTATTGGTTCCTCTAGGTATACCGAAACGAGCAATGACTTGCTGAAGAAGAAAAGAGCTCTGGCCTCACCATCGTTCTTAAAAGTAGGCATAGCTTCGACCACCGTAAAGTAGTCTACCTGCTACGATAATGTACTTGTGACCTTTTGCCGAAGGCGGGTTACAAGTAGTATAATCCATAAATTTACTCTCAGCGTCCGACAAAGAATGATCGGGGTGCTGAGCCTGATTGAGCGCATCTTTCGAGTATACTTGGATGGCGGATGACACTTCGACCGATTCAATACAATCTTTTAAAATCGTAGGCCGTATAGCCAAAGACGTTAAAATATTTTGGGTCACAGTAAGCTCCCGATAAAAAATGACCCCCACAAGCTCCACCGTGAGAATCATTGAGCACAGCCTCGCTTCTTCGAAGAAGCGTCTTAGGATTGAATCAATCCCTCGACGACAAAAGAATCACTAACAACGATAACTTTTAGCCAAGTGACGCAGTCTACGACGCTCATCTTTCGAAAAGAAGAGGAAACTGGCAACCGAGACATAAGCACGATGTCCCGCCATCAAGGATCTTGGGAGACTGGGAACAAGTGTTCGTCCGAGGTGACCCCATCGCGTATCATCGCTCCACAAGGCAATCCTCGGGAGATCAATTCCGCAAAAAACTAATGACTTCTTGGATTCTTTGGGCGTACATGAACTCTAGATCAAATTTCGTAAAATCACAATCCATCTATTATATTTGCCCCAACGTTCATTACCAGACAAATCAAATGATCACAAATGCCAAGACATAAGTTTTGCGAAGAATAATATAATGTCGAGGTCGCTCGCAGACAAAGATGAATCGTCATGAATAATTTTTCTATCTAGGTGTATCGTTAGCTTCAGTCCTACCAAATTCTCGTTCAAGGTAGTAAATAACATGCTCTCACCCGCAGCATCATTCCAAACCAAAGGGTCCCGTTGTCAAATGCAGATTCTGCTGTGTTTATTGCTGCAACAAAACTTCGCTATAACCTTAATCAGTAGCGTATTAGTAGGTCAATGCCTTTTTCAAGGCATCGAATGAGCGTGACATAGTCGTCCCGGAAGAAAGGACTCTTCTTTCCACAAACCCAAGGTCCTTGTATCCAAAGATAGTGATCGGAGGAAGGCCCCAAAGTTGACTTCATAGACCTTGAAGTTGACCACTGAGGCGGGGAGGCAAATCAAAACAGCCTCATGTCTCAGTGAGCCACCATCTCCACAGACACACAACCCAGACACATGATGTTACCGCGAAACGCACTTGTTCGGATTCAAACGACCTACAAAACGACATTCAAATATTCACGTAGTGTCCCGATGATCCATCCTCTTCGAGAATGATGTACTAGATCATCTAAGTATGCCTCTATAATTTTCTTTGATGTCGGAAGGCGTAAGACATGGCCCGCCGAAAAGTAGCTCCCGCATTTTTAAGACCAAAAGGCATTTTCTTTTATATGCAAACGTACCCCGAAATATTAAATAAATGCCATCTATGTTGACCGAGACGGATACCTGATTACACCTTAAAACTGTCTTGCCATGAAAATTTCTGTTGTCGCACACTCATCAATCAACTACTGAAGGTAAAATTATTTTAGACACGCCTTATTCGTGTCTTCGAAATCGATGCACACTAATTGTTCCGTTTTTACCAGAACGGGTTTAAACCATCTACCGTAGGAACTGTACGGAATCCGTCTTTACAAATAACCGCTTGATAGTCGCCCGCTTCTTCCTGAGATTAACCTATTAAAGTTTTTGCTCGACTGCTTTCATAAGTTACGCCTGACCCCAAGGCCGGACGATATGTCTATGCTCATTTCCTCATAAGACTAAGCAAAAACATCCCTATACTCTTTGAAGAGCTCGGCATAGATTTGAACTTCTTCACGGAACATTCACTTCCAATGAAAACGTCTTCGATAATGCTGGGACTCTGGAGATGTTCACCGGGATAGTCGAGAGATCATGCCCATGTTCCTTAAAGACAACCCGTCAAGTGCGGCCGAGGATCATGAACAGGGTTCAGGAGATCGAGGACTGAAAACTAGTTTACCCCGCTCAAGCCGTAGAAGAATCACATGCAAGTCATCCGCTCTGCCTCATACCCGTCATTGCTTCCAGATGGCTTCCTTCCATAAAGAGCTGTATCTAGACAATCCGGCGAAGAAGAAGCTGCCGGGCTCCAAGCCGAGCCACATCACCATCCAACTCTTCCGCGAAAGAGGAGCCGGATCGCACCTCGTTGTCAACAACAGACCGATATGCAATCTCAAATTACAGTAACGGGAATGTTATTCACCCACTTGCCCTTCCTCCAAAGTGGCGCTTGGGGGAAAGTAAGGTCCAAGGGTCCGAAAAATAATGAGTTCGAAAGAACTCCCCCTGGAAGGGGAGCCTGGAGGATGAAATAGCATTGATAGACACCTTAGGAGGAGGAAGATCAAAAAGATCCCATCAAAGGAAGAATACATTCCAACCGTATTCTCGATAGTGCCTTAGTATCGTCCAACTTAGGAGCCGCATGAGTCGTAAGCGTATCCAGGCTCCATGAGGACAAATTAAATGGATCCACCGTAATCCATCCCCTCCCTCTCGTGGGGGAAACATACTATTCCGAAATAGTGAAGATGCAATGGCATCCTGCTGTTCATACATCTAGTTCCTCCTCAACAAGGTTGTAGTCCAAGGCCGTATCTACTACCTCAACCTCTATGTTAAATTCGTCGGTTTCAAATACGTATGCAAGTGTTTGATACCAGCCCAGGAGAATGGCCATCAAATGTGAAGAATAGTGCTAGACAACAAATTTTGCAGATCCTATGCCTCCAGCATAGACATCACGCAAGTAAAGGCCCCAACACGCACCGGTACAAAGACAGTCTTCCGACATTGACGAATATGGAAGGCCATATGATGAGGAAGTCTCTTTAAAATTCTTCACATCAAAGGTAATCGAAGTATAAATTTTTTCGGATCTATATTCCAATGGCAGCGTGAGCAAAGCACCGCGCCGAGCCGACAAGACCGGGAGCATCAGCGTTCGACATAGCACAAGGACTCGCGCTAGATCTTCTACAATCGAGTAGTTCTGGGAAGCCCTCATGTTCGGGATTAATCTTTGACCGCTAGGAGGATGCCTTCGTATCCGAGGCATAGACTCGACAGCTGGCTTCGTGATATGAAGCGGCCGCAGCACCGTAAACTCTTTAGCTTTCGAAGACTCTCTCCGCCATAATCACGGGATCTCGTAGCGACATCCACGTATGCACTCATCACAGCATATTCGATGGAATTTCCTTCCCGAGGACCCGCAGGAAGCCCCGCATTTTGATTCGCGCCAAGAATTAATTGGATGCCTCTTGGGGGAAAGGTTTGTTAACACGTACCGGGAACTAGAAGAACCTTGCCGAGATAACAAAGCGTTGAGCATCCCGAATTTTCGGCAAAGATGCGTGAGATGGTCTCCGCACAAAGCTTGCAATTTTAAAACTTAACTTTCTTTTTCTCCTTTGCCCTCTTCCACCAACACGCTCGTTGGTCTTGTTCTTGTATCACCCTTCCCATCCTTGCCCTTCTTCTTATTATTACGTCCCTTTCCTTCTTCCCATCGGACTATTGGATTTCCTTTTGGGTTCGTAAGATCGTACGCATTAATGGACAAAGACCGGAAGGTGAAGAATCACAGCACTACCGGGAGCCGTAAGAAGCATTGTAAAGACAACCGTCGACTCGATGTTTTCAGCCGCTCGCACTACTACCCACCTCCATCCGACAAGTCCGTCACCATGCGTTGTGCTTGTGTTTCTAAGAGATCCAATTTAAGCGAGGGAGTATTTTCAGCAAATACTTGTGTGCGATGCCGACCGAGAATAGATTCAATCCCCAATCGCCGGGCCCTAAAGATGGCCTCGCTCTCGAATATACCCCCGATACGGACAAGCATCCTCGAAACATCCACGTTTACCAAAACCACTCGAGAAGGAACTCACTCCGGGAACAGGCCGAACAAGGCCTCTTCCTTCCTCCATTCCCCGAATATGATCGTAAATGTGAGCGCCCCATCCGTTTTAAAATTAGCCAGAGTTCGTCCCCACCATATCTCGACAGTAAATCGGAAATGGTTAAGAAAAGTGACAACAAGCCCAAATGTGGCGAAACTGCCCCCGCAAGCCTCTATATACCACTTCGCGGCGTTTCCAATAAGGTGCGCTCAAATAATCTCAAGAGAGTTGGATGAACACCATAAGTGAATGCACAACTGCCGGACTACCATTCTTACCTTCAAACTTAGGAATGTCTCAAGGAAGTTTGGCTGAACCGGAGGCCAACCCGACTATATCGAATCGGGTCATTAGTTAACTTCGCTAAGTCCGGCAAGCCAACCAAGCGTAAATGGCAACGCGCGGAGCCCCGAGGCACCCATCCTCACGGATGGATTTCCACATTCTAGTGCCAGTCAGCCCGGATCGATGGTGAGGCACCAGCGCGCAAGGACCCGTAGAAAACGGAGAAGAACCTCCTCCCCACGCCGAGCTACCAAGACCCGTACTAGTTCCCCCCGCCCAAGAGCCGACCGTTGATGGGCTCGGTAGGGGTTCCATGCACAGACAGAGGAGAAAAAAGATCGATAAGACTCGGCGTGTGGAAAGAAGCATTTCGATGACCCGCGATGAACGTATCTCCCCGCCCGACGTTGCAAACATGATTCCACCCGTGCAGCAACAATCATCTCCAGCCCAAAGGATTGAAACCTTGGGGTCCGGGGGACGTAAAGGAAACGACCTTGAAGAAGGATTGGGACTCAGAATATGCTCACTCCCAAAGGGGAAACTCGAAAAGAAGCTGATCCACCAGCCATGTTGGACATGGGCGTAGATCCACTGGCAGACCGGGCAAGAAAGGAAAAAGAGGGATTTCCAAACAATGGGACATCCCCGAAACAAAGGGGACCGTATCGAGAAGCATATGCTTGGGTGAACCCGTAGCCAAACATAGCAACATAGAAGCACTCGAAGACAGAAAGAAAGAGCGTCCCCGCCTGCCGTTAAACAGTCCACGTTCAAAGACCGCTGCAGAAGCCGCGTTCCCGCCGTAACACGAAAGATAAGAAAGATATGGAAGATCCGGCGGTTCCTCGTACTCCCATTCGACGTACTCTATAACAAACGATGATCAAGAGGAAGAGGAGATGGATCAGAAGCCGCAGCCTGCAGGTCATTCTAAACACTCCTCCCGAGGAAACAATACCGAGGTGAGTCAAAACGCTCCCGGAACCGACACCGGAACGCAACGAAACCTTTCCGGCATCTAGTGGAGGATCTCTCTCCACAACACGGACTTCCCACAGGAAACCACCTCGGCCAGATCGCCCGCCGCCCTTCCGTGCTGCTGCTCGCACTCTCGGAGACAGGTCCCGTACTCTCCTCGAACGTCGAGGCGCTTTCGATCGCCCACTTTTACAAATTTATTATATTAGACTCAAGAAAGTGAAAAGTTGCAAGCGAGAGCAAAGAGCACTCACTAAAATCAAAACCCCGAGAATAGCAAGCAAACAAACCTCCAAGTATTTCCGCTCTCAAGATGAGGACCGACACCAAAATACAGGAAAGCGAAGTATAGGGCCTTCCGAAAGCAAACACTGGGATGATTAGGGCTCGGTAACAACTAGCGAAGGTATCAAAAGCAGTTAGCCGCCTGACTTAACAATGTACTTTTGCCGGCTCAACACCCAAGCTTCACAAGGGCACCCCCGTACACCACGGGAAGCATGATGCCCGCTCACAGTACCACGGTATTCCCCCCCGCAACCACCGTGTGGAACCTAGGAACAACAACTATGGACACCAATCCGTATCAAGTCAAGCGAACGGTCTTGAGGTTAGATTCACCAATTCCAGGGGCATCCCCTTTCAACCTTTCCCCCCCCGCGCTTGTTCCCGACGAGAGCTCTCTTGTATCCACCTCACGGAGTTGGATTTTCGCTCAATTAATAAACTTCTATGCTTGTTTGAGGCGTCTTGGAGAGTTAACTCTCCTCTCTCCTATTCCAAGGCCCTACAACCTAGCTAGTTGGTGATTGACACTCTAGTCAAAAACTTGCTAGTTGATTTTAGATTAAAATCGCTATTTTAAGGGTTGTTGTATTAAGTCACAAGGATATGGAGTTGAAACCAATGATGTTCTCGACGTTAAAGAAATTAATAAAAACCGACTACATGCACATGCGCTCTTTGTCTTTCGATGAAGAGCAATTTCTATGAAAGTTCCAACAGACTAAAACAGTTTTTCTTTTCGAATTACAAACTCATTAATGATGCACTCAAGAAGCTAACTAAATGATTCAATGCACCTAATGCAAATGACCACTAGCATGTAAATTCTAAGATGCAAAAGTCCCTTTAAAACAAGGTGAAATTTCCCAAAAGGGTTCTTCCGCTTTAACTCACTTTGATATCCGCAAAGCCAATTCTTGCAAACAAGAACTCTCAATACAAGACACTCAAAACACTCCACAAAGAAGAAGAAGAACTAAAAGACATCTTCTCTCCTTTCACAATCAAGCGGGAAATTAGAAGCAGAAATTTCACTTAAAGTCCCAAAGTACAAGATGAAGCTTAAACCTGAAATGAAAAGGAACAAATAAAAACAAAAACAAACAATGTTTTTTGAGTTTTTGACATGCAAAAAACAAAGCAAACAAACAAGTTTTTTACAGCTTTTCTAGCTTACAAAACAAGAGCTTCAAGGAAACCAACAACTATCCTAACCAAGCCAAAACGAGACCGAATTTCAAGCATAAATTTTAAAGCATGCCTAAAACCTTATAAGGCTAATGATAGCAAGATCTAATAAGAGCAATGGAAGACAAAAACTCAATCCAACAAAAACTACAGAAGAGTGCAATTCTGCTCTAACACAAAACTCCAAAGAAACAAACAAAGTTCTTCAAAACAGCAATAAAATCTACCATGAAACCTGAAGAAACCAATCAAAAACAAGCAAAAAGAACGCAATGCGAAGGAGCCAACACAAACACAGAACAGCCAAGGAGTTGGGGAAAGCCCAGCCCAAAAAGCAACAAGAACGTCGCAAGCTGATTCTGAACTGAACTAAGAGTGCTAGCACCAACAAGAACACTTCGTCAAAAGGACGTTCTACAAAAACTAAAGAGAATAAGACTTCAAACTACCACACACCTACAAGTACAAAGACTTCAACACAAAGCTCTACAACAAGAAGACTAAAACAATTTAACCTTGAAATTTCACCAAATTTCCTAGGTATACTACCTCTCATAGCTATAATGTACGTATGCTACTGTCATGCCGAGAGACTTTACAGATACGCTGCCTTCTTCTACACAAACTCATGGGCATACGCGACTCGTGTGCAAGAAAATCACAGAGGTTGGTAAAGAAAGAGAAAAATAAAAAGTATGTTTCGGGAAAGGTATAAAAGCTTCGCACTCCATCAAAGAAGAAAGCAAACCTGACCAGAAAAGATGTAAAACTCGTTGGTATCCTACTAAATAAATTAAAATAAATTAAACAGAGAATCACAAAAAACGGACCTCATGAGTCGCCGCTCTGCTGGATTTAACACCCTAGAGGTTGGGATTCAACCCTCCACAGAAAGGGGCGTACTACTTAATGTATATCTGCACACACGGCCACTACAAACAACTAAGGCAGAATGAGAGCTCACCGTTGGTCCTACGTTTGAAGTGCAGATCCCACGTGGAGTTCAAACTCTTCGCAACCGTCTTCCTCTTTTCACCGAAATGAAGAAGAAACTAAAGACAAAGGACAAGCTTGCATAAAGATATTTACTCTTATATGTTATAAGAGATTCACATAAAACATTAAATAAATCATCATGAATGCTTCTATAGCAACAAACATTCTTCCACATTAAAGCATGACTAACACGTTTATTTCTGGAACAACATGATGTTTCCGTATTATAAAAATAGTACGTACAAAAGTAAGTGGACAGATCACCCGTGATCCTTCCAAGGCCTTCTGCATCGCCGTCCGGATCCGTCCGGTAGCCCTCGTTGCCTCGCTAAGACTCCTTCCAAATGAGTGCACACGCAGATAACATATAAAGGGATGTGGTATCTCTGCTGTGAAACAAGGGTTTCCCTCAATGAATCGGGAAAGTGCAAGAGGCACGGGGAATCGCACGGATAGGGAACTAACAGAGACACACACCTTCTCCCTTAGGCCATGCCAGAAGGGGGTCTTTTTATAGTCCTCCATAGCCTTTACTTGGAAATAATATTGTCGGTCAGTAGTTGAACTACTCCTATAACCAACAACCCAACACGAAATTAGGGATTTTTTATATATTTTTTAATCATTAAACAAGAGCATTGCCGAGAAAGTCTAGTCAGATTAAAGGTATACACGCTTTAAAACACCTGTGCAGAAGCCTGCTAATAGATTTTCCATCAAGTTTACACTGTCTGGTCCTAGGAATGGGTGCCCATAAAGCCATGTAGCACCGTGAATCATGTCAGCAAGGAGAATGATGCTATAATAAATAGCGTGCAATCAAAACTGCCTCCGGCTTTTGGTAATAAATAGATTTAATCATGTATTAAACTAGAGTTAACACCATTCGTTGTATTCGCTTCAGCCCATTAAACTCCAGGTTCAAATCGCGGACATGTGGCTCCATTAACTCATGAACCCAATTTATTTCTTCTATAAGCGGGTCTCTTCCTTTGGACAAGGTTCGCAGCTCCCATGGGCAACAACATTACAGTACCATAATAGAGCTCTATCGATCCTTCGAGTGAACTCATAAAACGGAATTTCATTCAAACACCTGCGCAATACAAAACTATGTTACAAAATCCTACGTTATTTGGTTTTACTGCTTCAGAGGGTGTGGGGAGGGGCGTGGTTGTTGGATTGTGCGATCAGGCCATCGCAATCGAAGGTGGGGGAAAAGCATGAAAAATGATCCCAAAGGAAAAATCCGATGCGATAAGGACCCGATGCATCTAGTGCCTGGTTCCACCATCAGGGCATGTAATATGGAAGTGGTTCAGAACTTAGCCCCAGGGGGCTTAAGTCTGCAACATAAAATGGTATTCTCTATGAAATTTTCAATGTTTTCCAAGGGTTTGGATGGAGTTCAAAGGGAGTTTTAAACTCTGTAAAGGGGATTTTATGAAAGGGGAATAGGGGACAATGAAAATAGAGGAAGTTTATAGGAATGAAAGGGGAGAAAAATGAAGGTTAGTTTTAAATGGAGGGGGAAAAAGGGATTTTGCAGCAGTCTTTTCTCATGAAATCAACAGAATTTCAGAGTGTAAAATGGGCACAGTAGTGAAGGTTTTGGACAGAGGCATGATGCTTTTAAGAGTCTTCAAGAGGTAACACTTTTTTGCAATAAAATTTGTTCCTTGAAGGCTCCAAAAATGATTTAGCCACCTTTTGGTATAAAAATTTTTATAGGTGGCTAATAGTGGCTCCACTTGGGGATGGTGCCTTTTTGAAGGCATCAAGAACTTCAGACTTGCATTCTCTGGGAGGCTGATTAGTGCCTCATCCATTGGGCTGCCTTTTTTTACTTGGATGATCTTCTTTTTTTCTGAAATCAGGTTAGCATCCATAAAAACAATGGATCTTTCATCAACAAGCTTTCTACCTACCCAATCCTACATATCTAACATTTTTTCTCCTTTAGAGTGCACTTGGATTGGGAAACTCCTTACAACATTTTATTCTTTTGAAAGCAGGAAATCTAATCTATTTCTACTCCTTATTTCTCCATGGACTATGATTAAACAGTTGAGCCCATATGATTCTCTACCTAATCTACTATCTGTCGAGATTAAACTGTCCAACATATTTTTATTCTCTACATTCTACAACAAAAATTTAAAAGCATACAAGTTAGGATTGAACAGTCTAACTTGTTGCTGATCTATGGTATAAAAAACAAGCTGTACATAGATCTTATTTTGCAGAAAATTAAAAAAAAAATGGAAGGCTTAGGATCTGAACTTTTAAAGCATTTCCTTCATCCCTTTTATAGCTCTGTCTTGACTTTGTTTTGAGTTGTCTTTCCTTTGTCAACTGGTTCATATTTTGAGCTAATTGGAACCAGATTTACATCTTTTTTGACTCAGAATTTGAAACAGATTGGAGTTAATTCTTGTTTGGAAAACTTAGGTTCAAATTTTGAGCATGTTTGAACCTTTAATTTCTATCCTAATCTACCTACTAATAAGCCAACATTAAACAGTTTGTCAAATTGAATTCACTATCCTATCAGCAAAAAATTTAAAGCTAATTAGTCAAGATTAGGATGTATGACTAATTAGAAGTGTGTTTTCCATGAGTGGCATTTGAGCTTGCACACTTTCAGGTTTGTTTCTCTTTTTGGTATGGGATTGTACCTTTCTTGTTTTCAAAATCTTCCCTCTTTTCTTTCTTTCTTTTTTTTTGTATTTTTGATGTTTATAAATTTGAATGCAATGATGGGTGAAGTATTTAAAATGAGAAAAAAGATAAAAAGGCTTTGAGAATATATCATGGATCAAGAGAAGTAATTCTTTAGCATCCTGCCATTGACAGGACCCCCAAACAATTTTGCTCCATTCAACTCTTGCAAGAAATAGGCATTATTACCAGCAACTGAATGGATAGAGTAAGGGCCAAGCCATAAGTTGTCAAATTTTCCATGCTTGCCCTTGTCTTCCCTCCTTGAGTCCCACTTCAAAAATTTTTCCCCAATATTGGAATTGCTGGCCTTTTTTCTTTTGTCAAAAAGCTTTTTAATGTTGTCCTTCTTCTGTAATGCTTTGTTATAAACCTCCTCTCTGGTTTGCTCAAGATGAATGGTCTGATTTATTCTTCTGATCATGTCATTATCTTCAGTTTTCAATTCTTGAATCAAATTCAACACTGGTACACCAAGGCTAGCTGGAAAAATTGCATCAGTACCATACAAAAGTTGGAAATGTGACATACCAATAGATTTCTTTAAAGTCAATCTGTCAGCCCAAAGTGCATGAACTAGCTTTGTGTGCCAAGACTTTTTGTTATCCTCCAAAATTTTCTTTATTATGTTCACTAAAATCTTGTTCGAGGATTCTGCAAGTCCATTACCTTAAGGGTAATAGGTCCTGGAATGCCCCAATGTTATCTAATATCTGTGATAGAATTCAACCATATTCTTTGATCCAAATGTTGTTGCATTATCAATAATGATCTTGGTAGGACAGCCAAATCTGGAGAGAATGTTAGTCTCCATGAATTTTATAATAATAGAATCATTGGCTTGCCTACAAGGTATGGCTTCTATCCACTTAGTGAAATAGTCTATGGCAGTGAGAATCCATCTATGCTAGGCAGAAGAGGGTGGATGGATTTCTCCTATGAAGTCAAGTCTCCACTATTGAAAAGGAGCTTCAACAGTGGTTGGATGCAGAGGTAGGGGTAGCAGTTTTCTTTTGCCTTCAAAAATTTGACATTTGTGATAGGCAATGATCATCTTGTGTATATCAGGAAAAAGAGTAGGCCAATAGAAACCAGCCCTCAAAATTTTGTTGGCTGTTGTCTTCCAGTACAAATGACCTCCACACTCTCCTTCATGTAACTCGTGCTTAACCTTCTTTGCATCATACTCAAGAAAACATTTAAGCAATACACCACTTGCATTTTTCCAATAAATACATCTATCTATAATGCAATAGTTTACAACTTTTAACTTTAGGAATCTTGCCTTTGTCTTTGTCAAACTACGAGGTGTATTCAAATTAAGAAAAACATAAATAATATCAGCATACCAAGAGGAATTCATAAAATGGTCTTCAACAATGGGAGTTGAGATTCCTTCTTGGTCATCCGAAGCATTAATCATATTAATATCGAGAACCTCAAAAATTGATTCAGCCATTAATTTTGCTAGACCTTTGGCATTTGATGAGTTTAGTGGGTTTTATCTCTAAATCATATTCAAGAATAACAACAATCCACTTACCTCTCTTACCATCTGGATCCTGTGTTAGAATGTCTTTAACAACTGAGTTTGGGACAAAGGCAATGATGTGTGAGTGAAGGATGTATACTTTGAAGTCTTTTAAAGCTTTAACCAAGGAAAAATCTTGCTTCTCCATAATGTTATACTTCAAAGGGGCATCCCTAAATGCCTTGCTAAATAATGCAATAGGTTGCTCTTGTCTTTGTGGATTTTTATGTAAAAGGACAACAGCTATGGTATGTTCTGATGCAAACAAAAAAATATAAAAATCTTTTGAAAAAGTAGGACTTATTAGAACTGGTGTTTTGGTTAATGCTTGTTTCACCAGCTCAAAGGACTTCTTTGCTTCCAAGGTCCATTTTACCCCTTTCTCCTTCTTCAACATGTTTGTTATATTCCTAAGAAGCTCAGCCAAGTTGGGGATGAACCTTCTCAAAAAGGTAATCTTTCCAATGAAAGATTGCAACTCCTTGATGTTTCTAGGATGAGATATTTGCAATATGGCCTCAATCCTTTTGGGATCTATCTTAATACCCTCTTCTGAAATAATGTGCCCAAGATGTTTACCTTCTTGGAGCTCGAATAGTGTTTTCTTAGGGTTCAAAGATATTCCAAACTTTCTGCATTTCTCGAAAATTTTTCTTAAGTGTTCTAAGTGCTCTTCATCTACTTTTGAAAACATAGTGACATCATCAAGGCATATAATGATGAAGTAGCCAAGTTCTTCCGATAATGCTTTGTCAATGGCTCTCTAAAAAGTTGCTCCAGCGTTCATTAGACCAAAGGGCATTTTCATATACATGAAAGTGCCTCATCGTGTAGTAAAGGTTGTCTTTAATTGATTAGAAAGGTGAACTAAGATTTGATTGTACCCTGAGTAGCCATCAAGAAAATAAATTCTTCTAGACCCTATCACCCTTTGTAAAATATGATCCATCTTAGGTAAAGGGTAGTTTTCTTTTAATGAAGCTTTGTTTAAGTCTCTAAAGTCTATACAAAGCCTGATTTCTCCTGTTTTATTCCTAACTGACACTAGATTAGACACCCACTTAGAATATCTAATAGGGACAATAATACCAGCTTCATACATTTTCTTGATTTCCTTCTCAACCATAGGTAGCTGAACAGGGTTTATTCTGTGCAATATCTATTTGAATGGCTTCTAGTTCTCTTTGAGAGGGATTTTGTGCCGTATTATTTCAGTGTTGTAGGATTTAAGATCTTCGTAACTCCATGCACAAATATCAGAAAATTCTTTAAACAACTCTATGTATTTGAGTTTAATGTGAGTTGGTAAAGTTTTAGACAGTTTAATCATTTTCGGTTTAAGTTCACTACCTATATTGCACTCCTCCACTTCAGTCTCTACAGGTTCCAGTTTTGGCTTACTGGCCACATCGTTAAAATCAAACAACTCTTAGAAAGGTGCCATACCATTTGGAAAACTCTCATGTTTAGAGTGAAGAGTTTCTAACTCCTATGTTTCTAACTCTGCATTCAATTGTGTTTTGTTTTTAATTTTCTAGCCAGAAGATTAATATTGACAAGCTTAGGAGACAGCTCTTCTTCACCAAGAAAATTTTCTTCACTGCAGTCTGTTTCATAATCTGAGTCCGAACTGTGTAGTTCGAATTCATTTCTGAATTGCACGAAGTCTTATATTTTTTTTCCCCGTCGAACACTTGCCAATACTTCTCGTTGTCAGGAATGGCTGGTCTAAATTTTATCTGAGTTGTGCATTCTTTGGTGTCATATGGCGTTAAGAATGTTCTAGCTGCAAAAGCTAAATTTTGGGCCGCAATATTTCTTTTCCTTGGGAAAAAAATCAGTTTGGACTCTTCGAAAGTTTTTAAAAGGTCCATGACTTCGTTTCGGTAGGCCCTAAGTATGGGATGATTTGCGTTATATTCCCCATTAACTTGCCTAATGAATAACTCTGAATCCCCATACACATTGATTCTTTTGGCTCCTAACTTCTTCAAAAATCGTAAGCCTAAGAGGAGGGATTCATATTCTGCTATGTTGTTAGAACACTGAAAGTTTAATTTGCAGGAAATTCTTTGTGTGGTTGTTTTAGGTGTTGCAAATCTAGACACCTGCACCAGCATTGTTCTTGGTCTAGGATCCGTCAAAATACATATTCCACAGAGGACCGTTTTCTATTTCATCTGTTTGGTGGTTGTCCTCTCCAACTAAAGTTCTTTCGGATGTTTCTTGAATATCAACACTTAGTTGGATTTGTTTTAATTCCTCTAGTTTCTTGTTAAGTTGAGGCATGCTTTCTTGACTGTCAAGGCTGAAACATGATGGACGTATGATTTCTAGTTCAAAACCTACATTTTCTTTGATAAAGTTCACGGGTTCAGCAAACTGTTTAAACATTTCCGTGGTGTTTGCCTCCTCCTTTCTATCTTCCATTAACTCTGCTAAAGTTACTTTCTCATCTAATATTTCTTGATTAAAAAGGATAAATGAATCAAGGTCTGTGTTTACAGAGTACAGAGGAGAGCTTTGTGGTCTGTCTTGGCTTGTCAATGTGTATTGCATATGGGATTCCCTGTAAAGTCTTCTAGTTTGATTGAAAATAGGGATAGTCGCATAGGTCATGTCCATTTGCATAGTCCCTTGGAACTTAGCCCCCCAAGACCTAAATAAAAAAATTCCATACTTTGGGGGCACATCAGCCACAACAATATCCATGAATAAACATCTGGCTGGAATTTGAGCTAAGTTAACGCAGAGGTCTTTGATTAATCCTAAACATTTTACTCTTCTTGAGTCAAAGGAGTAAAGATATTTATAAGGTCTGGTGATTTCTAGACCCAAGATTTCCATTATAGCTTTAGGCATTAATTATGAGAAGCCCCGGAATCATGCATAGCATTATCTAAAATCTTGTCATGAACATTTAAACTTACATAAAAGGGAGGAATGGGTCCCTCTTGATATCTACCTTCAATCTTAGGACCAAAAATGAGCTCTAGCTGGTCATCACTAAGATTGACTGTGTCATTATCATCCTCAATATTTAAAGCCTTCAAAATTTGGGTCCTATATACATTCTGGGCAGCTAGCTCAGTCAGGGGAATAGAGATTTTGATCTTTGAAATTTCCTGCTCTAGGCTGAAAGGAATTTGGTTCTTCGAAGAACTTTTCTCAGCCTTACTCGTTGCCAATCTATCAGCAACATCGGTTTGATGATTTGTTCGATTTATATTTGACAGAATGGTTTTAACAGGAGTACTAGCTGAAGTGTTAGTACTACTAATGTCTGCACTCTGTTTTTCATTGTTTTGAGTGCCTTCCTCTTTACCATTATCAAAATTCACAACTACTATTTTGTCCTTTTGTTTAACAACTTTAGGCTTTGTTGCAGTGCTGTTTTGTGAAGATTTGTCAGAGGTTTTGTTGTTGGGAGTTTTTTGACTGGTTTTACTTCTAAGGTCGTACTCTCTTTGAGACTCTATGATGACATTTTCCATATCTTGATAATAATTTTCATCATCATCTCTTTTGTCATCATAAGGTGTATAAAGACCTTGTTTTCTATCATAATGGACTTCAAAGTCATCATTATCTACCCCCAGCATGTTGATATCATCTTCCTCTGTTATCTCATTTGTTTCCTCAACCTCAATTACATAGTTTTGATGAAAGGGAGGAGTGATCTGTTGATCATCTTCCCTAGATCTGTTTGGAGGTTGGTTTCTTCTAAAATTCTGATTTTGGTTCTAGTTTATGTTTTGAGGAGAAGTTTGGTTTTGACTAGCTTGTGCTCTCTCATGGATGCTCATTTTCTTCATCATCTCCTCCATCATTCTCTCCATCTTTGAGTTGGAAGTAGAGGGTGTATTTTCCTCTCTAAAGGACACTCTCTTCTCATTTTTCATCCTTGCTCTCTTCTCCATTAAGTTTACTTCCACAACAAGAGCACCTTTTTGCATCTCTTCTAGAGTTGCAGGAACTCTCTCTCTCAGCTGATAGGCCATTTCAGGGTCAAACCCTTCAGGAAACATGTTTAAAGCTAAGCCTTTTGGAGGTTTTAGATCTGGGGAAAGTGCATTGTACACACTGTTAAATCGGGTGCAGTAAGTTTGCACACTTTCCCCAATGTTTCTATGGAGATTCTTGTAATCAGAAAGGACTTGGATAGGATTCTTTTTCACTTCCCATTTGTTTAAGAATGTTTGATGGAAAGCCTGAAGATCGTTGATACTATGGGGGGTTAAGCCTTTAAACCATTTTCTTACTTCTCCCCCCAGACTTTGAGCAAATAGTCTAAGCTTGACAGAATCATCATCAATTTCATTTCTATCAAAGTAGTCATTCATCGTATCCAAATGTTGTGATGCAGTAGTAGCATTATTAGCATCATACAATGGAATTTTGGACTGATAATCCTATGGAAGATTGACTAATGGTACAGGAAGGACTAAGGGAGCATACCATGCTGCCATGATATGTGGCGGGGGTGGATTTACAAGAGGTGGATTAACAAAAGGAAAAGTGGGCTGAAATGGGGTGGTTTGAATAGTGGATGTAGGGTGAGCAGAAGTGCATGGACCAGGAGTAGATTCATGAGCTGATCTTGGATGAGAGACATCTAAGTTGTGAAGGAAATGTAAATCAGGAGGTGTTGTTTCTCTGCTACCAGGATGTTCACTCGTTTCAGGAGATGAAAGTGAAGACTCATAATCTAACTGATCTAAGTCATCAGGAGACCTAGTTCTAAAGGGATTTACTAAGTCAACTTGTGATTGTTGTAGAGCTGAAAGATTTTCAGGAACTGAATTAGCTCTCAAGGGTGATCTAAAAACAGTTGATAATTTAATCCTAGGAGACTTTCTAAGGATACTTTCTGGGTTATCAACTATCTCAGATGGATTAGGGTCAGGATAGGCTCTAGTGTGAATATTTCTAGGAGCCACTATGTTGTATTTTTTAGACCCAAATAAACAAGAAAAGTTCGACCAGGTATGACAGTATTTAAAAGGTCAACTAATCTGTTTACAAAAATTTTAATCCTACAGTCCTCTAACTGAGTTTGAATGATATTATAATGATAAGGGTTCTTCCCAATGGAGTCTTAAGGTCTGTTGGGGATTGTGGAGTCACCAAGTGGAAGTTTTAAGCTCCTAAGGAGGTAAAAGGTTTTATGGTCCACTACCATGTTTATTTGATACCAATCTAAAATATTTTTTGGCTTTTTTGAGTTATTTTTCAGTTGTGTGGTTTCTAAGAGTGTTCTAAATCTGTTTCGCAACTTAGCTATAGTTATGAGACAAAGAAAGTCTACTCTTATGGCTAAGCCAACTGATTTTTCAAGGTTAGACAAAGACTTGTGAGAACCCTAGGTTTTTCCTAGTTTGTCACTGATTCAAACAATTTTCATCATGATTACCATTTCTTGGTAGTGCTTGAAAAAGGCTGCTTTTACTCACAAGGTTTTATGAAGTTTCTAAGGGAACCTAGGATGAAAATTCGACTCAGTTCCCCAGTGGAGTCGCTAGAAATGTTAGTTTCTGATGGCTCAGCTGGTTAATATAGCAAATTTTCTTTGAACCAAATTTCTGATATCATATGATTACCTTAAAATGAAAATTACTCAGAAAATTCCCCAGCGGAGTCACCCGAAATGTTACCACCCTGTAATTATCAAGATTGGCAAAAGTCCAACTGCAGGGAGAACATTATTTCAACCACTTTTGGATTCTAGGATCTAGCCCTCCCGAATCCGGAGAGGGATCTCTCCAACAAGTGAAAAGATGGATTTGTCTTTGAAGTCTTGGGTAATGATATTAGGCTAGTTATGAAGGCTGAGGGTTTGTTTTGTTTTTGGATGGTTGAGCATGATTAGAATTTTAGGTGGAAAGTTTTAAATGCAAAGAGTTTCAAAGGTGAGAAGTTGCAAGCAAATGGAACAAGCTTTGGCCAGGAAGATAGATAATTATAGGTTTTAGTTCATTGGGCTATGGATTCATAATAGGATTTAATTGAAACAATAAGGTTCAAGAGTGGTCCATGGGGTAAGTCATCTATGTCTAAGGATCTCTTCGAAGTTTGATTTATGGAATGAAATGAAACAGTAAGAAGGGGAATTAAACATATGAAGAACAAAGAGCAGCCCAAGATCAGGTAAGTACTTCTAAACTAGCCTGATTTTGACATACACTTAAGAAAGACATAAAAGTAATCTAAGATCATGTAAGTACTTCTAAAATAGCGTGCTTTTGATGCACTTTCAATAGAAAACATTTTTAAAACAAAGGGAAACTTGAAGGCAACCATTGGAGAAGAAACTAGCGGGCCGGGCTCACCACAAATCCTCTCCTAACTCTGCTCTACTTGATAATTTTCAAGACAAACACAAAGATAACAAAGAATGGCTTAAGATCTAGTAAGCACTTTCAAACTAGCCATCTTTAAACACATTCCAAGGGAAACATTTAGACAGTCTTTGGGGATAGAACTAGGACCAGGGCACACCATATCTTCCTTAGTTCATCTCTACTTAGCATATACTGGAAATAACATTCAAGAACAACAATTAGCTAAGGCAGTAGGACGATGGAACGCCAGCATTCCTATGCTTAGACTAAATTAAATCATTCCTAAATAACCCAAATTGGAAGAAAACATGTAGATAAAGATTTTCAGTCATAGAAGGGTACTGATATATAGTAGGTCCTAACTCTATGCGTGTTGTTCTTTATAAGAGAAAGTGAACACAGTGAAAACAGTGAAAACAGAAATAAAACAACAATTCACAATAAGAAATAACATCACCGTCGACATAGACCAGGATCCCATAAATCAACTTGTGTTGATGCTCCAAACCAGTTATAGCTCTAAGTCCAATGCTTTAGCTTAGCAATCATCTACACTTCCCAGAATGACTTATCTATCACAAGCAGAGCTCCAAGAGCCAGTGAACACTATTTACAAGTAGAAGTCTCAAGCTCAATTACATTTCAAAGTTCAGTAACCAACTCAACCAACCCCTCTCTCATCTTCTCCAGTAGTACTTATAGAAGAATGAGGAGGTGAGATCTGATAAAAGATCTCCAAAGATAATTAATACAGACTTAATGGCTTCTCGGCCTTTGGGGGGCTCGATGAAGAAGCTTACATAGGTGTCCTCTGTATTAAATAATTTACATTAAGATTTAAGCTCGGTGGGAGCTATTTTTTTTACTTTTGGGGCTCTCTGTTATGTTAAAGTAACTCTGCTGATATTTTGTTATTAATTTTATTTGTAGAATTAACTCTCTAGCTACGCTGAGGTAAATATCTAATCTTGATCAATAACTTCGGCCTCTGTTTGATTGCTTTGAAACACAGGTGGCACTATGGTAGCTGGGAGGAATCAATTTTCCTCAGATGTGGTGGTGGAGGCTTCCCTGTTTATAAAACACTTATGATTTTCTTTAAACTGTGTTTTAATTGGGAGGATTAGGCTTTTGATAATCAATCTTAGCCGTAATCCTCATAAATCTGTCTTCAATCTTCAATTCTGGTGTGTTCTGTCTTCAACATTGATACTCTTTGATTTTGATTTATTTACTGTGTTCTATTGGTGTGCTGTGCTGCACAGGGATCGTGAGGCATCAATTCCTTTGGAGTATTGACGAGGCGTGAAAATTTGAACCCATGGGTGGCTTCCTTTTAATAAATCGAAGGCGTGAGAATTGAAACCCTAACCTTTGGCTTTTTTCTTCGGCACAATGGAAAAACCATATAATCACCTTTACCAAATAATATATCCGAACTTCAAAATTTGATAAAACCAAGTTGTATAACCATTTTGGGTCACAAAGGTGTCCGCTGACGTCAGGGTGTTTGTGACCCGAATTTTTTATGAAATCCACCCTAAAAATTTCCCCAAGTCCGTTTTGGGGCCTGTTGACGTCAGGGTGAGTGTGACCCAAAATCTTAATGAATTTCGCCCCATAAAGCTCCCTGGGTCTGGATTTCACGACCATACGAGCAACCGAACAAGACCCGCTCCAATCCGCTGCTGCCGCATGGATGCTGACTAGGCGTTGGGACCACCATTTCTGTGGGACCGCTGACTGCTGTCGTGGCTATGGGGACCAGGGCGCCTGATTTTTGGGCCGTCGATCTGGAGATCATATCGATGGCAGAGATGTTTTGATAAAAGCGTCGTACCTTAATTCATCCCCCGAGCTCCTTTTGAGTGCGATTACCGTCCGATGAGCTAGTCTCAGATCAGAAGGCATACGTCAATATCGCGCTGAGACCACAGTCGACCTTTAACGCCCGGGGAGAGCGGTATCTCCAAAATTATCAAGGCCAAGTGTCGGCATGTAGCATGTGTCGCATTCGAATTGTAGATATCACTTACCCCAAAAACGCGATGTGATCAAAACTGCTCTGGTTTTGTACAGTGATTGACCATGTATTAAACTGGAGTTAACACCTTTCATTGTATTCACTCTGGCCCATTAAAATCCAGGTTCAAATTGTGGACCTGTGGCTCCATTAACTCATGAACTCGATTTATTTCTTCTATAAGCGGGTCTCTTCCTTTGGACAAGGTTCGTAGCTCCCATCAGCAACAACATTACAGTACCATACTGGAGCTCTATCGATCCTTCTAGTGAGCTCATCAAATGGAATTCATTCAAATACTTGCACAATACAAAACTATGTTACAAAATCTTGAGTTATTTGGTTTTACTTCTTCAGAGGGTGTGGGGAGGGGCATGTCTGTTAGATTGTGTGATCGGGCCATTGCAATCGGAGGTGGGGGGAAAACATTAAAAATGCTCCCAAAGGAAAAATCTGATGCGATAAGGACCCGATGGGTCTAACGCCTAGTTCCAGCTTCAAGGCATGTAATAGGGAATTGGTTCAGGACTTAACCCCAGGGGGCTTAAGTCTGCAACATAAAACAGTATTTTTTATGAAATTTTCAATGTTTTCCAAGGGTTTGGATGGAGTTCAAAGGGATTTTTAAACTCTGTAAAGAGGATTTTATGAAAGGGGAATAGGGGAAAATGAAAATAGAGGAATTTTATAGGAATGAAAGGGCAGAAAAATGAAGGTTACTTTTAAATGGAGGAGGGGGAAAAAGGGATTTTGCAACAGTCTTTTCTCATGAAATCAGCAGAATTCTAGAGTGTAAAATGGGCACAGCAGTGAAGGTTTTGGATAGAGGCATGATGCTTTTAAGAGTCTTCAAGAGGTAACACTTTTTTGCAATAAATTTTTTTCCTTGAAGGCTCCAAAAATGATTTATCCACCTTTTGGTATAACAAATTTTATAGGTGGCTAACACTTCCCATGTTTTTCTTGGCAGAATGTTGACATCTGATCCTAGATCGAGCATGGTGTCTTTGATTTGTAATCCCGTAACTTGAGTATTCATGCATAATTCCTTTCCTATTCTTCTCTTATTTATTTTGATCCTCCTTATGTATTTTTGGGTTGAATCATTTAACTCCTTCGTTTCTACGTTTTCCTTCACCACTATATCTAAATTTTGCCTCAGTTATTCGAGCATTGGCGCATTGGTTACAATTTTCAAAAATAGTCAGAACCATTCTTCAATCATTGTATTTGTATGGTCCTGCTTCCCTTTTTCTATGGTTGGATATGGGAGCTCAATGGCTTTGCTCCCCCCAACTTGGGAAAATGTTTCCACTGCCTCTTTAAAATATTGCTTCTGTCTATCTGGTCTGAAAATTGGCTTTGGAGAGGCTGGCCTGATCATCTTTATCAAGTCTATATTCTATGCATCCTCCCCTGTTCTCTTTCCTCCCCATGTTATTATGGCTACATTTTTCATAGCCTGAGCCTCTACTATTCTTGGTTCTGCGTTCATCAGATTTTATCCTCTCTGTCTAGCTCTTTCTTCCCATCTCTTAATTAATTATGGATAGTCTTCAGTTGTGTGTGTATTGACTCTACATTGAGAGCACCATGGTCTTCTGGGTAGTGGAAATTCCCTTGCTACGTAGCCTTCTTGGTCACTATTGTAACATATTACAATTTTTCTTCCTCCAGCTCTGTCTCCTCTCATTCCTCCTCCTCGTCCTCTTAGAGCTTCTTTCACTCTATAAAATGGTCTATCCAATTGTTTTGCCAGTGCAACCAGGGTTCTAGACTGCTCTGTATTATGTGTTGTGGAAGCACAGAACTCAAAATATATATCATGTGAAACATTGGAGTATTTATGAAAAATTGGGCATATTTGTGGCAGATGACCAATGCCTTTAAATATTTTGCAGTATTTAGTTGCAGTTTGATTCTATTGAGTAGGGAACCTGGGAAAGTGGGGTTACAACTAGTATAACCCTTGAGTGTTTATCTTCACAACTCCCCCTACTCGTGGAGTCCCTTGTCTCCCTGCTATAGAAGCCCCTATATTCTGTCCTTGCAATCTCAGGCATTCGGTGAACACGTGTCCCTCCATTAGATAATTGGTACGCCACACATTGGGTCTTGTAGGTCACATTGGTTGAATGTATTTTAACTTCTCTATTAGACTTGCTATCTGACGTTGTAGCCCCAAGATGGAATGGTCTTGAGTTGCTGCTCCTCCTCTGAATTCTTGCGGATACCCCACCATAGCCTCTATCTTCATAGATTTCTCCAATGCATCTTGTAAGGTATCAATATTTTGTTGTGTTAGGGGAGTTCTTGTCAACAAAAGAAGTGATTTAATAAAACAATCTCTCTGATAATTCAGATCGATTGGGTAAGTCAACTTCCCAATTGCATCCTTGAAGCTTCTCATCAGATCCCATCTCGTTTCACCTTCTCACTTCTTAATTTCCCACGTCTCTGATAACACCTACTGATTTGTCTGAGGTAGCTTAAATTCTTTCACAAATTATTTCTTTACATCATCTATCGTTGGGTTTGGATGAGCTTCAGACCATTTAATGAACCAACGAAGAGCTCTCTCTCTTAGATTGGTTTGAAACTCGATCAACTTAATTGTCTCTGGTGTCTTTCGGGCCCTCCATATGGCTTCGCAGAGATACCAGTGCTGCTCCACATCGTCATTGCCCCTCCCAGAGAACTCTGGGTATCAGGTAAATGATCTCGCCATACTTCTTTGTTGGATGGTACTAGAATAAAACCTTTATTTCCTGACTGTGAAATTGTATTACTGGCACTATTGCTAGTAGGTATTGGTACTATACACTGAACATTATTCAACTTTCTAAACTCTCATAACTTAATAAAAAATTTACCTAGTGGTTGATAGAGTACCAGGGGAAGGTTAGGACTAGAGCTACTTGAAATTTGGGGAATAGAGTTACCTTGAGTTATGGGTGACGACCTCTCTAATAATAGTTGCTTCATTGCAACATGCAACTCCACATCGTATATATCCTTGGGGCGCTTGTCCTCCATGTTGGATTTTTCTCCCTTTTCTCTTTGGGCTAGGCTCCTATACACTTACCTAACTTCCATGATGGTCCCTCCTATTCCTTGGGACTCCTTCTGACCCTCCTTTTCCTTTGTCATTTGTGACGCCTTCTCCTTGTCCTGTCGATTACTTTCTTGCTTCTCTAACTCCTTCATCACCCTTTCCCACCACTTCTTAGCAATCTGCACCCTCCGATGTGCTTGTCGATATCTCAACCTACTGGGGGTCTCACCATCCATATCCATACTCCCCCTTCCAACTTACTTGTAGCATCTCTCCCTCAGCTCCTTCCCCCAGTACTGGAGGTTTAAGACTCCATCTCATATTTTTGAAATTATATCAAACCATCGTCCACCATTAAAGCTTTGATCCATAAAGGAATTTCCTTCAATAGTTCTCCCCGCAACTAGGATCTTAATACGTCTTCTGCTTTTGAAAAAGGACTGGTAACACTCAGTTGCAAATTCCACAATGTGACCTTCCAAGGTAGATTATACCCAGAAATATACTGCTCAGGTCAAATCTTCTGCTTTTGAAATTGTTGTAGCCGCTACAACACCACCCAAAATTTTGGGTATATTTAAAATTTCGGGTTCCCCTTTCTACTCGTTGCCAGCAGTTCTTTACCTCGAGACTTGTAGTCGTGACGTCCCCCACCGACCTACCTCCAACCCCTCATGAATTGTCTCACCATCATGATCCGATGTCATCGCGAAAATCTACGCCATGTGAAGGATCATCCGTCGTGCGCCCCCCGAACACTCTTGCCGCGCCGCGCCAAGTGTAGCAAGGATTGGCCATGCATACGTCGAATGTAAACCTTTTGTGTATTAACGAATAAAAGCCCTTCCGCCATGGGCATCGGGCATGTTTTTTCGATTTCCATATTAAGTTTGTTAATATTACATGTTTTTCTAAACACCATTATCAAGGAGTAATTTTGATGTCGTGAAATGTTTTGCCATGTGATCGACCTAATGGTGACAAATCCCCCACCATGTCACTACATCAAGGAAATAAATCTGAGCCTGACGACAGCCAAAAGTGTGGAACAGGGGAGGATCGTAGGAGCAAGTGACCAGTACCGCCATAAGTAAGATAGTGGAATACATGTTGATAAGAAACAACTTTCCGTGTCACCCATGCAAAGCTATGTCACTAGTATGCGCCATTGCTTTAAAGCGCTCCGTCCGGAAATGTCTAGATTCGCACCATACCATCTAAATGCCGATGGGCGCACGCAAAGAAATATATGTCGCCACTTCGATCGATCTAGCTCAAAGTATCGCTCAAGAACGTTGACTTGGAAGATCTCCCTAGATAATGAGAAGCTCATATGGTATGGCAAACCAATAGCAAGAGTTTCAAATACACAATGCGCCTCGAGAAGCAACATCTCATAATTCCCGAGATTACAGCGACCAGCATTATTTAGCCGCAATGAATACATGTGGAGGAACAAAAGCGCCTTTAAAACCCTACTTCTCTCGCTTCATATCCTTACAATCGTCTATGCGTGAGATCATATGAGATGAAGAATGCTTTATTTGAACGAAGGGAGCCATGTTTAAATGCATACACCTTGTGTAGTTAGGCGCATTTACGAAGAGAGTTCCGGTAACGCGTGATAAAATGGGAGTTAATATTAAAGGGAAACCATGTGGTTAGACTACAGCATTTCTCGCTCTCGACATTTCAAAACAAAAATCTTCATATTATGAAGTAGTGGCTCGCGCGGGGAATTGTCATCTATGTGCGCTAACAATCGGAGAAAAAGGCAATGGTAAATGTTTTATAATTATGCCACAAATGTTTGATAAAGAGGTTCATCTATGATACAACAAAAGGAAAGGCAACAAACGTGAACGTACAAATGTCATTGATCTAAATTGAGTTGCTATCAAATGTTCGAAGGGCCATTGACTCCTCCCACAAAGTCATTAGACTACAAATATGCTCAAGAGTATATTTTGAGCATAATCAATTTTGTTTTTCTTTGAGAAAGTTATAATTAAACTCTCAAAAGTCAATCGATTCTGATTTGATATATGTTGATGCCGAGTTTTTTAGCTTGTGCTAAAAGGTTTGGGTTCGACACGAAGTAAATGATATAAGACCATTATAAGTAACAGACAATTTACAATTATGTTTTAAGACCGCCGAGAGAAACATCACTATTAGGATCAAATACTTCTACGCCTAAGTCGCATTTTAGAACATATATCCAGGCGTCAACGTTACACTAAAAACGCTAAACAAATAATACAGTCACTATTATTCACGAGCTGTTCCGATGGCCGAGTTTTAAAACAGATAGAGTATGCTTCGTCGAAATTTGTGTTTTAAAGTGGAGCAACAACAGAACAAGCCCATAAGAAACGGTTGCAATGACTATGGTGCGTTACCCATGGACGGAAAGGTCGAAGGTGCTTTTTCGTCTCAACGTCGTTGCATGGGAGTCAAATGTGTAATATGGACGTTGCATGGAGCTGTCAACTTTACGTATGAAGTCCAACGCCAAACGTTTAATATCCGCGCCGCATGAAGCCTACATTCAACAAGCGCCTGGAGCTAAGGTTCTCAATCACCAAGATTGTTGTAATTGTTTTCCACGTCGACCGTCCGAGGCGCACCATCCACGAGGAAATGGGAAACAGGGGTCTTCCACCTCGCCATCTCAAATCTTCCTTTCGGGGAGGCGTCGGCCGTATGGCTCGCAGCTCGTCCGGTGTGGTGGCAAACCCTTTCCAAATTAAAACCCGTCAACGTTGATATATATTTGGAATGTATATATTTTATGGGCCAAAGGTATGTTTACACGTGCGTCGGTTATTGTAATACGTTGATTATTCGAAGCGACATGGATAAATTCGCAACGTATCTTATCCCCGGGTCCGCACGACAACCGTCTCCCGCCGGAATAAGGAATCATTCATGCGTTGCGCCTAAAGGCATGGACCGAAAAGCCATTACTACAGAAGACATGCTAGGCTATTTAAGAGCGGAGCAACCGATTTGGAAATTTCCACAAATAATTTTCTCGGGAAAGAATCTTTCTCACAAATAGTCTTGACCAGTCCCATTTAAAGATGTTAAATTTCCACTGCTTAGTGGGGACAGTAGCCGATTGTCTTCATCCGTTGCAGTAGCCACCAGGACAAAGGTGAAAATTGGAAATAACACCCCATCCGTAATGCATGCTAGGGAGCCACCAAGTACCATGGGATGCACTGAAAGGAGGAACGCTTGGGAAAGAATCATTTGCTTTCGATTCGCAAGAGGAGGTCCCACATTTTATGCATTCGAATCAAGATATGGCAACAAAAATTTACGTATTTATCAAGATAGCTCGTACAATTACGCGAATAGTCCGTCTTCTCAGGACCGGACGCATTCCGTGTGATTATGGATGGTTTTGTTGGACATTTGACAAAATGCTTCCAAGGAGAGAGATAACCCATATGAAATCGACGATGATGCCTTCGACAGAACAACAAGAGCCAAGAAAAAATGAAGGCGCAGAAAATATTTGACAACAACTCGTTGTAATGTTTCGACCTTAAGCGTTGTTGTTCCTCGAAAGCAACAGGCGAACAATCGCTCCAATGAACCACAAAAAAGTCGTCATGCACCAAGTGCCCCATGAGTTTATTAATATTCAACACCGTCATCGCCGCATACCGCCGAGTTTGGTTGCTTAGTGAATGAAGGCCGGTGGGGAAAGGAGTTCGAGCCGCATGCTCTTGTGTTAATTCATGTAGAATCAGATATGGATTCACCGTATCGCTTCAACCACGTTATAGGATACGTATCCTCCAAGAGAAGCGAAACGCCCATCTTAACGCTGCGACAATGACTACAGCGTATCTCCAATACAGCTCGGCGAAATGCCTCCGTTGCAAGCGCAAGAGGCCCACCTTAAAATTGTGATGAAGATGTCGATTTAAGGAAGCTTAGGGTTCGATGTTAAATTCCGTCCACAGATTAATGTTACTAGATTTTCGAAGACTAGACATAAATAGTAATAGCGCCTGGCCTCCGTTTATGACCCGACTTGCCACCACGAAGTTGTTGTTCAAGGGCACAAAGAGAAAACTCACTTGAGCCATTCTCCCCGATGACAAAATGGCGCAACATTGACCCGTCATTGCATTCAACTCATTTCAGCGTTTAGCAGATTATTGCATTTTCGTGCTAATTTTGACCGCAAGTTATATGAGAAGAAAAGAGACTATGTTAATTGTTTTTGTTTTCTTGCAGGTAACATATTATTTTGCAATTCCCCCCCGATGCAGAATCAACATCACCGCGTACAGAAGCCGTTTACCTCACCATGGCGAAGGCTAAGGCCGTCTCTCGTGAGAACAAGGTTATGAGATCAGGCTTGAAGAGAAATGCAGAGGATGATCGTAAGTCGAGGGTCGCATAGTCGCACTCCATGTTAACAATCCGACAACGCGACCTGCCGACCCAGCGACCCGCCGCAAGGTCGCAAGGCTTATTATCTCTCAGTTTTCCCCGCATCTTACCTCATCTTAAATGCATCTAAGTCGCAAGGTCGCAAGGTCGCATATCTCCGAGTTTTCCCGAGTTTTGGTGACCTCATAATTCACGACCTAGCTTCCAAGGTCGCAAGGTCGCATATCTTCTGAAGCTTTGGCATTACACCATGAATGTGACGGAAATGAAGGGTCGCAAGGTCGTGATATCTCCAAGCCGCCTTGCGACCTCGATGTATCTACGATCACAATGTATGTCGCAAGGTCGTATTTCTTTGGTTTACCTTTTTATACCGCCATCAACGACTCAGTCGCAAGGTCGCAAGGTCGCATCCTCTCATTTTTTCCGGCACCGCGTCCCCGCGACTCAGTGGTGTCGCGATCGCAAAAGGAGTACCAGGGTTGTGAAAGTTTTAAAGGAACAGTCAAGGCAACCCAATCACGTAGTTTTAATAATTAAGCGAGTTTTAATCGTGCTTTTAGCATTATAAATACTCCTACGGGAGCTCATAAAAATGGGCTTTTCTTTTTGGAAACAACTACATGGCATTGTATCAAGGATTATACTTACGCATATGAATATAGAGATATTTACAACACCTATGGTTATGATGTACTATTGTGTAAACACTGTGTATATTCTCTGTATGCTTCTGAACATCCATGATTAATGAAGCTTTTGCACTCTTATGTCATCATTTATGCGCTATTTGTGTTGTATCACCATGTTCATTTTATCATCCGTTCTAATAATGAATGTTACTCAACTATTTTGTTAGCATTTCGTTTCATCTTTCTGTATAAAGGATATCTCATCATATGATCATTTTGTAATGTGATTAATTTTCATAAACATTTACTCTTTAAGATGTGGGTTAAGTAATGACATCTCTTGAGGTGTACATGTTTCATTTATAATCTTGCCACGCATAGTTCAATCATGTTAACACATTAATCCCGTATTCTCGTATCGTGTGGATAAGGGTATGTCCGCCGAAGTTCAATCAAAGTTCTTTTTGAGACCCAAGGGAAGTCATCTAAGTGGCAAATTTCGCACCCACACCCCCGACGGGATCCCTATTCCAAACGATTCAAGGCTCACTGGGACTTTCTACCTAGGGAGATCCCCTACCGTTGGCTCTGACAAATTTTCCCCGTCAACAAAATTGGCGCTAGAAGGAGGGCCTCGAACCTCCCCACTCGCATGTTTAACGAAAAGGGGGGGCCGTACGATTGCCGAGCCTATAGAGCCCGCAATAATCCATATCCGTAATGGTCGTTCCCAAATCATTCTCCCAAAGATGTTTGTCGCAGTTTTATGAACCCGGATACTTCATCCCCGATAAACTTATGTATCACTTGTCCTGGCTTAAAATTTCATGGTGAAAATAAAAACGATAACCCAACGTTTCATTTTGTGACTTTGTGAGTACTACAAAATTGAAAATGAAGGTTTCATTTGTTTGCTTTTCTTCCTCACTCTTTTGGTTGGTCGCGCTTAAAAAATGGTGCCGCACATTGCCGTTTCCATCCACTCGTTCGAACAACTCGCCGCAAGAGTTACAACAAGCTTTTTGCTGCATGATCTTCATGATGTTGTAATAAAGCTAAATGACATCGCAATGGAGCCCTGCAATATTTAGACGAGCTTGCTATCGCATTTGTTCATTATTGTTTTGGAGTTCCTGAGATAGATGTAAATTGGGGAATGTAGCCATAAATACCAGTATGTGATTCTGCTTCCCTTGAACAACTTTCACATCCCGAAGGTGCCCCATGACAACCCGCAAGTAAAATGCTCTAGTCTCGGAGTCTTCTGCCGCACTAAGCGGTCGAATCGTAGTTTGAACACCCCCAAAGGCTCATTACCTCTCTCGCTCACGCACACCACCCCGAGCCCACTCAATGTCTCCCCGAGAGTTAGTCTCAAATCAGTTCACATCTCGTGGCCTATGAACTCGTGTCTGCTCGGATTATGAATCCGGTTCGTATTCGGATGATGAATCTAGTTCATATACGCATTATGAATCGTCTGTTATCTCTGATGATGATTCCAGTTCGCATTCGAGCGACGAATCTAGTTCGTTATTCAGATTACGAATCCGGTTCGTATTTGATATTAAATCAAGTTCGCATTCGCACTATGAATCAAGCGACATACGTACGAACCCATTCACCCGCATAAAGTTTATTCCCCACAAGGCATGTCAAATCATTGTGTCCTCCGAACGACACTAATGTGCTTGCTGAAAATCCTCGTGTGGTTAATGCCCCCGATTCAATCTTTTCGTTCATTATTTCCTAGGTTGTTCCTTGATCCCCCGCCCTCACCGCACTTCCTTCGAGACATTCACTACCTATAATCGGTATTGGCCATAAATCTCTGCCATGCAAGGAAATAACCGCGTCCAAACCGATGAGTTCTTTAAATCTGATTTTTCTCGTTCTTGGGATCTTTTAGACGTCTAGAGGATTTCCGTCCGAACAACAACCCCAAGATGTTCTCTGGCTGACCAACTCGCGGTGGCCGCCAGAGCCTAACTTGCCGTATCAACTGGCTTCAAAATCCGATGGCTGCGCTGATCGTTCTTCATCTCGAAAACATATTCAATCATACTGCTAACAACCGTCACTCAACTTCTTTGTCACCACATGTGAGGACACCGAATTCGATGATCCGCTTCGGGAGATTCATATCTACTCGTAAAACCGAAACGCAGCTCAGCTTCCGCCAAACGTTTCTGCAAATGTGATAACCCCCAGAGCATGCCCAAGATAAACGCGTCGAATTCACCCCATCCGTGAAAATCGTTACGCACATTCCGGATTATCAACCCCGCGCGCGCAAACATTCGACCAAACCGATACAAAGCCCACTCCACATCTTCCAATCACTACGATTGATGATCACGCCCATTCGCTTCAGTGTTAATCTCGCCGAGCAAATGCTGAAAGCCCTCGTCGGGGAGCATGTCCGCAGTTTGTTCAAAGCAAAGAGGATTTTCAGTTCCTTTAAATGTGATTCGTATCCTTCATACCCATAACCAAACTCGGAGCAACCTTCGACTAGAGTTTTCTAACCAGAATTTCTACGCTGATGTGCATGCATCTATAACGTCTGGGTACTGCGATTGTTTCCATTCCATAAAACCGATGGTCCTCAACACCATGATGAGATTGTTGATCAACTCAACCGACCCCATTCAAGGAATGTGCTTACAAATAGGAACCGGCTTACCCATCACCTCAAATCCGTGATCATGCGAATGACGGAGGCCATTTATCCACAATGTTGAGTTTCAAGAACATACCTATGTTATCAAGACAAGACTGCATTCAGCTCACACTCTGCTTCGGGCATGTTCTTTTGCAAGTATCTCTCGACTGTCTTTACCGTGGCACTGCCCTCGGTAAGTTTTTGTTGCCGCCACTCCCAGGATACCAGCTTCCTGCATCTCATCATCGTTGCTCTTGGCAAGTCGTGAACCAATGCACGCACCGGAAAATCGATTTTACCTAACCCGACCGCATCATTGGTTAAACTGTGGCCTAGGTGTAGGCTAGGCTAGACCTCAGCAAATAAAATTTTAGTTCAAAGTTAATTAGGTTTACTGCAAAATTTTTACTTCATAGTCAAAAGTGTGTTTGTTGTTTTTATTTACGATTAACATTTTAGACATCATCATGTTAAAATTATTCTCCTTTCAATTCCTTTTTTCAAGTTGCTTGTTTGTTGCACAAATAATCACCGCTTCTATTTGCACTTACAACCGTTTGATCGTTCTCGCACATGGCGTTGCATTGCACCTTGAGTCTCGCTTATTACATTGTGTCGTACTTCTCATCATTTTTGTCACATCGCCCGTCACCTCATGAGCCCTCATCGCAACCCTATCACCTTGCAAGCCTTGTTCGCCTGCCTTGTCGAAACAAAAGAATCCCATTGTTTTGTGTGAGGTTGCGGTGGCTATCTCAAGAGACAACTTTCTCTTAGGACCAACATCGAAGTCGGATGGCCATTTCAAAGATGCCTATGAGTCTAAACCTATTGTTATGAAGATACGAGCTTGCTTGCTCATGGGGAGACTCGATGGAGTTGAAATGGCCCATACCCGCAAGCCTAAGCCTCGTGCCCGCATAGTCTTGGACATTTTATCAGGCTGCTTCGCGCGTCGCGCCTATTGTGGTGAATGGGATGTGAAGGTTTGGCATGAGGGCAAACCCAAATCAGATATCTTTCGCTGTCGTAACACAAGAAAAAACCCCCGTGCTCGTAAAACAAGTCGGATCCCTCATCCGCCCATGAAAACATGCCATGAGCACACGAAATAAGTGCTATGAGCACATGAAAATAAGTGTTAGCACATGAAACAAACAAGGTAAGCGATCGAGGAAAAGGCTCTCGCGAGAGAGGTACTGCGACGACCACGGGTATCGACTCAAAGTCATTGCGTCGGGAGCAACGTTTGTGATTTTCGAAGTGACCACGGGTACTGTCGAAATGTCGACAACACCGAAACTTACTTTAAAAAAAATCCTCGAAACACAAACCCACCGCTTGCTCACATCATCACCAGCTACCGGCGTTCTGTGAGCTTTTCGATGTGTTTCTCGATTAACGCATCCGCTGAGGCACAAGGATTAGGCATACCGTAAAGGTACCAGTCCGAATACAAAGGGTACCCATGGAATCGGTTCAATATTCCCCCATCATTATCCTGACCACTATTGTGGTGATATCGACAAGAGATGTCAGATTCTACCGTTGGTTCGCCATTTCATAGAAGCCACATAACACCACACTCCAAAAATTTTGGGTATATTTAAAATTTCGGTTCTTCTACTCGCCATAGGCGCAAGTCTTTTTTTTACCCGACTTCAGGCCGCATTTCCGCCCCACCGACCTACCTCCAACCCCTCATGAATCGTCTCACCATCATGATCCGGGCGTCATCGTTGCAATCACGCCCATATGTGGGAAGGATCATCCGCCCGTGCGCTCGAACACTCTTGTCAGCGCCCGCGCGTGCGTGCGTGCGCACGTTTTATTACCGTTGAATGTAAACCTTTTGTGTATTAACGAATAAAAAAGCCCTTTCCACCATGGGGCATTGGGCATGTTGTTTCGATTCTTATCTTGTTTGTTAGTATTATATGTTTTTTTCTAAACACCATTATCAAGGAGTAATTGTGAGCACGCAATACCACATGACGACCCCACGGGCAGACAACCCCGCCCATGTCACGACACTGAAGGAAATAAATTGAGCTCGACGACGAGGCCAAAGTGCGGAAATTGTGGAGGATCTGGGGAGCAAGTGATCAAGATCGGCGATAAGTAAGAGAGGGAACACGTTACAAGAAAACAACTTTCCGTGTCGAACAAGTGCAAAAGCTTATGTCACTAGTATGCGCAAGCCAAGCTTAAAAGCGCTCCGTCCGGAAATGTCTAGATTTCGTACCATACCATCTGAACAAAGTCAAGAGCAACAGACGCAAAGAAATATATGTCAGCCACTTCGATCGATCTAGCCTAAAGTATCGCCAAAGGAACAAGGCGATTCCGAAGACTTCCCAGATAATGAGAAGCTCATATGGTATGGCAACCAATAGCGGTAGTTTCAACATAATGCGCTCGAGAAGCAACATCTGGCACTCGCACACATACCCTAGCATTATTTAGTCGCACAACAAGGTGAGGAAATCAGCGCCTTTAAACCTAATTAAGGCTACATGGGTTCCCCCCCCCCCCCCCCCCGCGCTGTCTATGTGGGACCATATGAGATGGAGAAGCCGATTGAACCCAAAGGGTCCGTTTAAATGCATACACCTTGTGTAGTTAGGCGCATCGATGAAGAGAGTCAACCACAAGATAAAAAGGGAGTTAATATTAAAGGGGAAATCCATGTGGTTAGATTAAGTAGATTGCCCCCGACATTTCAAAACAAAAATCTTCATATTATGAAGTAGTGGCTCGGGCATGGGGAATTGTCATCTATGTGCGCTAACAATCGGAGAAAAGGCAATGGTAAATGTTTTGGTAATTAAAACTAAGGGTACAAATGTTTGATAGGAGGTGTTCACCATGATACAACACAAGGAAAGGTGATAACAAACGTGAACGTACAAATTCCATTGATCTAAATTGAGTTGCTATCAAATGTCTTTAAGGAAGCTATCGACTCCTCCCACAAAATAATAGACGTCATAAATATGTCAAGAAGGAAGTTATTTTTTATTGCAATCAATTTTGTTTTCTTTCAGAGTTACAATCAAACTTCCTAAAAGTCAATTCCATTTGATTTGATACATGTTGATGTCATTTTTAACTTGTGCTAAAAGGTCTGGGTTCAACATGGCAATGACATTATCAAGGACTATATTGCGTTACATGAAAATTCTAAAATTATGTCGAAGACCCGCCGAGAGAAACAGTCATGGTTAGGGATCAAATACGTCTACGCCTAAGTCGTATTTCATCGTTTATGCACGTATATCCAGTATGTATCAACGTTATCAAAACTACAATAATATGAAAATGCATTATTATTCGACGTAAGCTGTTCCGATGGCCTTCTATGTTTTTTAAAATGTATAGAGTATGTTTCTGGTCGTAATTTGTGTTTTAAGGTGGAGCAAATAAAGTAGCAATGCTTCCATAGTAACGAAGGTAATGACTATAAAAGTACCATGACGAAATGCTCAAGGCAGCTTTTCTGTGGCTCAACGTCACAGATGTAGTCAAATGTGCACATGGACGTTGTATGGAGTCACAACTTTATGTATAAGTCCAACGCTAAACGTTTAATATCCATTGCTAAATGGCCTACGTCCAACAGCCACCGAGCTAAGGTTCCAGACCCACAAGATTGTTGCAATTGTTTCTCTAATGTTGGACTGCCCGAGGCGCACCATCCATTAGTGAGGAAATGGAAAGAACTTCTCCACCCCCATCTCAAATTTCTCCCCCAGCATGGCACGATGGCTCGTAGCCGTCCGTGCAAACTTTCAAATTAAAACTCACACCTGATATTTGGAATGTATATATTTTATGGGCCAAAGGTATGTTTACACGGCACGCGTCGTAATACGTTGATTATTCGGGTTGCCATGGATAAAATCGTAATTTAATTATCTCAGAAATTACACGAGACAACCGTCTCCGCCGGAATAATGAATAATTCATGCGTTATGTACTAAAGGCACCACCGAAAGCCGCCGTCACATACATGCTAGGCTATTTTCAAGAGCTTACAAACCCATTTCTGGCAGCCTCCACAACAATTTTCTGGAAAGAATTCTTCAAATAGTCCGTACTAGTCCCATTTAGAAAGATGCTACCGACCAACGCCAGCAAGGCACTATTGCCTTCATCCAAGTAGCCCACCAGACAAGCGTGAAAATTAAAAACAACACCTATCCGTAATGCATGCTAGGGAACAAATTTGGTACCGATGGGATGTGAAAAAGGGAGGAACGCTTGGGGAAAGAATCATTTGTTTCCTTTCTATCTAAGAGAGGTCTCACACGTTATGCATTCGAACGGTGATATGGTAAACAAATCCTTACGCATTTATCAAAGATGTACCGCATACCAAGGGCTTTTAATACCGTCTTTCGGGACCGACGCATCTGTGGTGATTATGGATGGTTTTGCCGGACATTTGACAAATGCTTCAAGGAGAGAGACAACTTACAGAAATCGTAATGATGATGTTTTAATGTATCAACGCCGAAGAGCTCTGAAATGAAGGGCGAAAACAGCCTTGATGCGGTCACCCGCTCGTAATGTTTCGACCTGCGTTGCTGCTCCTCACAGCGGCCAGCAGAACAATGCCTCCAATGAACCCCATGTGAGCCATGCCAAGGCCCTTCATGAGTTTATTAATATTCAACACCGCCACGTTGGACACCGCTGTTTAGCTGTCGTTTAGCATTCAGCGCTTTCGTGGAAGAAAGGAGTTCGATGTCGTGTTCGTGTTAATTCATGTAGAATTTGCATATGGATTCACTCGTATCGCTTCAACCATTGCCGCAATAGTATTTATCCTCCAAGAGAAGCAAAACGCTCATCTTAACTGCGACAATGACTACAAAGCGTATCTCCAATACAACAAATTGCGAAATGCTCCCGTTAAAAGCGCAAGAGGCCCACCTTAAAAATTGTGATGAAGAGCCGATTTCAAGGAAGCTTAGGGCTCGTTGTTAAATGTCCAAAGTTAGACACGTTACTAGATTTCCCTTGGAAGACTAGACATACAGAGCAATAGCGCCCGGTCCGTTTACACCGACGATGTTCACGAAGACAAGCTGCTCGTAAGGGCAGCGAGGAAAACCCACTTGAGCCATTCTCCTCGATGACAAAATGGCGCAACATTTGACCAGGGTCTAACCGATTTTAGCTATGATAGATTATTGCATTTCTTAAAGGTTATTCCTAATCGTGGGGTTATATGAGTATGTAACACAAAAGAGACTTATGTTAATTGTTTTGTTTTCGTTATGTAACATATTATTTCATGCAAATTTCAGAGTGAATTACCACTGCAGACATAGTCAAGCACCTCACCATGGCGAAGGCTAAGGCCGGTCTCCTAGAGAACAAGGTTATGAGGATTGCCGAAAGAGAAATGCAGGAGGGATGATCGTAGTCGAGGGTCGCATAGTCGCACTCCATGTTAACAATCCGACAACGCGACTCAGTCAGACCGCGGGCCGACCTGGTTGCGCGTTCCAAGGTCGCACATCTCCGAGCTTTTCCACATTTTGCGACCCCGCGACTCAAGACCTGTCGCAGCTATTCGTGCATCGCATATCTCCGAGTTTTCCGAGTTTTGCGACCCCGCGACCTGGGCCGTACCCAGTCGGCAAGGCTCTGGGTTACCGCACATTTCGAGTTTTCTAAGTTTTGCGACCCCGCGACCTGGCCGACCCAGTCGCAAGGTCGCAAGGTCGCATATCTCTAGGTTTTCCGCCTTTGCGACCAAGGATCAGCCGACTCAGTCGCAAGGTCGCAAGGTCGCATTTCCTTGGTTTTTCCACCTTACATCAGCGGCATCAAATTTTTACCCAGTCGCAAGGTCGCAAGTGTCACATCCTCTCATTTTCCGGCACCATGCGACCCCCGCGACTCAAAGGTGTCGCGTATTGCAAAAGGAGCAACAAGTCGCAAGTCGCAACAAAGCGCCCCGGTGTCGGCAGTCGCAAAAGGAATGAGTCGCAAGGGAAACCCAACGCTGCAAGAAGCCGAACAATGGCGTAAGCCTAACGCGCTTTTAGTACTGCCATAAATACCCTACGGAGCTCATAAAAAATGCTCTTTTCTTTTTGGAAATGTAGAACTACATGGTACATTGCATTGAAGATCACTTAATGCATATGAATATAGAGATACTTGTTAAAACACCCTATGGTTATGATGTTTGTCATGTAAACACTGCAGGTAGTCCTCAGTGTGGATACTTCAACATCCCCACATTAATGAAGCCGCACTTATGTCACTACTATGCGTCATGGCTATCTCATTGTATCAATGATGTCCATTTTATCATCCGTTCAATAATGAATGTTAATGAACTATTTTTATAGCATTTCGGTTTCATCTCTTCGAAGTAAAATGATATCTCATCATAAAGGACTATTCCTTTGTGGTCGTACTACCTTATAAACATTTACCTCGTAAGATGTGTTGCTAATGACATCTCGAGGTGTACATGTTTCATTTATAATCTTGCTTACGCATAGTGTTCAATTCATGTTACCATTAACTCGTATTCGTATCTGTGGATAAGTGGCATGTCCGCCGTTCAATCTTCTGTGTTCTTTTGAGACCCTAAGGAAGTCATCTTAAGTGGCAATGACCACAATTCTCGAAGGGATCCCTATTCCAAATCTGCTCAAGGTCTAATTGGGACTTTCTACTCTGGGAGATCCCCTACCGTTGGCTCTGGACAACTTTCCGTCACCGTACTCCATCTCATATTTTTGAAATTATATCAAACCATCGTCCACCATTAAAGCTTTGATCCATAAAGGAATTTTCCACAAGTTCCCTCTTCCCGCAACTGGGGATCTTAACACGTTTCTCTGCTGCAAAAGGATTCCAACACTGGGCTGTGTTCCACAATGTGACCCTTCTGGGCAGATTATACCCGTAATCTACTGAAACAACCGCATTCAACCGATGGAGTGCTGGCTAGATCCACAATGTTCATCGAGAGCCAGTATCTTTACACTATTCCTCCTTGGAGTGTTCGACTTGTAGTCTCGTAACCAATTATAATTCTCCAAAACTTCTCTCTAAAATTTATATATATGTCACTCACAGACTACAGAATAGAACCCGATTCTTAATATTTTTCTCCTCTATTGTTGCAACTCATACTAATATATGAACTGATATAAGTGGTTATCCCAACAACTTTGTAGTTCTATCTCAGAGATCCGCAATACCACGCTCCGTTCCAAAATGAAATTTCAGTTCTGATAACGAAACCATTTATTGGCGAAAAGGAGGTTCCCCGAGCAAGACCCGTGTTCGTAAGAGAGGCCAACAAGGTTTCCGTAGTCTAGCACACGCCACGAGCCACCCTACTCGAGGAGCAAGAGGCATCCCACCGAAGGTGTGCCATGACCTTCATAAGGTTAGGAAACAGATCAAGTATCGACCGATTACAACTATAGCACAAATTAAAGTGACCTGAATAGCAAATGATTCACTACTTTCAAAGAAGAGATCATTCATTAAGAACATTTAGTATGCAATTAAAATTTGAACTGTAAGTACTAACAAAAAACAACTAATTAACACAAATAACTCAGAACATCAAACAAGTAGAGTTATATTTCATTATCAATAACAAACAGCTACATTACTTCCGTAGAGTCCGCATACAAAGTGACATTATACAATGGGGCCACCGAACAGTAGCTCTCCGTGGCTCTATTCTGGCCCTTCCATGTCAGACCAAACCTCCTTCGTCTACAACATATTCGTCTATTGTTTTCCGCCAACGTGACTATTATATTTTCCTCTTTTTATTCTTTTCACTTCCCACTTCTTCCCGATAATTGGGAGTTATGTTGTTTGTCCGTTCACCGTTCTGCCATCTGATGATTTTTTTCCTCAAGAATCGTCGTGCTATACCTATCTCTCCAAATGATCTCATAACCATGAAAAATCACCTGTCACATCATTATTGTTACCCCTCGCTAACCGTTCTTCTAACTCAAAACTATTTCATTTTCTAAACAAAGGCCACACAGAAAACAAGAAGATGAGAGAAAGCAATCATTATTCAAAAGTTTGGAATGGATAGAAATAGTTGATATAATTTTTACACAAGTCATTTTAGAAGTATACAAAATTTACAGAGATGGAAATACAGTCCATGATTTTTTTTTGTTTTTGATCCAAAAAATATTGAAATGTTAAGAGTGTATTCCCGAGCTTGCAAATGAGAATTTGGGTGAACAATGAGTTAAATTTAATGTGAATATGGAGACAATTGAAAAAGGTTCAACAACAATTTTTTTGTGTACAATGGACAAAGATATACAAGGGAAGTTCATATGTTCTTGTGTCAAATGAGGAACATCCTTTAGGAAATTATGAGATTCTACCTGGGGATATTGCAAGTGGATGATGAAAACAACAAAAGGTATAGGGCATTTTTAAATGTCAACAAGTTAAGAAGATATGAAAAGATACAGCATTATATGTAAATGTTTGGAAATAGAAGACATGTCATATGAGTCAGAATCTAAAATACACAACAGTACAAGACAATTGAATTAGTGGAGAAGACACTGTTGAAGTTAACACTATTTGAGATGGGATGATGATGCATACACAGAGGTACAATTGAGGCATGTTTCCACATACTCACAAGAATATTAGTATCAAACACTCACATACAAGAGATGCTTACATATTAGAGAAAAGGACATCCCAAAGGCCAGGAGTTCAGCATCCAGGAGAAGGAGAGACTCCAGAATAAATACATTCTGAATGAAAGTCCAGAAAGCTAGTTGAAAAATAAGTTCAAAATAGTTACTAATAGAAGTTGGTGACCAAAGAATGTGATTCCATGAATTATTTCAACCTGGAGTCCATGTGAGCATTCTTCACTTCCTTCAAGACTGAAGAGTCTTATCACATATCATTAAACTATATTCCTTAATTATTTTTTATTTTCCAAGCTTAGTTGAGTTCAAGAGATTTAAATTTAATTTGATTAATATCTTATGAGTCAGAGAGACAGATAAGAGAAATCCAGGTATAAGACTTAGATATTCAGAGTGTCCAGCTGAGCAGATTTGTTTGATAAAGAGTAGAATTGAGAGTAGCTTAGGGAGTATTAAGAGATTGTTTGATCCGAACTAAAATTGTCCATGATCTTTTTATATTGCAAACATTTGAAACAAAAAAAAGACCCGAGGATTGGAGAGATTGGGGCTTTGTAGGATTAGAGGTTGACCCGAGGTTTTCTCAAGGGTTATCGAGGTTGGCTAGTTATGGGAGTGAGAGGCGATTAGTGATGAATTTTTAAATGTGTGTATTCAAAAGCGTAAAAAGTTGTAGTATTTTAATCGAATTATATCAAAATTTACATTTATGTTAAATTTCAGATTATTCCGATTTTTTTTTAGCATGGCTATAAATCCTTATGTGATTATGTGCAAACTGTGGCATGTCATGTTGTGTAACAGAACTCTTTTGAACTTTAAGATAACCAGGACTTTTTGTAATAAACCAATAATTTCACAATCAAGTGAATGTCAACAGTCCCAGTTATGTGTTAAATGGTACCTTGCAAATTTGTTAATTCTGATGAGTCAGACCAGAGCAGGAAGAAGGAATGGTTGGTCGCTGTAGTAGAGCACACCATGTTGTTTTCATAAAAACTCGAGACGCAGAACAAAGAGCGTGAAGGAGGAATGAACGATCGCATTGGATCATAGACCGAAGGGGAAGAACGTATGAGATCACGTCACCGTATTGACAAGAAGATGCGATGCGATGAAGGGGATGGCAGGATGACCATTATATTTGAGTACAACCACGACAAACAACACCAATAATAACAAATCAAGATTTAAAGTTTATAGACATCAGCAGTAGATGTTATTTTGGTTATGATGCGGTAAAGAATGAAATATGTAATGCAGGTCATTAATTAGTTTGTCAGCATAGCGCAAGAGCACATACCGTGAAATTTTATGGTTTAGTGTTATCGAAGAGAGTTAATTTACATGAAAGTAGGAAAGCAAGTTTAAGAGGTATGTCACACCATTGACCGTTTAACATCTACAGTAGAGTTGGGCTACCTCGCATCGGCAATTGTAATGTTTCTCGTTTAATTTGCAACTTAAGTTTTGGAGGAGCAACAGCCCGATTAAGTTGAAGTCAGCCCCAGAACCTCGTTTCGCACGTATGTAAAGTAGATTTAAATGTAGAACCTATTTAAGGTGAGAAATATTAAATTACAGTGTATGTATGTTATTAAAATCCGTAATTGTATTTCATGTAAAGGGATTTTAGGCCTATAACCGTGTCCTGAAGGGAAGAAAGTTGATGTTAACAAAGTCATCGCATCACCTTTATGTGAATTTTTAATATGGGTTTTACCTCGTTGTTCCTTTCCCCATGGATTTTTATTTCGTGTTGTTTTCCGTTGAAAATTCAAAATCTAAAACCAAAACTGTAGTTAATATTCTTTCTATCTTCTTCCTTCGTAAAATAACATACATTTCATCAATTTTTCATGGTTTCTTTCCAGTAGTACACCCGTAATAAATATATAATATTCATCTAACATCTCATTCAATGTTATATGTATGTTTGAAGCCTTCTTGCATAAATCACCTACCTTATCCCTAAAGATCCCTTATTCTATATGAAATTACTATTTTTTCATTATCTCATCTAATCGAAAGAAACTTACTCTTTTAAAATAACACTAGATTTTTATTAGTTGTCTCGTATAAGTCTTTAAATGAATCATATATCTCTCGATCTTTTTTCATTCCCCAATGTGTATAATAATATTTTTTTTCGACTTCTCAAAATTGTCAAGGTATTATTTTCTTTGTCTTTTCTCCTCAATATTGAACTATATTTGGGGAGAGGGCTCCATAAATCTATTTAATTCTAAACATAATCAACCAATTTTATTTATTTTTCCATCAAATTACAAGCACAAAACAACCAATTCACATAGTTTTAATTAATCAACTTAGTGGATTAATTAAGTAATAATTGGATAAAAAAATTTGTCATCTTTGATAGAATAATTTTCGCAAATTTTAAATCAATAAATCAAAAAATTTAGAAAACTATGAAGTTACTCTTCAATGTCAAAGAAGAAACAATATTTGCAAGAATAACTTTCACATGGATCAATTTTGATACGTATGAATTTTTTAACCCTCACATCCTTTACAACTGCAGAAAACAATGATTTTCTTCTTTACAAGGAGAAAATATATTCATTTTTCTCTTCGTAGAAAAATGGATCTCTTCTCCAATTTCAGTAGACCATGACTTCGTAGGTGGCACTCTTCATCTATTACAATAACTTTGGGTAACCAGTGATTTTAAAAAGTCCCATTGTAGACTTTCTCCAATCAACAATTGTCAACAAAATAATGTATATTATCACAAATGGTAGTCTAAATGGGCATAAATAACAACCGAAATAGAACTTTCATTTGTAATAGATTTCCTTCCCTTAGCCCGATTTTTTAGTAATCTATAAACATCAAGAACATACACAAATTTGTCTCTTGAATAGTGATGGATCCCCATCTCATAGTGTTATGCCTTTAGTAGGTTCTCATATATATAACTCTACAAAGCTCACAATACTTACTTCCGGTACCAAGACAAAGATTCCAAAACTAGAAGTGAGATTGCACCTTCACCACACATCAGTCAGAATATTATTAGGTTGAATGGGTTAATGTATATGGGAAATTTGGTTCAATATATGCCTATACTCATAAAATATGATACTAAACAGTAATACTCTTCCAAAAGAAATTAGAATATTGTAATGTTGAGATTCAACAAGAATATCCTAAAAGAAAATTATGCACCTACATCAGGATGAGCCTCAAACATTTTTAGGTGGAAGTCTATTTTTAGATGCATGAGAAAATTTATTTATAGATGATGTCTATTTATAGATTATGAGAAAATTATATTTATAGATGATGTTCTATTTATAGATGTAAAAGTGCCCATTTTATAGATCGCATGTTCATTTACAGATGCATGTCGAATATTATTATTATCCCTTACTAATAGTTGGACAATAAACAATAATATATTCTCAATGAGCACTAAACAAAGTCAATCGAAGGGAAAATCAGTTAGCTAGGAAATTATAGCTCAAAGTCAGCCGGGTGGGACAATGCAAGTGAACTTAGCTCAGAATCGGGTGATTCCAAATGTACGATTTGGATGTGTAGTTATGTGAGTTGTAAAGTAGTTTAATCACCAAGTGAGTTAAACTCGCCAGTTAGTTGTAACTAAAGATACACAGAGAGATCAGTGAATTAATTAGTTTAATTAATTCGACAATCAATGGTCTGCTATGCAAGTGAAGATTTACTACCTGCTAACTACATGCATGTCGGGCCCAAAGGAGATCCAAATTTTGCATGTAGGTGAAAGAGAAGGTTTGATCATTAGCGACATTAGTGGGTGCACTCATGGAACCACACACACATTGATGTGCCTGCATGAGATTTCCACAACAAGCGCAAGCAGGATTCCATTCATCCATGGATTGCTATCACCGGAATTGCATAGTGGAGGCAAGTTGTCTCTGGAGGCAAATTGGCACATGAATTTGCAAATTTTTGTGACATGGTGTAGGACACTGTATAATAAAATTTGAGATCTCTTGGATTAGAGTTTTGTATAAGATTTTCCATGATCCACGATGTATACATAATATATTATATTTGGGTTTTGTACTAAGTTTTTCCAAGAAACATCTTGTTATGTGTGATTGATCTTTCTTCTTGATATTGCAATCATGATCGTGTTTTAAATTCCTCAAGAATATTTGTAGAAGAAATTCTATATTTAACAAAAGGGGTATTAGCAATTGTTAGACTTGAAAGAATTCCAGAAAATATAATTTGTATTAAAATTTATACATGGTATCGCATCTTAGAAGATTTCAATTTTAAACCAAGAGATGAGTTTGCTGGTGGAAAGAATCTCGAATTTATTAAAAATTTTCTTTGCAAGCATATTGAGTAAAACATCGAAATGGATTTAATGGATTAAGGTAACAGAGTATGCACTAAGGGTAGCTCAAACTACATTTCTTGGAAGGACAGTAGATGATGGCCTCCGAAGATAATGGCTTGGAAGGAATTCATTGATAATGATGTTCCTGTAAGCCCACTAACCAGATGCTACATTACTGGTATCAAAAGAAAGTATAGAAGGCAGAAGACTTGGTTTGGTGTAACATACCACATTGTCTCAAGCTCGTGAGCTTTCACACCATATGCTATTTGGGAGGCTTTGATGGATATTTTTCCAAAGCACCAAAGGAACACAGTGTTCTGGAGTGAAAGATAAAAACTCAGAAGATCAAGATGGAAAAGGGCAACATCATTCCAAAGTATCTCACAAAGTTTCTCCAATGTGTCGTGATGAACTTGGGAGTGTGGGAATAATTGTTGCCGATGATGATCCGGTGAAATTGGCTCTCTTAGGACTTCCCAAGAGTTGCCGAAGGCGATGAAGACTCCACAATGTACGGGAAAACCGTTCTGATTGGGAATGACTATGGTCAAATCTAGTGTAGGAGGATTTGTGGAATACTGTGAGATGGATTCAACGGTGCCATTGATGATAAAGAGGATTGTGCTTTGGTCACAAGGCAAGAAGGAGAAGGGGAATAAATTCCATTCAAAATCCGAGTTCAAAGGAAAGAAGCTAGACGGTTCAAGGTGAAGTGTCTCATCATTACGAATATGGGCATCTCACTACCAACTATCCATGTACAGAAGAAGAAGAAGGTCACAGAGCTGTACTGTGAGGACCTTGCCTCAAAATTTGGAACCTGAATTATCCATGATCACATGCATGATGTGAATTGAATCGGGGCTCATGGCATTTAAATAGGGTTTTTGCCTCCTTCCACCTATCGTAGATAAGCAGATATTTCCAAAGGATCAAGAGGAGAAACATTCCAAATGCATATAGAGATGGGCTTACCAGATGCTGGATTCATACAAAGGAGACCGACATTAATACCATTACCTTTTGGAGAGGGAATCAAAATATTTCAATTGAAAGACGTGTTATGCATGTCTCCTGTGCCCTAAAAGAAAACTTGGTGTCACCATAATGTCGGATGACAGAGGCTATGATGTTTTCTTACGATGGAAAATATTTCCTCGCGACATAAAACAACAATACAAGAGATAAGATTGGAGTTAATAATTCTACAAGTCGTGTTGAAAATGCAGCAAGATGATGGAGCTTGGTGAAATGAAGTCGCCTTCACCAAGTGGGCCCGCAGTGCAAATTGCGCAAAATCTATTTTTAGACCATGTCTACTTGCATACATACGTGTCTTGGATTCCAAGAGACAGATTCTTGTTATCAGTCATGTTTGGTAAAAGGATGGGACTTATTTTTTATGACCTATAGGTCAAATGAGGTTTCCAAGTCTATTTTTAGATCGCTTCTCCTAAAATAGGGAAGTCATAAATATTATTTACCCTTACAAGAGCGGTAGACCATAAACACTGCCCACCGTACACTTCTGTCAACCTTGAATGCGGCTCATGCATCTGATAGAGAACACAGCTCCAAGGTTTGATGGCATCATGCATGGTTGACTTCGCTTAGGTTTCATGGAAGAAGTTTGGTGGAGTTAATGAGACAACTATGTGGAGTTGTGTTCTGTTTATTTTAGTCGAATCCGATGGAGATTAGTTTAATTAGCTGATCAATTAGTTATGAGTGGAGTGAATTAAATAGTTATTTAATTCATTAATTAGCACCATTATTCAACTCAAGAACACATCACCACCACAAAGGCATGACTCCAGCCCATGAGACCAAAGAAAGAGAGAAAGGGGTATTAGCTATCGTTGGCGACATCATTGTGCATGAGATTTGCACCACACTTGGAGGAATTTCCCATGATGATTGTAGTGCGCCTGCCAAGGAGATTCCTCGAACCTTTAGATCTCGAGGTAGCAGTTCGGGATTGCACAGAGGCAAGGCATCATAGTGAGTTTTGAACCAAGAATTGCTCAAAATCGAGCGATTGTGTAACTTGACAGTTACCTATACTTTATATATTGTAATGAGTTTGTTACATGATTTATCCATTATAATATACATATTAGCCGCGTGGTTTTTAAATTTAAAGCTTTCCCCATACATACCGTGTTAATGTGTATGATGATTTGATGTGTTATCACTTGATTTTATTTCCATGATGCTTGATGATCCGAGGGAAGAGATTATGTGCTGTATATAAATTGAATTGTATGTGACCAGGATAGTCTCATGATACCAATCGTCATTCAAATAAATTTCATGGCATCGCAGCTATTGAAGTTCAAATCAATCATCACAACATTTAATAAACTCTGCTTTGGTGAGACGTAGTCCGCATGCGGGCCGGTAGCCTCCCGCATTCACATCTTCTTCGAGCAAGCGTCCGTAAATGCCCCTCGCAATTAATCATGTTGTTAATTTTTCTCGCATCTAGAGCATGGAGCTTTGAGGTGAATTCAAATTTTGCGGGAAGTAGCTTTGTTTTCTTGGTGCCGTTGTTGAAAATGTCTTTCAACGGTTTACAATTTCGGGAATAAGCCTCGTTGGCTGCGTCTAATTATGTTGCATGAAGAACGTATGGAAGCGTATTGTAAGATAATGGTCCGAAGGAGTTTTATAGACACGCATGTCCAAAAGCCCACCGATCCGGCTGAAGTCGATGCATGGCAAAAGAAGATGGCGAGGTCAAGGAGTCCTGCTGGAGGGCGTCAAAGGATCATATCAGATTCAAATTTCCGCATGGAAAGGCTTCTCCATTTCTAATGTGGAAAGTTTCGACGGATCTGTTCAAAGAGTAAGAGGACTAAATAGGCCGGCGCCTCGTGGAGAAGCCCGGCACACCAAGATGGAGAAAGGCCGCACGCTAAATACCCTCACGAAGCCCATTCTGGGCAGCAAGAGATGAGTTGGGAAGCAGGGTGAATGCTCCAGACGCAGGACATGGTCGACCTCGGCTCTCCTCGTCTTCTCGGGCTTGCACTCCACACCAAGATAGTCAATGGTCGGGAGAAGCCGCCGGATGGGAGCGCCTTTGGGTGGATCCCGCGTGTGAGGAGATAAGGAGGACTATTTGAGATGGATCTTCATCAAAGGGAGTCACGAAGAAAATTGCGCCTGGTGGCCAAATCCGAAGAAGGGGAAGGTAAGAAACCTCTCATTCGTGCAAAGGGAAAGAAGAAGGACATGGCGAAAGTGAAGTGTTTTCACCGCGGGCGATCACCAGACATTATGCTACCAATGTCCAAAGAAGGCGAACAAGCAAGCGGGAAGATCCGCATGGAGAAGCTTTGGCTTCACGCTCGGAGCGCTGGATTCTTCACCGATCGCATGCTTGGTTTCAGCGGTTGGGATCGGTATGGTTCTTGGACACGTGTGTCATTTCATATGACGGAGATTGGGTGGTTGCTCTCAGACCGGGAGGACAAAGATTGGGTGTGCACATCGAGATGGGCGATGATGGTAGATGGGCTGTGCGCATTTGATCGTACGTGCCCTACATCCGCAGGAGTCCGGGGTAAACCCTTTTGTCTTGAAGGATTTCTATGCATGGCCCAGATTGAAGAAGAACCCGATTTCTATGGCGATGTTGGAGGATACAAGTAAGGATGTGGTTCTCTGGGCCGACAAAGCTCTTCCGCACAAGAAGGCTACCGGAGAGACCCGAAGATAGGGGGTTCGAACAAAGAACCTTTGGCCGCCAGGTAGACACACACGGCGGCATGCAAAAAGCGAGAGAGAAGTGGTGAGCCGGGGGATGATGAGGGCGAACCGTGGCACGTGAGATTGGGCCACCTTCACCATGGAGCTTTGAAGATCTCCGTGCAGCCAGACGACCGGGCTTCCCAGCAGCACCCCCCGCACACCAGACCATGGGGCAAGGTGTACTTAGGGATGTATGTGAAAGCCACCTTTTCACGAGCAGGATAGTCGCCACGACGATCCTTAGAGAGTTCCCATACGTGGCCGTGGTCCTCTCTCGCCTGCTTCGACGCAAAGCACAAGTATTATGTGATCTTTGTTGATGATTTCTCTGCGTCGGATCTTCTGCGAAGAAGAGCGATACATCGGCGAAGTTCCGTGAGTTTAAAGCACCGGTCGAGAAGGAGTTGGGGAAGAAGGTGATTGTCGAAGGAGGATAATCTTGGTGAATTCATCTCGCTGAATTCAAGGAGTTTTGCGTCGAAGAAGGGATTCGGAGAGAGCTCATCGCACCCCATAACCCACAACAACAGCACTATGGAAGAACGAACGATCGTGGGTGCCGCACGGCAACGTTGCATGATCGTGCCTACCCCTTCACTATGGCCGAGCGGCACACACAGTGGCGTACAATCGTTGTCCTCAGCAAGGTTCTATGGCGGAGTACACCAGAGGAGGCTTATTCGGGCAAGAGGCCCAATATTTCCCATTTGCGGATCTTTGGTTCTCCCCGTCTACATGCATGTGACGAAGGATGCGAGAAGGAAGCCGGATCCAACTCGTTGGAGGCTGAAATATTTGTGGGTATACTGACAAGCACCCTCAAAATCACCGAGGTATTTAAGAGACGATCGCAAGACCGAAGAAGTACGGGATATAAAATTTCAGTGAGGAGAAAGCCATGCTGTTCGCTCGAGAGGAGCTACACTTCCATGCGTACGAGGAGTTGTTGGGTTCCTAAGGAGGAGCTTCCGGATGTGGATCAGCCACAAGAGGAAGTTCGTGAGGTGGAAGAAACCACCTCAGCCGCCAGCAACTACCTGAGGGCGCGGCGCACTACATAAGCCGAGCGACCGTCTCGAGATGCAAGAGAAGGTTGTAGGACCACCCACATGACGGGGGTCACAGACAGAGGCGCTCACCGGACGAGACACCGCATATGCCCTTGTGAGTCATCGTGTCAGGACGAGCTCATCCTCTTCGAGGAAGTCGTGGGAGGAACCCAGATAATATGCCATGATCGAAGAATATGATTCGATCGTCGGTGAACAGCAGATGAGAATGTCCCAAGACCGTTGGGGAAATCAGCGGTGGGTTCGCGATGGATCTACAAAGTGAATCAAAGTACTGGATCAAGTGTGAGGAAGTACAAGCAGATTTGTCGCCCGTGGCTTCGCGCATCGAGGGGATTGATTATGAGGAGACTTTTGCACTGTCATGGTTGTGCCTTCCCATACTACGATCTCGCTTCTCAACAGAGATGGGTGGCACATTCATCATATGGATGTGAAGACCGCGTTCCCAATGGAGTTATTGAGGAGGAGGTGTACACAGAGCGGTACCAAGGTTTCAAGATTCTCAAGAAGAGTCGTATGTGCCGACTCAAGAGAGACCGTACGGCCGATGGGCACCTCGTGCTTGGTACACTCTGGGATAGACACTACTTAATCGGGGCTTCGGATTCTCCAAGAGTGAGGCGTGATCCAACTCGTACCAAATTGTGGTGTGAGGGGTCGCCATGATCATCGTACCTGTATGCAGATGAGATCTGACTTTGACCCAGATGAGCAAGCTGATACTTCATGCACAGGAGGATTCCGGGACGAGAGTTCGAGATGCGAGTCGACTTGGGCATCCTTCATTATTTCGGGATTGGAGATTTGCGCCTACAGTCAAGGATCACGAGCCAAAGGCAAGACACCGCACTGGAGAGGTTCAACATGCAAGGCCGAAGCTCGCGACACCCTCTCCTCGGTGGCCGGAGGAAGGAGGATGCTACTTCACGGGAGGTAGTGGATGCCACCGTCTACCTACGCTGGTGGGTCGCTATGTATCTCGGGTCGAATACACGACCCGATATATACAGCAATCAGCCTTTCATAGGTTATGGTTAAGCCTACCAAGCTCTTTTGGAAGGCAGGCAAGCATGTATTGCGCTATATTAGAGGCACATCGGGATATGGTCTATGGTACAGACAGGAGGATGGAGCGAAGCTTTCTGGCTTCACTGATGCAGATTGGTCAGGGAGTCCAACGGACTGGAAGAGCACATCTGGAGGAGTTTTAAGCATTGGGTCGACAGCAGTTTCCTGGTACAGCAGGAAGCAGAGATCCATGGCACTCATTTCAGCAGAGGTCGAGTACATGGCAGCTATCTTGGCTACATGCGAGGCTATTGGATGAGGAAGATCCTCTCAGGATTGTTCAGGTTGCATTTGGAGCCTACAGTGATCTACTGTGATAACCAGAGCTGCATCAAGGTCTTGGCTAATCCAGTATTTCATGATAGGTCCAAACACATCGACATCAGGTACCATCATATCAGAGATTGTGTTCAACGGAGAATCATGATGCTTTCATATGTTCCCACGGAGGATCAGGATGCCGACATCCTGACGAAGGCGCTCACCAGGAGCAAGTTCGAATTCCACAGAGGCAGAATAGGGGTTGCAGATAATCCATATCTTGCTGAGAGGGAGTGTTGAAAATGCAGCAAGATGATGGAGCTTAGTGAAATGAAGTCGCCTTCACTAAGTGGGCCCGCAGGCAAATTCTGGCGCAAAATCTATTTTTAGACTATGTCTATTTTTAGACATATGGAGCATGGTTCGGGGATTCCAGTTTGAGATTCTTGGAGCATTGTTCATGTTGGTAAAAATAGGAGATTCTTGGAGCATTGTTCATGTTGGTAAAAATATATGGGACTCTATTTTTGTGACCTATAGGTCGAAGAGGTCGAAGTCTATTTTTAGACTGCCTCTCCTAAAAATAGGGAAGTCAAATATTATTTACCCTTAATAATATTTAGACTATAAACATCAGTTTACTCTCTTGGAGAACTTTAGTTCGAGCCTTGGAAGTGGCTCATGCATCTGAAATAGGAATTACGCTATTCCCAAGGGTTTGATGGCATCATGCATGGTTGAATTCAGTTAGGACTTCAGTGGCAGAAGTTTGGTGGAGTTAATGAGACAGCTAGTGGAGTTGTGTTCTGTTTATTTTAGTTGAACTAGTTGAGATTAGTTTAACTAGCTAATCAATTATTTATGAGTGGATTGAATTAAATATTATTTAATTCATTAATTAGTAACTCATTATTCAACTCAAGAACACATCAGTTCACTACAGTGCATGATCAGTTCAGTGGAGACCAGTGAAAGAGGTAGATGAAAGGGTGGAGTTAGCTATCAGTGGCGACATCAGTTGTGCATGAGATTTGCACCACACTTGGAAGAATTTCCCATGATGATTGCGTTGTCAAGCCAAGGAGATTCGAACCTTGGATCTTTATATAGACAGGCCTGGATTGCGCAATAGAGGCAAGGCAATTGGCGGTGAGTTTTGAACCAGTAACCTGTTCAAAACTGAGCTAGTTTGTGTGTAACTTCATGAGAAAGTACCGAGTACTTGTGAGGAGTATTGTACTAAGTTTGTTACATGATTTCTCCATTATAATATACACAATAGCTGTGGGGTTTTCAGCTATAAGCTTTCCCATACATACTGTGTTAATGTGTATGATGATTTGATGTGTTATCGCTTGATTTTATTTCCGCATGTTTGATGATCTGAGTGGAAGAGATTATGTGTTGCATATAAATTCGAATTGTATGTGATCAGGATAGTCTCGGTGGATAATTAATCATTATTTAGAAAATTTCTACAAGCTGGAGGTAGATGGTTGTGCTGCCATGATGGGTAAGGAAGAAAAAGTGGTGAGCCAAGATGAGGGTGAATTATGGCACAAGCGATTGGGCCATCTTTCGGCGATGGAAAATATTTCCTGCAACATAAAACAATGGGTCAATCCAAGAGGATAGGGATTTGAGTTAAGAATCTCTACAAGCTGGAGGTAGATGGCTGTGCTGCCATGATGGGTAAGGAAGAAAAAGTGGTGAGCCAAGATGAGGGTGAATTATGGCACAAGCGATTGGGCCATCTTTCGGCGATGGAAAATATTTCCTGCGACATAAAACAATGGGTCAATCCAAGAGGATAGGGATTTGAGTTAAGAATATCTACAAGCTGGAGGTAGATGACTGTGCTGCCATGATGGGTAAGGAAGAAAAAGTGGTGAGCCAAGATGAGGGTGAATTATGGCACAAGCGATTGGGCCATCTTCATCATGGAACCTTGAAAATCATGCAGCAAATATCTATTGGACTTCCAATGGGAACACTTGCTCAGTTAGATCAGTTCAAGGGTTTCACCATGGGGAAGTATGTAAAGTCCACCTTTCATGAAAAGGAGAACCATGCTTCGGTGATCCTGGAGAGAGTTCACATAGACATTTGTGGACCATTCTCGGTTGCTTCAACAACAAAACAAAAGTATTATGTTATATTTTTTGGTGAATTTTCTTGTAAATTGTAGATCTTCTTCATGCAGAAGAAGGATCAAACATTCTCAAAGTTCTGTGAGTTTAAGCCATTGGTGGAGAAAGAGTCGGGGAAGCAAGTGAAGGCTTTGAAGAGTGATAATGGTGAATAATACATCTCTAATAAATTCAAATACTTCTGCAGCAAATAAGGAATTCGAAGAGAACTCATAACGCCTCATAACCCACAACAAAATGGGGTCGTGGAGAAGAAGAACAGAATTATCGTGGGTGCAACACGAGCAATGTTGCATTATCAAGGCCTACCAATGCATTTGTGGGCGAAAGCATGCAACGCTGCGGTTTGTATGAAAAATTGTTGTCCTCATAGAGTACTTGGCATGCGTACACCTAAATAAGCTTTCACACGTAAGAAACTGAACGTTTCTGAGTTTAAGATTTTTGGCTCATTTGTTTATGTGCATGTGACCAAGAATGCCAGGAAGAAGCTAGAGCTAACTACTAAAGTTGGGATATTTTTTGGGTACACAGAAACACCCCACAATTATCATGTGTATTTTCCTAACAGTAAGATTATTCTTATGCGACGGGATATAAAATTCGATGAGGGGGAAGACATGCAGTTGTCGCTTGAGAGGGAGCTCAGCTTGCATGTGGAGGAGGAACTGTTGGTTCCCAAAGATGAATCTTTAGATGTGGATCATCCATAGAAGGAGGTTCATGGAGTGGAGGAGTCCACTCATGCAGAGCCAAATATCAAAACTGGCAGAAGGCGTACCACAAAAGCTGATAGGCTGAGACTTGATGTTGCACAGAATGTAGGAGTGCCTACTTCAAAGCGCAAGCAAAGACAATCTCCTGACTGATTTACTAGATACCTGGCTCTCATGAGAAAATGCATTGTGACTGAGCCATCTTCCTTTCAGGAAGCAGTGCAGGAGCCCACATGGGTAGATGCAATGGTGGAGGAGTATGACTCCATTTTCAGAAAAAATGCTTGGGAAATTGTTCCAAGGCTAGTTGATAAATTAGTGGTAGGTTCAAGATGGATCTACAAGCTAAAGCAAGATGCTAATGGGAGTGTTGAGAAATAGAAGGCTAGATTTGTGGCCTGGGGTTTCTCACAAATCGAGGGGATTGATTATGAAGAAACCTTTGCACCTATCACATAGTATTCTTCCATAAGGGCCATCCTTGCTCTCTCAGCACAGATGCATTGGCGCATTCATCAGATGGATGTGAAGACTGCATTTATCAATGGGATCGTTGAGGAAGAGGTGTACATAGATCAGCCTAAAGTATTTGATATATTTAGCAGTGAGTCGCATGTGTGCCGACTCAAAAGAGAGTTGTATGGGCTGAAGCAAGCACCCCGTGCTTGGTACACTCGGATAGACAATTTTTTGACCAGACTTGGCTTCATCAAAAGTGACGTTGATGCAAACCTTTACCAAATTGCGGTGGAGGGTAAGATTTTAATCATTGTTCTTTACGTTGATGATTTGATACTGACTGGTGATGAGCAGCTGATACACTCATGTAAGGAGGACCTAGCAAAGGAGTTTGAGATGAAGGATATGGTCCTCCTTCATTATTTCCTTGGATTGGAAATATGGCAGTGAGATGGTGAAATTTTTGTGTCTCAAGGCAATTATGCAAGGGAGATACTGGGTAAGTTTCACATGGAGGGTTGTAAACCCATGGATACTCCTCTTCTAGGAAACTAGAGGACAGAGGATGCTACATCTGGAGAGGTATTGAATGCTACTGTCTATCGACAGTTAGTGGATTCACTAATGTATTTAGTGAACACGAGACCAGACATATGCTATGCGGTTAACCAACTAAGTCAAGCGATGGTTAAGCCTACCAAGCTCTTTTGGAAGGTGGGCAAGCATGTCTTCAGATACCTCAGGGGAACATATGAGTATGGCTTATGGTACAGACAGACGGATGACGTGAAGCTGCATGGCTTCACAGATGCAAATTGGGTAGGTAGCCCAACGGACAGAAAGGGCACATCAGGGGGGATCTTTAGTATCAGATCTACAGTTGTTTCTTGGTACAACAGGAAGCAGAGATCCTTGGCACTCAGTTTAGTGGAAGCGGAATACATGGTAGTGATTCAAGATGCATGTGAGGCCATCTGGATGAGAAAGATCTTGGTTGGTTTGTTTGGTTCTCATTTAGATCTGACAGTGATTAATTGTGATAATCAGAGTTGCATTAAACTCTCGATCAATCCTATGTTTCATGATAGATCTAAGCATATAGATATCTGGTATCATCATATCAAAGATTGTGTGCAATGAAAGATCATGTTTATTCAGTACATTCCTACCGAATATAAGGATGCAGATATTCTAACGAAGGCACTCACCAGGAGAAAATTTGAATACCATAAAGACAGGATCAGGGGGAAGGATAATCCCATTCTTGTTGAGAGGGAGAATTGAGATTCAACAAGAAGATCCTAGTGAAAATCATGCACCTACACTAGGATGGAGCCTCAGGCTATTTTTAGGTGGAATTCTATTTTTAGATGCATGAGAAAATTCTATTTATAGATGATGTTTATATATATATGATGAGAAAATTATATTTATAGATTATGTTCTATTTATAGATGTATGTGTGAGTTCTATTTATAGATTGCATTTCTATTTATAAATGCATGTCGACTATTATTATCCCTTAATAATAGTTGGACAATAAACAATAATATATTCTAAATGAGCACTTGGAAATAGTTAACTGAAGTGGAAAATGAGTTAGCTATAGTAAATTATATTTCAAAGGTTGGTTGGTGGGACATGCAAGTGGACTTAGTTGTAACTGAGTGATTCTAAGTTGTAACAGAGTTGGATGTGTAGTTATGTGAGTTGTAAAGAATTTTAACTCAGTTAAGTGAGTTACACTCAGTTGTGCTAGTTGTAAATGAAGATACACTAGTGAGAGACCAGTGAATTAATGATTTAATTAATTCACAATCAGTGTTCTCACATGCAACTGAAGATTTACCACTGTTAACTACATGCATGTCAGGTCCAGTGGAGACCCAGTTGAGATGTAGGTGAAAGGGATAGTTTGAATATCAGTTGTGACATTAGTGGCTGCACTCATGCAACCATACACACATTGAATGTGCCCATGATGATTGTGTAGTAAAGGCAAGAAATATTCCATTCATTCAGGGATTGCTATCAGCTGGGATTGCGCATTGGAGGCAGGCTATCTAGAGGTAGTAAATTGGCACATGAATTTGCAAATTTTTGTATGACAGTGTGAGATGATTTTATATTGTACTGAGAGCTCCTGGATTAGATTTTTTTATGAGATTGTTTGATGATCCATGATATATACATAATATATGATAATGGGGTTTTTAGCTTTATGCTTTCTCAGTAAAAACATATGTGTTATGTGTGATTGATTTTTCTTCTTGATATTGAAATTGGCGATCGTGTTTTAAATTCTCCAAGTATTTTTGTAGAAGAGATTTTTTATTTAACAATGGCATATAATTGTTAGATCAGGAGAAACTAGGCAATACATAATTTGTATTAACATTTCTACGTGTAATAAATTGACACCTAATTAACACCCATTGATTTCTAGATTTGTTCTAACACTTGGAACACTACACACTAAGTGTTTATTCCACCATCCCCTTTTTAATTTATAATATGGAATTTGTAAACACTGGTCTATTTTGGATTCTTCACCATCCACTCTAGAGAGTAATCCATTTCATCCTACACTCTCATCTTTATATTAACATGACTTATGACGTGTATGATCATCCATGTTTTTCTTTTAAATTTCATCTCCAATCTTTGTTTGTGGTTTTTATTTTACATTTGTAATCTAGATGTTAGTGGGATAAATGGCTTATGTTGAAAATGCAACAAGAAAGTCTCAATTTTGATTTTTCCTTAATCAAATTGAGGAAATTCGAAATTCCACATCAATGAATAACTTGGAGGAGTTAATTGAGGTGACATGGGTCTTGTCACTCAGTTAAGATAACATAATTTTAGTTAATGAGTCCAAGTTCATTTTGCTTGTGTTGATTCCTAAAAAATAGGAGTATGTCTCAGTTAATTTGAGTTAAGGGAATGCAACTCAGTTTTATGTAATGATTCCAAAATTTTAGGAGACTAGGTTAGAGTTAATTTAAGTTGTAATCAGTTAAACTAGTTCTAATTGTTAATAGAACTAGTTGGTGGCCAATTAAGTAGTGGGACATCAATCTAACTCAAAGAAAAACTAGTTAAATGATCAATCATCTAATAATTAGCTCATGCATGCAAATAATTCGAATTGTCTAGATATGGTGGAGTTTCTAAGAAAGTTAACCAACAGTTGTAAACTAGTTGAGTGTATGGATGTTGCATGAGGTCAGACAGACCATATTGGGAATTTCTCAACGAATTAAAGTAACTTCCTATTTAATAGGGTCGTAATTCCTCAAGGAACAACACAAGTAAATAGGACCTCAATCCAAGGCATAAGTTCACTAATTCTGGGTTAGAGGCCTTTAGTGAGCAGAGAGATATGTTGTGCACTTGCAGGGTGAGCGTAGTTAAGAAAAGAAATTGTAATACATCTATATTTTCTAATTAATGCAAGAAAACATTGGGGTTTTTAGCATATTTCTTTCCCTGAAAAAAATAATTGTTTCATGTGTGTTATTTCTTATTGCATGTTTGAAATTTTTATTCTATATTGTGAATTAATTTTCGAATATTGGTAGAGTAAATTTGTGTCTTATGTTTTAGTAAATTTCATGAGAATTTTGAATCTACAATGAAAATTCTACATGGTATCAGAGACGGATTCACATTAGAAGTCGTCATTGAAGTACTCATGTACAATGATCATTGAAGAAGTAATGAGTTGTTAGGAGGAATGATTCTAGTGGGAAGATCAGTGAGCCAATATTTAGTGGTACGAAAAGGAGTTTTGATCATTGATATTGGCATATTGAGGGGCAGAGAGATTTCCCACAAGGAGATCAAGACTGAGAGGGAGTCTAGTTTCAGAGGGAGCATCCCTATGGAAGTTGGTACTTCAGGATTTGGGGAGATCATAATCATTATTGTAGTGTTTTCAACAAGAGTGTGGAAGTAGCAATAGAGCAGTAGTATCAACATGATTAGATCATATTTTTGTATGCATGAGGTTATACCTCCACGAGTGAGGTGGAGCAATGTAGATCCTTAGTCCAAGAGCTACAGAAATGTGGGAAAGGTCCATTGAGGAATTAGCCTCATGGATAATTACCTTTTTATGGGGGGCCAAAGTATTTAGTAGTAGGAGGATCAGTGTCAATAATACACTGAGGAGTGTTGAGAACAGAGTGGGAGGCTCAGTAGTAGAGTTAGCAACAACACAATTTTCCGATTAAATAGTTGCAGACACAATAAAATATTGTATGCTTCTTAGTTGCACGTGTTGTAGTAGCAACAACAATAGCGAGAGTTTTTTCATGTAGGACATTCCACAGGTGAAAGATAAGGGTGGTTGATAATCCCTTTCTTGCTAAGAGGGAGCGTTGAAAATGCAACAAGAAAGTCTCAATTTTTTTTTTCCTTAATCGAATTAAGGATATTCGAAATTCCACATCAGCAAAAAACTTGGAGTTAATTGATGTGACATGGCTCTTGTCACTTAGCTAAGAGCACATAATTCAAGTTAATGAGTTCAAGTTCATTTTTCTTGTGTTGATTCCTAAACAATAGGAGTCTAGCTTATTTAATTCGAGTTAAGGACATGAAGCTCAGTTGTATGTAGTGATTCCTAAATTTTATGAGCTAAGGCTGAGTTAATTTCAATTTTAATTAGTAAAACTAGTTCTAATTGTTAATAGAACTAATTGGTAGTCGATTAAGTAGTGGGATGTCAGTTTGACTCATAGATCATCTAGTTAATTAACCAATTGGCTAATAATTAGCTCATGCATGCAAAGAATTTGAATTGCCCAGCTGTGGTGGAGTTTCTAAGGCAGTTAACCAACAATTCTAAACTACTTGAGTGTACGGATGTTGCATGATGTCATATGGACCATACTTGGTAATTTCACAATGAATTAGAGGAATTTCTTATTCAATATCGGCCTAATTCCTCAAGGAAAAACAAAAGGAAATAAGAGCTCAATCCAAGGCAGAAATTGACTAAGTCTAGGTCAGAGGCCTTAAGTGAATAGAGAGATAGGATGTGCACTTGAAGGGTGAGCTCAATTGAGCAAAGAAATTTTCATAAATCTCTATTCTTTTGATTAATGAAAGAATACATTTGGGTTTTTAGATTATTTCTTTCCCTAGATAAAAATACTTGTTGCATGTGTGTGATTTCTTAGCACATGTCTGAAATTTTTGTTCTAGATTGTGAATTACTTTCCGTGTATTGGTAAAGTAGATTTGAGTATTATGTTTTAGTAAATTTCATGAGAATTTTGAATCTAAAATTAAAATTCTACCGTTTATGTTAGTAGGATAAAGTGTTGATGATTTTTTTTCTTTTTCTTTTTGGTGCATTTAGTTTATGTAATATTGAGATTAACTTAATATATATGTTATTATTATTTCATGCATTAAAAAAGGAGATTTAGGTAAGTTAATATTTTTAGAATTATTATTTTTTAATTCTTTTTTCCCTGAATGGATTGAACAATTACTGATGATGCTTAACATACAATTGACACTATAATCTATTTATAGGAATGTTGAAAAGTAAACAAGAAATGCATGTCTAATTAAATTTTCCTTTAATTAAATTGGACAATAAATTGTAATATTATTTCATAATCACTTCTAATAGTTTCATTTTCCCTTAATTAAATTGGACAATAAATTGTAATCTTATCTCATAATCACTTGTAATAGTTAACTGAATGTGATAGAATTTAGTTCATGAAATTCAAGTTGAGGGCGGTTGGTAAGGCATGTAGAGTGATTCTATTTGTTTTAAAGTCAGAGTTACAATTAGTGTATTAGTTTAATGCATGAGAAATCAATTAAGTCAATTAAGTGAGTTACAGTCAGTCTAACTTGTTGTAACCGATTTTTGCACTAGTAAGAGGTCAAGTGAATTAAATCATATTTAATTCACATGCAGTGATCTGTCAAGTGACTGATGATTTACTCTTAATAGCTGCATGCATGTATGAAGACCTAATTGAGACCGAGGTTAAAGGGATGTTATCTATCAGTTGTATTATTAGTGAATTATTTTCACACAATTAGACAACCATAGGATTGCCCATGATGTATTGCACAATTTTAGAAGGTTGAATTTCCTAATTAATAGAGATCAATTGTTCTTAGAATTGTGCAAGTGAGGCAGGCCGAGAAGAGGCAAGAAATTGGCTAAGTGTTGGTCGATTTTGTCCAGATCGGTGTGAGACAATTGGTAGAGTGCAATAGACTCTTGTGAGAAGAGTGCATTTGTGACAACTGCATTTAATGATAACTATTTTTTAACTAGTTAAAAGAAATTGTTAATTATTTGTTTTAAGAAAAGACTGGAACTATTAATGTTTTGTTGAGAAGTTATTTTCATTAGTGATTAATTATGAATAATAAAATCAATTATGGAAAGTGACTCCATAAAAAGTAAAATTTGGTGGTAAATGTTTTCTAAGAACTAGAAGGTGGTTGGGATAGTTGGAAATAGTTACCTACTCCTCTGGGGATAAGAGACTGATCCGAGTGAGAAGTAGGGGTTCTATTCATAGACTAAGAGAGAGTGTAGGTTTTCCAGAGCTGGTAGAGACCAGTGGAAAACACTCAAAAATCCTGAATTTATTTTTGGTACTAACTGGACTAGGTGTCTCGAGGTCACAGCAGAAATATCCACTGTCAACCTGTACCTTTCAGGAAGGGAGCATGGGTGCAAGAGGAGGATGTAATCACCTCTCTTGAATATTGGGAGGACCACAACTGCAACTTGCATCATAGATAAGTAACTGTGTATTCTCAGTAGAATTAAGTATTGTAATATCTCTAATCTAGGTATGTACATGTATTTTTCTTTACTAGTGATAGATACAGTGAATTATATGAAAATAAGATTGGGAAAGAATGATATTAATATCTGTATTATTAATATCCCAGTATGCAAAACCCAGACTTGTATAAATGTTGTAAATTAAATGCCGAACCAACATTTTATTTAAATTTCGTTAGTTCTTTTATTAGGTGAAGGAAGATGTGAAAAATATAGATTATAAATTATATAGAAGTGTTTGTCAGATATATGAAACTAGAAAAAACAAGATTTTAGTTATAAGCATAGATATTTTACAATGAACTTATTATATAGCAAACAAATATTTCCGTTAATGAAATGAACTATGGAACTGGATAAATGGAAGGACATATGTTTAATTTATGTAGAGAAGGCTATTGGTCGAGGGTACAGGGTAATACCCTAACCCAAGACGCATTGTCCCTCAATCATAGTTATACTCAGACATTAAGCAAGGTGGTCTGGTCACCAAGATGAAAACTACTGTACAAGATTTAACTAATGACTATGGATTTAATATATTGAGGAAATATTAGAAAAGATAGTAATTGTTATCTCTACAAACATCAACATTTGGTATTTATGCAAAAGTGTAAACCTTGAATAAAAACTCAGAACCAAACATTTGAGGAGAAAATCTTTGCAGTACAGAAAAGCAGAGGTCGACCGAGAGCTTCGAGCTAAACATCATCTAGAAATATGAAGGTTATCCTTATATTTATATTGAATCGCAATAGAAAGAGAGTAATATTCATTTTCATTGAAAAAAGGCTAATACCAGATGGAATACCCAAAAATGCAATACCAGAAGGTCCACACCTATTGTAAAAAAAAAACAGGCATTTCATTCCATTACAATAAATAGCAAGTCACTGTACTTAAAAAAAATATACAGTCCAAATGGCACATAAGACTAAACAGGGCTATTTATACAACAATGGCCATATTAAAAAATGGCAATAAGCAAGGGTCGAATCCTAGAAAGGAAACCCTAATTTTCATAATTAATACGCAGATAATGTTTACAAATAGAAGTGCGAGAGATTATCCGAGTCCTCAAGAAACTCTGTCCAGACATTATCCTTAACCTTACAATCAATATATATATATATAACAAGACCTAAACCAGGATGACCGATAAAGCTGAGTTTTAGGATTCATAGACCCCATGAAGACTAGAAGTTTGCCTGAGATATTTAACACCTCATTAACTGAACGCAAGTATCATACATACCTGGAAGAATAGCTAAGCATATTAGCCGTGACCGAAGCTAGCCCAAAATAACTAAAATTTATGCCAAAATATCTGCTAACCAAAGCAAATGCCAACATGCTAGTGTCGACCTGCAGCAATTGCCGTGGAAGGAAAATCAGTAAGAAATATATTCAAGTTGTTAAATGTATTTCTATTTGAAAGAAGAACAGTGTTCAAGAAATGAGAAAATGTTAAAGAGATTACCTGAGATTTAGATTCGTCTCTACCCTCTGAGCATCACACCATAAGTCTTCAAATAAACGAGGAGAAACAAAAGTAAAATGCATTAAACCACGGAAAGAAACAAGTAGATATATTCGAAAATATCTGTAAATGCATTGAGAAGAATCATGTATTTGAGATGGGAGCGAATACCTGTACATTGAGCAAAAGGAACCAGTTTTGAAGGTGATGCAATGGCAAAAATGGACAAATTAGTCCAGAAACTCCTCACAGTTAGCAACAACACCTCCTCTTCACTAAATTGAAGAGCCATGAGGGCTACACCATTGTAATCCTCGTAAGCCTGGTGAAATCCCAATGAAGGCGGAGCCATAGCTCGAAAACATAGCCGTGACAAACCACAGAATGAAACAAGCTACTCAGCGCAGGCACAATGACAATAAGCCGATAATGATTAGGGTTGGGGGGGTTAACAATGCAACTCCTGCCTAAATGACAACCGTTGATCTTTCTAATTTCCACAGTGGAGATCACCGATAGAGACCATCGAAAAACACAACATATCATGAAATTTTTTTACAGTTGTATGATGGATTTAATAACAAGTACTTCAACATTTATTAGCTTGGACGTGCCAACTTTTCCTTAGTGGTAAAGAGGACAAAGATCTTATCATATGCGGAATGCATATGACATGTTAACCTGAAAGTTTGATGCCGACGGAAATAAACATTGAACATTCAAATAAAACCTTATAATGTGACAAGGAATCCCATGGTGAATGGAAAATGGTGATTTATATGTTGATTAAGTTAGAACCTTAATGAAGAGTGGTATGGGTTAATAATGTCGAATTATGATTCTAGTAATGTATAACAAGTTTAACCTTTGATTATGGGTTTAACTTTAGAGTGGGAAGTAATTTTTTAATTTATTTTGGTATGTATGTTGGTTACAACATTCTAATTGTTTCATGATTCCTTGGTTTTATACAATGCAGATAGAGGGGTTTTGAGCAGATTTCTTTCCCCAGAAAATTTCATGTGTTGTGGATTTGATTATTTCTCTTACTTAGTGTGATTGTGCGATGACGTTTAATTTCCCCAAATTAATTGTAGAAGGATTCAATATCTTGCTCTAAACTATTACATGATAGAATTGAGTCCATTAGTATACATATTGTTTGTATAATTTCTACGTATAAAAAATACTTAATCCTTTAAAATATTCTTCCTATATTCAAAATGCATTAAGATTTTTTTTCCAAAATTATTATAGATTAAATTAAAACCATTCCAACTTTGATGTACACATCCGCTTTAGAGAATGTAGTTCATATTTTAGCAACGTTAATTTGTTTTTTTTTTATTACTCAAATTTGAGAAATACCTTTGATCTTATATATATTAAAATTAATAACCTCTTTTAAATATAAGTGTTTTAAATATATTTATTTTTAATGTTTCTATTAAATTCTCTTTAAATTTATATATTTAATATATTTTTTTGATATATGATTGAAGCTAAAAATCAATATTGAATTGCTTCTCTTTATCTTATTTTTATATATTATTATAGTTATAATATGTATTAAATGAGGAGACACTAACCGGAAGAAGAAGAAAAAAAAAAAATTTAATTACAAAATTATGTGTGAAAACTATTTCATCTCTATTTTCATATATATCGTTTTGTATTGATTGAATTTAGTTTATAATAATAGTATATATTTTCACTTTTCGCTTTTAGATATAATTTTCTGAATTAGTGTTTCCCTTTATGATTACATTTTTAATATATAAAATAAGACAAACAATAATGAGAAGCAATTCAACATTGCTTTTAGTTTCAATCGTGATATCAATTAAAAAGGAAGACACTAATTTAAAATAAAAATTATAAATTACAAATTATGCTTGAAAACTATTATATATATATAGATATATTATTTTGATGATAATTGATTTTGGTTTATGATAAGTATATATTTTTACTTGTAGTGATGGAGTTTGTTTTATAATGACAAAGATGCGTTTCGCTTTTTCCATTTGCACGAGTTATTTAATTGTATAGAAAAAACTCAATATCTTATATTGTGATTCACTTTTCTCGTTTGGATTTCTATTTATTTAATAATAATAAATAAATTTAAGACTGTATTAGATTATACTGATAAATGGTTTTTCTTTATATCGTAAATTTGATGAACTTTTTAAATATAATTAGTTTTTTTTATAATCCAATGAAATGTGAGATAAGAGAAGACTTTGACTAATTTTATAATTATTAATTAAAATGGTGCAAGAGCATCTCTCCGTCGATCTCGTCGGCTGAGGGCCCGCAAAAACGTTCTCGAGACGGCAAATCCTTTGGCCATTAGATTGGAAGCACACATATCCGACAAAATCTCAGCGCAAGTGGAAACCCGATAAAATCGGCGCCATCGATCTTCATGCCACCAACGATTTTTTTTTTTTCTTTCAGATCAACTGTTGTGATTTGGGGGAGATTCTCCTCCGATGACCATTCGAGGTCCCTTCCACCCTCTACCAAGACGTTTATTTAAGGGTTAATAATGGAGTTGTCTAATGAGACAGAGGAATTGCCTCGACTCTTAAAATTGGCTGGAATTTGAGTCAAAAAAATTTAAGAAATATTATAGATAGTCAGTATTTAAATCATGATTTTCATGGTGGAAATGGATTCAGCACCATCAAAACTTCTAAGGCACCCAAAATATTAAAGTTTGATAGTTATGATGTAAATTTACAAAAATCACTACAGGATTTTCTTAAAATCTTATCGGAATTTCCATGATTTTCAGAGCGAAAAAGCAGTCTAGTTAGACTATGGCATTAATAATTAAGCGCGCTGAGAAATCTTTGTCATCTAATCTTCGTCTTGCACCCACTAATCAATGGAAACAATTATTTAGCTCTTTGTGTGGTAATTAATGCACAATCACTGTATATGTGCATTGTTACATCTAAGTGAGTATATTTATTGCGGTGTATCCACTGATGCACATATAGAGCTGCTATGCACTAACTTGTTTTGGATAATTGTTGTCATAAACAATGGCCTAATTTCTAGGTATTGTATTAACTTTTTAGTTATTGCATTAAGGAGAAGCGTATTTTACAAGCTAGTATGAGGGTCATGTATAATTTTATCTATGAGCAATGTGGAATTGACACATGTCCCTTTTAAAATAAAATAAAATATTCTCTAAAATAAAAAAGAAATGTGGATACACTAAAAAACAAGAACAATGCATGTTTAATTAGTTTGATTAAATGTATTATAAAATAACAATAATTTGAGCTTCACTATGGTCACTCAATTTGTTGTTGCACATAGAGGTGCTCTATAGCCAAATGTAATGGAGATGTGTAGATTCTATATGTTAGATCTAAACTTTTTTTAAATTCATTTTTTTTATATTGTAATTTTGTTTTTATTGATAAAATTATGAACACCTTTTAAATAAAATAAAATCATAATATACATATCATATTAAAATATATAACATGTCAATAGTAGTTATAATTTAAGATCCATTATACCATAAAAATAAAAAATAATGATTCGAGATCTACCAAGAATCAAGAGGGACCAAATCTATTTTCACTTGAAAAGAGGTTTACCAAACATCAAGAGAGACCAAAATCTACCAAGTATAGAGAGGGAGGTTTAACTCTAGATCTACCAACCATCGAGAGGGACCAAATCTATTTTCACTCTAAAATAGGTTTTCATCTTAGTTGTAATTTAAGATCCATTTTACCATAAAAATAAAAATTAATGATTCGAAATCTACCAAGAATCAAGAGGGACCAAATCTATTTTCACTCGAAAAAAGGTTTACCAAGCATCAAGAAGGACCAAAATCTACCGAGGGGAGGTTTAACTCTAGATCCATTTTCACTCGAAAAGAGGTTTACCAAGCATCGAGAAGGATCAAATCTATTTTCACTCTAAAATAGGTTTTCATCTTAGTTATAATTTAAGATCCATTTTACCATTAAAAATAAATTTATTTTCACTCTAGGGATCAAATCTATTTTCACTCTAAAATAGGTTTTCATCTTAAGAGATCTACCAAGCATTGATCGAACACCCCTTGGGAAGTTTTATAACCCAAGTGGCTTCTACTCCTTAACCCCTCCCCATGAGGTTTGAGCTTGTGATTTGGTGGGGACTAAACCTCACTCAAACCAATTCATCCACACCTCATAGGTTATATTAAAACTTATTACTTACTATAAACTTGCAGTATAACATGATTCTTAACCATGGATATTCACCCTCGTTTTTCTATGTATATTATTAACTTGTAAATAGGCTTTGGTACAATACCATGGGATAGTATCATGGTTTGCCAATACCACTTGCAAGAAAACCATAACTTATTTCAAAATCAAAATATTTATAATGTTATTTATAACATTTTAAAAATTAATTCCAAAAGAAAAAAAAAAGTATGGGGGAGAGGTTGCAATGGTGTAAATGTTAGTAAACATTTATATGTGGGCCCAATTAAAAAATAATAAAGATTAAAAGTAATTCTCTAGAAAGGCACTCTCAAACCCAATATGTAGAGATGTTGTAATGCGTTAGAAACATTTTGACTAGGTTAAAATAAAATAAATGTAAAAATAAAAAATAAAATAAAAAAATAATTAATAACCATAATTATTAATAAAACATTTTGACTTGGCCAACTTACATAAAACAAAAAAACAAAAATTAAATTAAATTGAAAATTATAATTATAATTAATTATAATTAGTAGTAAAACCAACTTAAATTCATCTTAACTCTGGATCTACTAAGGGTTGAGAGAGATCGAATCCCTTAACATGCAAACCTCTTTTAGATTGAAAAGAGATTTGATCCTTGTGAGCAGTTGATAGATCCCGAGTTAATATTGATAATGTGGTAAAAATATTTTAGTCACTCTCAGTCATAAAATAAATTTTTTCGATGTCCACATGATATAATATAATTTCATATCAACTTCAAAAAGACATAACTTTATTAAAAATATTCATTTTTTTTATTTCCATAATGTTTGTAGTAAAATTTTATAGTAAAAAAATTATTAATAAAATAAAGTCATAGTTTTTTTCTTTTTATAAATTGCAACTTTATATTACTCAAAATTTAGATGTCAAAAGGTACGATGATCTTCTTTATCTCCCCAAGGATTTGAATTTCCTCATTATTCACTTCATAAAAATGCTAGGACTGAGCCTTCCCTATGAAACAAGACTCAGAGGTCATATAGAGTTGATAATTAGAACCCACTATTACCCCAATTTTGCAAAGCAGAACATGCACACATGCCTGGCGAGCAAAAGACCCCAGCAAACATAGTTAAAAAAAAAGGTGACTAAGGCAATACATCCATGCATATTAGATAACTACTCATGCAAAAAAAAAGAATGCAAGATCAGCTTGAAATACCCTATACAACATGTTGGTGTCTCGTGTTTTGATAGTTTGGCAAATCAAAAGACAATGCAACATCATAACCAATCTTTAGAGTTATAAGATCTAGTCCTCATGTTCTCAGAGAGGGATCTCTCAAAATTTTGTTTGCAAAGGTTTATCTTGTGTGCTTTGAGTGTTGGTTTTGGACTAGTTATTAAGTGCATGTGTTTATTTGTTTGTTTGTTTGGTTGGAATGACACATCAGAACATGAAAGGCCTAGGAAAGATATATAGGATAGAGAAATATCTGGTTCATTGGGCAATGGAGTCAAGAAAAGGTCATCACAAACTCATCAATGGATATGGGATATCAAAGGGCAAATCTAACTTGGCCATGGGATCCTTTTGTTTTTGGAATGAGATGAACATTAATGATTTGGGAAGAGAGGTTTAATTCTCAACAAAGGGAATTCAAAAGCATAATTTGAACAATAAAGAGCTCTTTGATAGACAGGGATAACCATAAATTCTACAAATCACACCTTTAAGAAAATAATGATTTCAAAACAACTTTTAAAATGAAATCTAAGATTCGAGGAACACCCTATTTCCTCAAAGATTTTATTTCAAATGACTTAGAAAACATAAAAGATTCACTGATAACTATAGTCATAGAAGAGGGAACACTTAACACATCTATGATTGCAACTATAAAGACCTTTGAGACAACTGTTTAAACAAGGACAAAGGGAAAGATCGGAACAGACCTCCTTGATTCACTACAAACAAGAAACTTCAAAGGGAGTGTTACACCATTTTTTGGTCATCTAACCTATCATCATTAGATGGACCCAAGTACACCATGTAAGACCACTTTTACCCTCGGTAAAATTGCCTTCACTATGTTAAATAACTTAATAAATCACATTTATTAGGTTGTTTATGGTCCAAACAGGAAACCCCAAAAGGAAATATTAAACAAACCTATATTTGTTTGATTTTCCTCATGGAATAATTAATTAAACTATAATTTAATTATTATTCCCAGTCATGTTTAACCCAAAAACAAAGAAATTAATGAGATAAACCCATAGTTATCTTATTATTTTCTAGGAATAATTATTTAAATAATATTCCTTGTTAAATATGACCAAATCAACCACCATTAATCGAATAAATCATTATTTATTTGATTATATCCCAACCACTTCCTTAAAAAGATAAATAAATCATTTATTTATTTATTTTTCACTAATCAAGGGATTTGACCCAAGTCGAACACCCTTTCCCTCCAACAAATAATAATAAAATATTCCATAGAGGTGGATCTAGATGTGATTAACATTATTTTAATCATGCACCAAGATCTAGAAGGACCAAATATTTTGTTATAAATAGGAGGGTTTTCCCCATCATTCTTCACCTTTTGTTGCCTATTAGATCACTCTGGATCTATACACTTGGTCTCATTTTTCATCATTTTCTCCCATTGAGCTTCATTTTTGCATTGGGTTTTCTACACCTACAAGAGAGAGAAAGCTTAGATCTGAAGTGTTGAGGACTACAAAGAACCCATCCCATTGAGGAGAGCTGGATACACCTTCTTGTTTTCCTCCCAGGTGCCCTGTAATATAAAAATTCTTTCAAAAAATTGTGTTCTTGTCTTGTCTGTTGGATGCATAGAGCAAACCCTTTATTTTACTGCTTAATGTCTTTCCATTTATAGATCTAGTTGTTGCAGCATTTTTATTACTAACCGCAGATCTGAAGATATTTGGCAGCCACTATTGTTGTTAGGGCTATTAGTTATGCATAGCTAAAGTGGTCCTTTTTCGTACGCTTCGACGAAGGATTCATACTAACAAATGGCGACTCCACACGGGTTTTAAATTACGACCGCTGTCGTTTTTCCTATTCCTGCATATCCAGCTACTTCAGACCCTAGGGTTTCTTTTCATCTTTTTGTTTTTCCTATTTTCATGTGGTTTTTTCCTCATAAAGCCCTCAAACATTAAAATTTCTAACTTCCGTGTGTTTCTGGCCCTATTGCGCAGGTGACCGACATCAGCCGCCGCTGAGATGACATTTTTTTTTCTGAAATCTGCCGCCGAGAGTCCCGGAAGTGCAGGTCGCACTTTTTGGCCCAAAAAGTGTGACCTCACGCCTCAGGTCGCAGAAAAAGCCCCAAAACTGCGACCGGAGCGAAAAACTGGTCAAAAACCGCGACCTGGACTTTTTTCTGCTGTTTTTCTGAGCTTTTTCTGGGTTTTTCTGAAGCTTCTGTCAGGGTTTTCCAGCCTCTATCTCAGCCCGTTTCGACTTGTTTCTGATCTGCTTTTGCTCATATAAGTGGGAACCTAGCCCCCTAGGGCTTCAGTACCCTCCACTTTTGGTGGAAGAGTTTTAGCTGTTTCAGGTGTCTGATTTTCCAGAGTTTCAGCCTTCCCTTTTTCAGATCTGATACCTCATCCTCAGATCCCTTTTAATCAGCTTTTCTTCCTTTCAAATCACCTCTTGTAGTTTTGTTTTGACCCCCCTTTAGGACCTCATCCCTATCCCTTCCGCTTTTTGCTGATTTCCCCCTTTTTCCAGCCACCTTGCCTCTGCCTCTTGGCTATGATCTGCGCCTCTTTTTAGCAGCTTTCTCCTTTAGATCCCTGTCTCTTTTGACCCTAGATCTATTGGCCTCTTTTTACGTGTGTTTTGAATAGATTTTTGCCCTCTTTTAGAGTAGTTTTGAGAGACCCACCTTTTTGGGTTCAATTGATGCATGGTTAGCTGTTAAATGTTCTGTTATTTCAGCAATCTATATTGTTCTCTGCAGATTTCTTTTCAGTTACGCAACACACTTTTTCTTGCTCTCAAAATGAAAAGGGTTTAAAAATTAAAATTAACACACACCACACACTGACCCTAAGTGAAGAAGCGCCTGGTTAACACCGCCTGGCAAAGACTCTAAAATCAATTGTCACTGCCCATTTTCTGCCCGTGACCTCACTTGATTCTGTCCCTTTCTGCCCTTGTCGGTTTCCTTCTTCCCGTCATCATTGCGCCCCCAAGGCACCTTTCCCGAAGACTTCTTGGCCTTCACCCTCAGTTTTCAGTCGATCGACCTGCTCCGTCCCATCGTCATCGAGCCAGTCCACCTCCGAGTCCGCACTCCGACTCCTCCCCTGATTCATCGGATCCTCCTTCTCCTCCTGGTTCTCCCCCTGTCACCTTCACTATGTCTGGTCCAGGGCCTAACGCTAGCGGTTCTTCCAACCCCAATGCCAGCCCTACTACTAGCGGAACCACCACAAGAACTACCTCGGCTTCACCCGTGCTCCCCTTCTTGGCAGGCCTCAGCATCCCCGATTTGGACCGGTTGATAAACGACCCTATACACCATGATGCTAGTTGGCCTGCTATGCTGACAAAGCTCCCTTCCGACATCCCAAAGTTTGAAGGTCGTGCTGGAGAAGATCCTTCAAATCATGTTCGATCTTTCCACATGTGGTGTTCATCTACCTCCATTACCAATGACTCTGTTCGTCTTAGATTGTTCCAACGCACGCCTACAGGCGAAGCTTCTAAGTGGTATGTTGATCAGCCCACTTCCTCCCATACCACCTTTGCAACTCTTGCCCGGGCTTTTTTATCTTACTTCCAGCTTCCCCTTCGTTATGACACTGGTATCGAACTCTTGACTTCCTTCAAACAAACCTCTTCGACCCGCCTTTCTACCCATGTCCAGGAATGGCGAAGAAGACGGAGCCTATGTCAATCTCCTACCTTCGAAGACCGTGTCTACATGGACTAGTTCCTTAGATCTCTCTTGTCCCCTATCGGGAAAGATGTCGCATCACATTTTCCTCAAACCGAAGAAGATGCCCTCCAAATGGCGTTAAAATATGACCTGATCTACGCTCAGACAGGTTATGATCCTACTGTCCTACCTGATCTCCCCAGACCCGATGATGCACATACACCGGGGGCACCTCATGCCGCTGACAGTATCGTTGGATCTATCTCTCATCCATCCGCTCAACCTCTCATGAGCTATGGTTTTCCTGGGGGAGGGGGCACCACTTCCTGCACTTCTCCCCCTCCCAGTAACACGCAGCCAGGATACGGCATGCCTCATCCTTTTGCCCAACCTCCTGCTTACCTCAATGTTGCCCAACCTAACCATTACCCTTATCCGCAGCCTGGTGCGCCAGCTCCTCCAACATATGCGCTTTTGCCTCCTTCTCAACCCCTGCAACAGCAGTCACCGCCCCCTCATAAGCAGGTGGATGCACAGCAGGGATTCGTGGCCACCCAACCACCTGACGGACAGGCGGCCACTTAACCTTCCCCTTCTGGTTCCCCCAACTACCAGATCCTCATGATGAACTCTGATCCACCTCTAACCGTCGACCTTAACCTTCAAACTCGGTCTTGCCAGTACCCCAAGCCTCCCACTCAGTCTGCCCTCAAGTCCCCTTCTTCCAGTTCTACAGAGCCTCTTTCGACAACCAATGGTCCCTTACATATCCCTCAACCCAAAGTTGAGGTTCATACCAAGATTCCTAAAGGACCATTACGCCGAAATGCTTCTTTTGGTCGAGCTGCTCATTCGTATAGCATAGTAGATGATTTGGCGCAATCTCCCGCTGCCATTTCCACATTGGAACTCCTCCAATCATGCCCTTCCCAAAAGAAGGCTCTGCTATCTTCCATGGGCGCTGTAGATCCTGCTGATGACCAAATGATTTTTTTCGATGCCACTCAATCGGACCATCCTCCTCTTCCTCCTTCCGTCGCCTTCCAAATCCCCGTCAAAATCCGGAACGCCAACGTGTCCCGGTGTATAATTGATGAGGGGGCATCCACCTGCGTGATGTACGCTTCGGTTTGGAAGTAACTCGGATCCCCCGAGCTGGCCCCTTCCACGATCACCCTTCGAGCGTGGGACGATCATGCCTCCCAGCCCATTGGCCTGTTTCGTAATTTTCCTATCACCCTCGCCGGTAATACTGTTTGCATTGACGTCAAGTCATAGATGCCCCGCTAGACTACAAAATTCTATTGGGGCGAAGCTACACGTTGGGGCGAAGCTACAAGTATGCTATGTCTGTTTGTCCCATCACGCGGTTTTCCGCAAGATGTCTTTCCCCCATAATGGAAAGATAGTCACCATTGACCAGTTGACATATCATGAGCCAAAATCCCAGACCTCACCTGAGACGACCATATCTTCTGTAGCCAACAAGCAAACCGTCGATTCCTTAACCAGTGTCTCCCCCGGCATTTACAAAGATTCCTCCCTGCTTGGAACCTTCCCTGGTCTTCCTCCTCCTCCTGTCTCTGACCCCAGCTCATTGAATGTTTGCATGATGCAATCATCTCAGGCTGCTCTCAAGCAACCTGCTTTGGCTAGTCAGCAACCGCGCCCTTTGCAACCTGCTCCTAGCCCTTCACCTGCAGCTGGTAGTCATGAGCCTCTTTACCCTCCTGGAATGGTTCCTCTAAGCCTTAGCCATTTAGGAGCCGTCCCCTGGCCATGCCCCCTACGGTGGAATCTAGTTTCTAGCTCCCCCACGGGGAGTGTACGGTGCCAGTCCTCAGCCACCCTCTCTCTTCCTAACTTGACACTTGGGATTCCCGTTTGTGCACCTTGATCCTCCAGGCCCCCACCTTGCTGGTCAACCCAAACCAGAATATCGCTTTGACCCGGTTCAAGCAGGTCCCGCCTTCTCCCATTGCATCGAGTGCCTCAGTCCACTTCACTTGGGAACCACCACCTCTCCTGTTGCGACCGCTTGGAGTAAGAAGGGCAAAGCTGAAGGCATCAAAGGACAAGGTTGCCACGAACAGCCTGCTCCTCCTCGGCCTCCAAGCATACCATCCAGGGTGCTTTGTGTGATGTTGTCGGTCACGCCTCCCATACCTGTCCTGAATTACTTCATCTAAAGCCCATGGTTAATGTCACGTTCCCTGAGTGCGCGGTCCCAGAAGCCTCTGTTCCTTCCACAACCACGGCCAAGAACCCCAAGACTATTCACACCAACCACCCCCGTGCTTTGTGTGATCTCCATGGCCATCACACCCATATTTGTCCCCGCCTCGAGGACTTCCGCACCTCTATTGCCACAGTCCACCAATTCGAGGCCAAGCGCAATGAGTACACCTCTCCCCTATTTGCGCATTCTACTTCAGTAGAACTACCAGACATGACTGCTCCCATTGACATTCCCCCTCTTGATGTCGAGATGACGGAGCCTTCGTCCAACATTTTCTACCTATCATCATCCGTGAGACCCTCGGGGACCATTCCATCTGAATCCTCCCTTGTTGTTTTGCTTGACCTTCCTTCAATGATCATCTTGGGCTCAACATCGGTAGATCCTTTATCTACTTACCCTTTGGTCACCCCTTGTGACGATGCACATGTGAACCTCTCTTCTCATGATGATGATTCAGGTCACTTCACCACGTCAGGTGGTCTTTCTTCCACCAGTCACCCCATCTTCTATCACGATGACGACATTATGGAAAAAATCCCCACCCCTGACTTTATCTATTCCCCCTTACATCGAACCCATGTGTTCACACCACATCCACCTTGTGGCCATTACATCGAAACCCAATGTTTGGGTAAGGGGGGACCCACATTTGAGAGACCAAGAGAAGAAATTCTCCATAACTCTCCTAGTGTATCTGGTCGTGTTGACTTTAGTACCATTATTCTTTACATTTAGAAGAATGCAAGTCCCATATCACTTCAGATCACTCTAGGGATGATACCCCTTATCGTCCCCTCATCTTACATCAGCAACCCAGTCTCTTAGACATTATTGTTGACCAACCTATAGCTTTTCTACGAGAGCATCAGTTCATTATCTCCATATCCTCTTTTTTGGATAGTGACACCAGGTATGCCAACTCGGAAACTTAAAGTCCATTTGATCCCTATATGCAGTACCAAAAGAGATTGGTAATCCTCCATTTCCTTTCTCAAACTGCATAACCATAACCAGCAAAAATAGCACACCACATCATTACAATGTGTTTAGATTCCCCTTTTTCTAAATACATTTTGGCATGATCACACCATGCTCAGGGGCACCCATGCCCCTCAACCATAACCCTCCTCACCTCGTTTTTGGAGAGGAGGCTGTCTTACCAATCGAGTGTAAAATCCCTTCCCTTCATCTGGCTGTTGAACTTATCCCTGACACCCAACCTCTAGAACAATGACTTATCATGCTTGAGCGTGCTTCTGAAGACCGTCGTGTTGCCTTGCAAACCATGGAAGTGGCCAACAAACACACCAAAGCTCAGCATGACCGAAACGTCCAGCCTCGTACCTTTCACGAAGGCGACCTTGTTCTAGTATATGACCAGGCCCACGATGTCCTTGGTCATGGGAAGTTTGACTCATTATGGCTAGGCCCTTACATCATCATTAAGGCGCTCGGTAAAGGGGCATACCTCTTAGAGGATTTCGAAGGCCATCCCCTTCCTAGTCCTCGCAACGCACTCTATCTTAAGAAATATTACCCTTAGCATTTCCCTTCTGAAATGCATGTTTTATTTTCTTTTAGATAGCCAGCATTTGTTCTTTCTTTTTCTCCTTCCCCGGACCCATTTTGTCCAAGAGGGGCCAACTCACCTCCTTAAAATCGAATTTCCTCACTTACGCCACTTGTACTTGGGGCACCATATTGCTCCCTTACTTGTCCATGTTCGTGTCGATTTTCGTCATGAGTTCCCATCTTGTACTCATGCTTCCATGGTCCCCCATTGGGGCCTTTACTGTGTGGCAGCACCATCGAGTCACCCTTGTTCAGAGCATCCAAGTTGAGTCATCATTGCATCCATGGAGTCTATACCACGTCCCTTTCCACCCCATTATCGCCCTCCATCCTTCATTGCTTGGTCTCTCTCTTGTGTCGCACATTATGACCTTCAGTCTCACTGTCCCCTATCCCTTATGATCTTGTGTCAGTCGCTGCCATGTAATCCATGCTCTTTATGCTCTAACAAGGGAAGTCGTCCATTCGCTACTCAGTCCTTCCCATTTCCACTCTCGTCATTAGTGTCAGTCTGTCCGTCGCTCTACTGTTTTCTCTCGTGCCTTAGTTGAGGATCTCTCATTGCCTCACCTATGGCAGACCTCCTTCTGTCGACATCAACATATTCATTCCAGAAGACAGGTCTAGAGGGCAGTATACCTTGGTTCCAGCTTCCACTCTTGTTCGGTGCCTCGGATTAGGCAAGGGGATCTCTCATTTCCCCTTGACTTAATTGTCTCTCCAGCTCCTTTTCAACATGATCGAGATTCGTATACTTGATGGTCGAGTGATCCAGCAGCAGCTCTTGATGATTCCCGGGTGTGTGTGAGATGTCTCAACCCTCATGAGGGGGTGGCCCTGCAGGTAGCCCCCCACATGCCCGGATGACCTATTCTTCGCAGCCTTCGATGCAGCTCCAGATTTTGATGATGTTGGCCTTAGCCACTTGCAGCACCTCTTCGATTTGCATGTATCAGTCAGATTTTGTGAGCCCTTCCCCATTTACAGGGGGCATTCGGGTTGTATTTATCTCATGTACTCAGATATTATTGTACTAGTCCTGGCTGTTATCCCAGGCACAGCATGTATGTGAGATTCCTCATTGTATTTTTATCTGGCTCATGATTATGCCAGCTGTACTCTATGGTTCGGTCCCTTGTTTACTGGACACACTATTCTTTGTACTTTGTCTCGGCGGGCATAGGTATGCCTCCCCCGCCGCCTTCAGCACAGGTACCCTCTCATAAAAAGAGACTTGTTGCACCTGCGAGTCTCGTCTCCTCAGGGTCTAGTCCTTCAGCACACTATCTACCTCACCTTCCTCCCTCTGACTTCCCTTTTTTTGTCTAGTGATTGAGTTCTTACAACGTACTTCGGTCATACGATCTGCTCCTGACACTCGCACGCTGGGGGGCAATCTGTTACACCATTTTTTGGTCATCTAACCTATCATCATTAGATGGACCCAAGTACACCATGTAAGACCAATTTTACCCTCAGTAAAATTGCCTTCACTATGTTAAATAACTTAATAAACCACATTTATTAGGTTGTTTATGGTCCAAACAGGAAACCCCAAAAGGAAATATTAAACAAACCTATATTTGTTTGATTTTCCTCATGGAATAATTAATTAAACCATAATTTAATTATTATTCCCAGTCATATTTAACCCAAAAACAAAGAAATTAATTAGATAAACCTTTATTTATCTTATTATTTTCTAGGAATAATTATTTAAATCTTATTTAGATAATATTCCTTGTTAAATATGACAAAATCACCCACAAATAATTAAATAAATCATTATTTATTTAATTATCCTTCAACCACTTCCTTAAAAAGATAAATAAATCATTTATTTATTTATTATTAACAAATAAAGGGATTTGACCCAAGTCGAATACTTTTTCCCTCCAACAAATATAATAAAATATTCCATAAAAGGTGGATCTAGATTTGGTTAACATTATTTTAATCATGCACCAAGATCTAGAATGACCCAATATTTTGTTATAAATAGGAGGGTTTTCCCCATCATTCTTTACCTTTTGTTGCCTACTAGATCACTCTGGATCTATACACTTGGTCTCATTTCTATCATTTTCTCCCATTGAGCTCTACTTTCTGCATTGGGTTTTCTACATCTACAAGAGAGAGAAAGCTTAGATCTGAAGTGCTGAGGACTACAAAGAACCCATCCCATTGAGGAGATCTGGATACACCTTCTTGTTTTCCTCCCAGGTGCCCTGTAATATAAAATTCTTTCAAAAAATCGTGTTCTTGTCTTGTCTGTTGGATGCATAGAGCAAACCCTTTACTTTACTGCTTAATGTCTTTCCATTTATAGATCTATTTGTTGCAGCATTTTAATCACTAATCGCAGATCTGAAGATGTTTGGCAGCCTCTATTGTTGTTAGGGCTATTAGTTATGCGTAGCTAAAATGGTTCTTTTTCGTACACCTCGACGAAGAATTCATACTAACAAAGGGATTTGACCCAAGTCAAATACTTTTTCCCTCCAACAAATATAATAAAATATTCCATAAAAGGTGGATCTAGATTTGGTTAATGTTATTTTAATCATACACCAAGATCTAGAATGACCCAATATTTTGTTATAAATAGGAGGGTTTTTCGTACCATTCTTCACCTTTTTTTTCCTATTAGATCACTCTGGATCTAAACTCTTGGTCTGACTTTGAGCCATTATCATTGTCATATTTTTCATCATTTGTTGTGTGAGCTCCCTTTGAGTTCTACCTTTGTCTGGGTTTTCTACGCCAACAGGAGAGAGAAATGTTAGATCTGAAGTGTTGAGGACTTCCAAGAACCCATCCCATTGAGGAGAACTGGAAACACCTTCTTGTTTTCCTCCCAGGTGCCCTTAATACAAAAATTCTTTCAAAAAATATTGTTCTTGTCTTGTCTATTGGATATATGGAGAAAAACCTTATTTTTACTGCTTAATGTCTCTTTATGCGTAGATCTGGTTTTCTGCAGCACTTGTCTTGATCAACTAACTACAGATCTCAAGATATTGGCAGCCATCTTTGATGTTAGGGCTATAAGTTATGCGTAGCTAAAGTGGTCTTTTTTCGTACACTTTGACAAAATATTCATACTAACAACTCGCGACTCCACACGGGTTTTCAATTACGACCGCTATCGTTTTTCATATTCCTGCATATCCAGCTACTTCCGACCCTAGGGTTTCTTTTCAGCTTTTTGTTTTTCCTATTTTTATGTTTTTTTTCTCACATAAAACCCTAAAACATTAAAATTTCTAACTTTCGCGTGTTTCTGGCCCTATTGCGCAGGTGACAGACATCAGCCGCAACTGAGACGACAACTTTTTTGGAAATCTGCCGTCGGGATACTCGGAACTTTAGGTCGCACTTTTCAGCCCAGAACCTGTGACCTGGACTCCAGGTCGCACTTTTCAGCCCATTATCTGCGACCTGCATAGAAAACATGTCAAAACCTGCGACCTGCCAGTTTTTTTGCTCTTTTTCTGCAATTTTTCTGGGTTTTTCTGAAGCTTCTGTCAGGGTTTTCCAGCCTCTGTCTCAACCCGTTTGGACCTGTTTCTGATATGTTTTGCTCATCTAAGTGGGAAAATTGCCCCTAGGGCTTTAGTACCCTCCACTTTTGGTGGAAGAGTCTTAACTATTTCAGGTGTCTGCCTTTTTTCAGAGTTTCAACTGCCCCTTTTTCAGATCTGATACCTCCTTTTCCGATCCCTTTTAATCAGCTCTTCCTCCTTTCGAAACACCTCCTGAAGTTTTGTTTGGATCTACCTTTAGGGCCTCCTCCTTGTCCCTTCTGCTTTTTGCTGATTTCCTCATTTTTTCCAGCCACCTTGCCTCTGCCTCTTGGTTGTGTTCTGCACCTCTTTTCAGCAGATTTCTCCTCTAGATCCCTATCCCTTTCGACCCTAGATATATTGGCCTCTTTTTAGTGTGTTTTGACTAGATTTTTACCCTCTGTTAGACTAGTTTTGAGAGACCCGCCTTTTTGGGTTAGATCGATGCATTGTTAGCTGTTAATTTTCTGTTATTTCAGCATTATATACTTTTCTCTGCAGATTTATTTTCAGTTACGCAGCACACTTTTTATTTTTCTCTCAAAACGTCAGGGTTTATAAATTAAAATTAACGCACGCCACACACTCACCCTAAGCGAAGAAGAGCCTGGTTCACACCGCCAGGAAAAGAATTTAAAACATTGTAAAATAAATTAACACTGCACCTTTTATGCCCTTGTTTCGACATTGTAATCACTTGATTCTGCACCTCCCTACCCTTGTTGGTTGTTCTTCTTCCCCTTGTGTCGTGTTTGTGTTGTCATCATTGCGCCCCCAAGGCGCACCTCCCGGAGACTTCTTGGCCTTCACCCTCAGTTTCTGGTCGGTCGACCTACTCCGTCCCACCGTCGTCGAGTTAGTCCTCCTCCGAGTCCGCACTCCAACTCCCCTTTTGATTCATTGGGTTCTCCTTTTACTTCTGGTTCTCCCCCTGTCACCTTCACTATGTCCGGTCCAGGGCCTAACGCTAGTGGGAATCCCGGCCCTAATGCCGGGACTACTACTAGCGGAACCGCCACAGGAGCTACCTCGGCTGCACCCTTGCTCCCTTACATGGCAGGCCTCAGCCTCCCCGATTTCAATCAGTTGATCAATGACCCTATCCGCCATGATGTTGGTTGGCCTGCTATGCCAACCAAGCTCCCCTCCGACATCCCCAAGTTCGAAGGCCTTGCTGGAGAAGATCCAACCAACCATGTCCGATCTTTCCACATGTGGTGTTCCTCCAATTCCATCACCGATGATTCCATCCATCTTCGGTTGTTCCAACGCATGCTTACAGGGGAAGCTTCTAAATGGTATGCTGACCAGACCACCTCTTCCCATACCACCTTTGCGACCATTGCCCAAGCCTTTTTATCTTATTTCCAGCTCCCTCTCTGATACGACACTGGTACAGAGCTTTTGACTTCTTGCCGTCAATCCTCTTCGACCCGCCTTTCCACTCATGTCCAAGACTGGTGGAGAAGACGAAGCTTATGTTGAGCACCCACCTTCAAAGATCGGGTTTACATGGACTGGTTCCTTCGCACTCTCTTACCTCCCATCGGTAAAGATGTCGCCTCCCATTTCCCTCAAACCGAAGAAGCCACCCTCCAAATAGCCTTGAAGTATGACCTGATCTACGCTCAGTCTGGTTATGTTTATACCATCCTTCCTGACCTCCCCAGGCCTGGTGGCGCTAACGCCTCGGGGGCATCTCATTCTGCCGATGGTATCGTTGGAGCCCTTTCTCATCCGTATGCCCAACCTCCTATGGGCTATGGTCTCCTACCGGGAGGGGCCAGCACCTCTAGCACTTTTCCCCCTCCAGGTAGCATGTATCCAGGATACGGCATGCCTCCTCCTTTTTCCCAACCTCCTACTTACCTCAATGTTGCCCAACCTAACCATTATCCTTATCCACAGCCTGGTGTTCCATCTCCTCCAGCATTTGCACTTCCACCCCCCTTGCCTTCTCAACCCCAGCAACAGCACCTATAGCCCCCTCTAGGGCAAGTGTTTGCACAGCAGGGCGCGACTAATCCCCCTTCCTCTAAAAGAAGGCGGCAAGGCAATCAAAATCCATCTGCCCCTGGTACTCGTGGACCCAATCCTCAAGGTACTGACCCTAACACTGCTAACCAACAATAGGGTACTCATCCCAAGCCGGACAGGCCTCTTCGCACAAATAAGCCTTGTTCGTGTTGCGGTGTTTACGGTCATTACACTTATGATTGTCCCCTTCTACCACAGATGCAGCAGATGTGGGAGTCTCGAGCCACTTTTCAAGGACAACATGCCTCCCCTCATGCTCCCCCTAATGTGGCCTCTACTCAACCAGCTGTGGTTACCGATCCTTTCCCTCAACAAGGATTCGTGGCTGCCCACCCACCTGACGGACAGGTCGCCACTCAAAATTTCCCTTCTGGTTCCTCCAATTACCAGATCCTCATGATGAACTCTGATCCATCTCCAACCGTCGACCTTCACCTTCAAACTTGGTCTCACCAGTACCCCAAGCCTCCCGCTCAGTCTACCTATGAGTCCCCTTCTTCAGGTTCTACAGAGCCTCTTTCGACATCCAATGGTCCCTTACATATCCCTCAACCCAAAGTTGAGGTCCATTCCAAGATTCCTAAGGGACCATTACGCCGAAATGCTGCTCCTAGTCAAGCTGCTCATTCGTATAGCATAGTAGATGATTTGGCGCAGTCTCCTACTACCATCTCCACATTGGAACTTCTCCAGTCGTGCCCTTCCCAAAATAAGGCTCTACTATCTGCCATGGGTGCTGTGGATCCTGCTGATGACCAAATGATTGTTTTTGACACTCATCAATTAGAACATCCCCCTCTTCCTGCTTCCGTCGCCTTCCAAATCCCAGTCAAAATCCGGAACGCTAACATTTCTCGGTGTATAATTGATGAGGGGGCATCCACCTGTGTGATGTCAGATTCGGTTTGGAAGCAACTTGGATCTCCTGAGTTGGCCCCTTCCACGATCACCCTTCAAGCGTGGGATGGCCACGCCTCCCAACCCATTGGCCTCTTCTGTAATTGTCCTATCACTCTTGCGGGCAAGACTGTTTGCGTCGACGTCGAAGTCATCGACGCCCCTCTAGATTACAACATTCTATTGGGGTGAAGTTACACCTATGCCATGTCTGCTGTCCCATCCACGGTTTTTCGCAAGATGTCTTTTCCTCACAACGAAAAGATAGTCACCATCGACCAGTGGACTTATCATGAGCCAAAGTCTCAGACCTCTCCTGAGACGACCATCTCTTCTGTAGCCAATAAGAAAACTGTCAATTCCTTGACCAGTGTCTCTCCCGGCGTCTACAAAGACTCCTCTTTGCTTGGAACTTTCCCTGGTCTCCCTCCTCCTCCTATCTCTGATCCCAGCTTATCGAATGTTTGCATGATGCAATCGTCTCGGGCTGCCCTTAAGCGACCCACTTCGGCTAGTCAGCAACCTCAGACTCAACCTCGCCCACCGCAACCCGCTCCTAGCCATTCATCCCAACTAGCCGGACCTCCTCCTTCTGGCCCCTCTCCTACAGCTAGTATTCATGAACCCCTCTATCCCTCTGGATCGGTTCCTCAGGCCTTAGCCACCTCGGAGTTGTTCCGCCCGGCCATTACCCCTCCGATCAGATACCGTTATTCATTCCACCCCCTGGAGTGTACTCGGTACCTGTTATGGCTACCCTCTCTCTCCCCAACCTGACCCTGGGTATACCCGTCTGGTACCTTGACCCTCCAATGGCTACCCCACCCGGTCACCCCAAACCCTACCTTGCTTTGACCCCGGGTCAACCGGTCCCCATCACTTCTCCCGCTCCCACGGTGCCTCACACACTGCAGGCAGCGCCATCTCCTATTGAGACGATCTCTAGAAAAGGGGGCAAAGCTCACACCAAAGCCAATAAAGACCAAGCCGCCCCGACAAACCCTACCCCTCCTCGACCGCCCAAGTGCGCTATCCAGTGCGCTTTGTGTGATATTGTCGGTCACGCCACCCATACGTGTCCTGAATTGCCACATCTCAAGACCATGGTGGACGAGACGTTTTCGGAATCTAATATCCCTGAAGTCTACGTCACTATCCTTGATTCTATCCCGAAACTCAAAACCCTGCGCACAAATCACCCTTGTGCTTTGTGCGATTTCCATGGCCATTACACCCACCTCTGTCCCCACCTTGACGAGTATCGTTCCTCCTTAGACACGTACCGCCAATTCAAGGCTACGCATGACAAGATGCCTTCTCACCTGTTTGCGAGTTCTACTCCGGCAGGACCAGAGGATCTTCCTACTCCCATCCACATTCCCCCTCCAGCTGTTGAAACAATAGAGCCTTCAAACACCATCTTTTACTTATCATCATCCTTGAGAGATGATTCGCCTACCCTCCTACCTGCGGACACTCTTGGCTCCACCTCAGTAGACCTTGGATCTGCTGATGTTGCCCATATGAGCCCTTCTCCACAAGATGACCAGTCAGGTACTGCTACATCATCAGGTGATCCTCCTTCCTCCTGTCTTCCCATCTTGCAGTCAGATGAAGACATTATGGAAGCCATGACTGACCCTGACTTTCTGTGGGATGATATGCACCATCGCACATACTTCCTCCCACAGCAGTCCCATGACCAATATGCTGTGGAAACCAAAGACTTCATTCCCAATGCAGTCGATTGGTTCAAAAATCCCATCCCTGCACCTGATGCTTTCGAAGAAGGAAACATGGCCAATATTTCTCCTACCATTAAAATTGACATTTCGGTCAAACCAGGAATTGAAGAATATATCACCTTGGGCGCCCAATGCACCCCGGAAGAAATTGAAGCTTATACTAAGCTTTTCAAAGAATTCCGCGATATTTTCGCCTGGTCCTACTCCGAAATGCCCGGACTGGATCCCGCCATCGTCGAACACCATATCGACACATGGCTCGATGCCAACCCAGTCCGTTAAAAGTTGAGACCCATTAATCCTTCCAGACGTGATGCTATCAAAGCCGAAATCGATAAGCTCAAGCAGGTTGGTTTCATTTATCCCATTGAATACACCACTTGGGTGTCCAACTCAGTTCCCGTCCTCAAGAAACAAGGCACCATCCGTGTCTGCACGGACTTTCACGACTTGAACAAAGCTTGTCCCAAAGACAACTTCCCCACACCTTTTATTGACCAAATCATTGACGAGTGTGTGGGGCATGAGGTTCTATCCTTTATGGATGGTTTCTATGGATACAACCAAATCGTTATCCGTCTTGCTGATCAACTTAAAACCGCGTTCATCAGTCCATGGGGAACTTTCGCTTACCGGGTCATGCCATTCGGCCTTAAAAACGTCGGCGCCACTTTTCAACGGGCCATATCTTATTGTTTCCATGACTTAGCTCATATTATCCTTGCTTATTTGGACGACCTCACTATGCGTTCTAAGCATCGGGCACAGCACCTCCATGATCTGCGTACCGTCTTCCTCCGATGTCGCAAGTATAATATCCGCCTTAACCCATTGAAATGTGTCTTCTGCGTTCCTGTCGGCCGCCTCCTAGGCTTCATAGTGTCTAAGGACGGTATCACTCTTGACCCTTTGAAAGTTCAAGCCATTCTTGAACTTCCCATTCCTTGTACCTTACGCCAGCTACAGATTCTCCAAGGCAAAGCTAATTTTCTTCGCTGGTTCGTTCCTGACTATGCCACCACCGCGCATGGGTTCCTTAGACTCCTCAGATCCAACATCCCATTTGTTTGGGATACCTACGTTCATGAGTCTTTTGATGCCCTCAAGAAGGCTCTCACATCTGCTCCCTTGATCCGTCCTCCTGAATTTGATAGGGACTTCATCCTGTACATCTCTGCTTCCACCTATTCGGTCGCTGGAGTTCTAATCCAGGAAGCTGACAACGGTATCGAACATGTGATCTATTACGTCAGTAAGAACCTCGTAGGCCCTCCTGTTTCCTACTCACATGAAGAAAAGTTAGCGCTGGCTGTCGTGTTCTCAGTCCAAAAAATTCGTCATTACATCCTCATGCATTCCACCAAGGTTGTGACTAATTCCAACCCCATGGCTTTCCTATTGAGTCGCCGCATCCTCACTGGGAAGTACGCCCGTTGGGTCGTCATCCTTCAGGAATTCGACCTCGAATTTTTCACACCAAAAATTAAGAAAGGTTTAGCCCTTGCTGAACTCATTTCTGAATTACCTACCGGAACACAAGACCCTCCAGTTAATGATGATTTTCCTGATGAACACTTATTTGCCATTACTTCGGACGATTCTTGGTACGGTGATATTCTTACTTACTTGCGAACCCAAAAGTTCGCCCTCCACCTTGATTGTGAGGCTCGACGACGTATCCGACACCAGGCTCCCCACTACCTTCTTATTGGTGACGACCTCTATCGTCGCGGTATAGATACTGTCCTTCGTCATTGTCTCACACATGCTGAAGCTGAACAGGTCCTCAATGCCTGCCATAGCGGTGCTTGCGGTGGCCACCTCTCCGGTCTTGCTACTGCCCAGAAAGTCATGCACGCTGGGTATTTTTGGCCTTCCCTCTTCACTGATTGCATTGAGGCAGTCAAACACTATCCCAATTGCCAAAATTTCTCCCCTAAGGCATGAGCTCCCCCAGCTCCTCTCCATCCTGTCATCACAACTGGTCCCTTTTGTAAATGGGCCATCGACTTTATGGAGTGTCGACCTCCATCCATTGGTAACCATAAGTATATCATTGTGGTGGTTGACTATTTCACCAAATGGGCCGAGGCTATGCCCACATTTAACAATACGGCCGCTACCGCCGCCCTCTTTTTCTTTAACCACGTTATCACTCGATTCGGAGTTCCGAAACAACTGGTCTCTGACCACGGCCGAAATTTTGAAGATGAGATATGGCGTGAGCTATCCTCACTGTTGGGTTTTGAGCACCAATATTCCTCCTCCTATTACCCCCAAGGTAATGGCCAAGTTGAAGCAGTCAAAAAAATCCTCAAGACCATGTTTCAACGAACGGTGAATAAGCACAAAACCAACTGGCATCTTATGCTCTTCCCTGCTTTGTGGGCCTATCGGACTTCTGTTAAAACCGCCACCGGGTTTACTCCTTTCCACCTTGTTTTCGGAGAGGAGGCAGTTTTACTGATCGAGTGTGAAATTCCTTCCCTTCATCTGGCCGTTGAACTTCTCCCTATTACCCAACCCCTAGAACAATGACTTATCATGCTTGAGCACGCCTCTGAAGACCATCGTTTTGCGTTGCAAACCATTGAAGCGGCTAAAAAGCACACCAAAGCTCAGTATGACCGAAAAGTCCACCCTCGTACTTTTCACGAAGGCGACCTTGTTCTAGTATATGACTAGGCCAATGATGTCCTCAGTCACGGGAAGTTTGACTCATTATGGCTAGGCCCTTACATCATCAGTAAGGATCTTGGTAAGGGGGCATACCTCTTAGAGGACTTCGAAGGCAACCCCCTTCCTAATCCTCGCAATGCACTCTATCTTAAGAAATATTACCCTTAGCATTTCCCTCTCGGAATGCATGTTTTATTTTCTTTTAGATAGCCAGCATATTTGTGTTTTCATACTTTGATTCTTCGCCAGGACATACTTGGTCCAAGAAGGGTCACTTCACTCAAAATCGAATTTCCTCACTTACAACACTTGTACTTAGGGCACCACTTTGCCTCCATAATTTTCCATGTTCGTGTTGATTTTCGTCATGAGATACCACCTTGTACTCATGTTTCCATGGTCCCCCATGGGGACCTTTACTATGTGGCAGCACCATCGATTCGCCCTTGTTTAGAGCATCCAAGTTGAGTCATCATTGCATTCATGGAGTCTATCCCGAGTCCCTTTGTACCCCGCTATAGTCCTCCATCCTTCATTGCTTGGTCTCTCTCTTGTGTCGCACATTATGGCCATCAGTCCCACTGTCCCCTATCCCTTATGATACTGTGTCAGTCGCTGCCATGTCATTCATGTCCTTTATGCTCTAGTAAGTGAAGTCGTCCATTTTATACTCAGTCCCCTCCATTCCATCATCATCATTGGTATTAGTCTGTCAGTCGCTCTACTATTTTCTCTCGTGCCTTAGTTGAGGATCTCTCATTGCCTCACCTATGGCAGACCTCCTTCTATCGACATTAGCTCCTTCATTCCAGAAGACAGGTCTAGAGGGCGGTGTACCTTGGTTCCAGCTTCCACTCTTGTTCGGTGCCTCGGATCAGGCAAAGGGATCTCTCATCTCCCTTTGACTTGATTGTTTCTCCACTCCAGCTCCTTTCAGCATGATCGAGATCCGTATGCTTGATGGTTCAGTGATGCAGCAGTAGCTTTTGGTGATTCCCGAGTGTGTGTGAGATGTCTCAGCCCTCATGAGGGGGTGGCCCTACAGGTAGCCCCCCACACGCCCGGATGACGTCTTCATTGCAGCCTTCGATGCAGCTCCATATATTTGATGATGTAGGCCTTATCCGCTTGCAGCACATCTTTGATTTGCATGTATTAGTCAGATTTTGTGAGCCCTTCCCCGCTTATAGGGGGCATTTGGGTTGTATTTGTATCTCATGTACTCATATATTATTGTATAAGTCCTGGCTGTTATCCCAGGCACAACATGTATATGGGATCCCTCATTGTATTTTTATTTGGCTCATGTTTATGTCGGATGTACTTTATGGTTCGGTCCCTTGTTTACTGGACACACTATTCTTTTTTACTTTTTCTCAGCGGGCATAGGTATGCCTCCCCCGCCGCCTTTAGCACAAGTACCCTCTCATAAAAAGAGACTTTTTGCACCTGCAAGTCTCGTCTCCTCAGGGCCTAGTTCTTTAGCACATTAGTCTACCTTACATTTCTCTCTCTGACTTCCCTTTTGATGTCTGGTGATTGAGTTCTTACAACGTACTTCGGTCATACGATTTTCTCCTAACACTCGCATGCTGGGGGGCAATATGTTACACCATTTTTTGGTCATCTAACCTACTATCATTAGATGGACCCAAGTACACCATGTAAGACCAATTTTACCCTAAGTAAAATTTCCTTCACTATGTGAAATAACTTAATAAAACACATTTATTAGGTTGTTTATGGTCTAAACAGGAAACCCCAAAAGGAAATATTAAACAAACCTATATTTGTTTGATTTTCCTCAAGGAATGATCAATTGAACAATAATTTAATTATTATTCCTGGTCATGTTTAACCCAAAACAAAGAAATTAATTAGATAAATCTTTATTTGTCTTATTATTTTCTAGGAATAATTATTTAAATCTTATTTAAATAATATTCCTTATTAAATATGACTAAATCACCCATAAATAATTAAATAAATCATTATTTATTTGATTATCTTTCAACCACTTCCTTAAAATGATAAATAAATCATTTATTTATTTATTATTTACAAATAAAGGGATTTGACCCAAGTCAAATACTTTTTCCCTCCAACGAATATAATAAAATATTCCATAAAAGGTGGATCTAGATTTGGTTAATGTTATTTTAATCATGCACCAAGATCTAGAATGACCCAATATTTTGTTATAAATAGGAGGGTTTTTCCTATCATTCTTCACCTTTTGTTGCCTATTAGATCACTCTGGATCTAAACTCTTGGTATGACTTTGAGCCATTATCATTGTCATATTTTTCATCATTTGCTGTGTGAGCTCCCTTTGAGTTCTACCTTTGTCTGGGTTTTCTACACCAACAGGAGAGAGAAATGCTAGATCTGAAGTGCTGAGGACTTCCAAGAACCCATCCCATTGAGGAGAACTAGAAACACCTTCTTGTTTTCCTCCCAGGTGCCCTTAATACAAAAATTCTTTCAAAAAATATTGTTCTTGTCTTGTCTATTGGATATATGGAGCAAAACCTTATTTTTACTGCTTAATGTCTCTTTATGCGTAGATCTGGTTTTCTGCAGCACTTGTCTTGATCAACTAACTACAGATCTGAAGATATTGGCAGCCATATTTGATGTTAGGGCTATAAGTTATGCGTAGCTAAAGTGGTCTTTTTTCGTACATTTCGACAAAAAATTCATACTAACAGATTTGTCCTTTAACCTCTAATTTATCTTTAGACCGGGATTTTCCTTTTGCTTAACTCTGCTTTCTCGGTTTGATTCCTTTAATCTACTATTATATTTAATTTCTCTTTTAACCTTCTGTCATCTGTGCTTTGTCTTTAAATCTGTCTTCTAATCGTGCTTTTACTTTTAACCTTTGATTGATATCTTATTCCTTTAACTTCTAACTTTCACTGTGAAATCTTTGACTGTGTTCTTTGTTTGCTTTTCATTTCTACCTACCACTTTAAAATTTCTTATTTTTACTATACCCTACTCTTTGAAGATAAATTTCTTCTTGTGGAGCCAATGTATGATCCTGATTGATTGTGGTTCGTGGCTGTCTGGGAAATGGAGGTTTTTAGCCTTATGCATTTGTTTATGGCTTATCAAGTCTTCAAAAGAGATGCAAGAGTTAATTCAGGGGATGGGGCTTATCGAAAAGGCATAGGGCTTTGAATAATTCAAAAGGGGTCAATGGTTTTGCCGTGGACGAGAAGGTGGTTTCGGGGTTTATCACCTGGTGCATGGGTGGTAAATGGTATTGGGCGGAGGGATGTGATAGAATGGAGAGGGGACATGTGGACGGGAGGAAAGGTGGTAATACCACCCATTTTGTAAGCTTCGAAGGCTTTTAACCCTTGAGCATTAGTATTGCGATATGGGGCATGGGCTAGGGGGAGGGGGGGGGGGGGGTGGGTGAGATCTAACTACGGTCAGGAGAGAATGGGTTGTGGGTTAGTTAGAAGGTGGGTCTCAGGTTTTTAAACACGAGGTCAGGTTTAAACATAATGTGGGGTTTTTTATAAAGCGCGGCTTGGGGTAGGTTAAGGTGGGGGCGCTTAACGTATAGCGGTGGGCCATGGTTATATGGGAGTGGGGAAATGAAGGTTTAGAACGGGGGCTTAATAAAAAGGAGCTGGGGTGTTTTGAACATAGAAGGATCGGGTATTTAAAATAAGAGAGAGATTTATTTTAAATATTGGGGCCTGAAAAATTAAAATGAATAAAATTTAGTTTTAAAACAATGTAAAAAGAGGTTTTTACATTGTTTTGAAGGAAAAGAGGGGAAAGGGTGAAATGGAGGAGTCAAATGGGGCTTTTAGCAATGGGAATCGGGTTTTAGGTAGGGGAAAGGGAAAATGAGGGGTTTTGAGGTTAAAACCCAGGTTTTTTAGAGCTTGAGGGTATTGAAAGAGGCAAAATGAGAGATAATGGATAGGTAAAAAGAAGATAATGAAGGAAAAAAGATTTATGAAAATAAAATGATAGCCAGGGAATGTTTATTTTCAAAATTTTGTATAAAATATATAGTCATCTAGTGATATTGTATAATAAAGGAGGATAATAGTGGCTCCAGCTGGGGAGGGAAGCTCCTTTAGGAGGTGTCAAGAACCTCAGATTTTAGATCTCTGGATTTTGTAGATCAGTGCCTTATGTACTTGGCTAATTTTCCAATTTGTAATGCTGATCTGCTAAAAAATTTTGTGACTGTGATCTTTAAACATTGAAAAACCATGCTTTCCACAAAAAAATTCTACCTACCCATCATTCTATTCTAACATTTTTTCTTCATTTTTGGAGGTGAAGTTAGACTTGCAAACCTTGACATCATTTTTCTTTTGAAAACAAAAACTATCTATTTCTAAACTTATAACTTTCGAAGGCTCATATTAAACTAATGAGCTCTTTTATTCTCTACCTAATTTACTTATCTATCAAGATTAAACAGTTTGACAGATTTTCATTCACTAACTATCAACATGAAAATTTTAAAGCATGAATAAATCAAGATTAAGTATTTTGATCATCATGCATTGTGGCATTTTGGACACGTTGCACACAATATTATTTTGCAAAAAGTAAAACTAAACTGAGGGTTTTGTTCTTGAATCTTTAATTTATCATTCATCCCTATTTTTCCTTATTGGTTTCAGATTTAAGCTTTGGAGCCAATGTATTTTTCTACCTATCTACTGATAAACCAAGTTTAAACAGTTTGGAAAATATTCATTTCTAACTTATCAGCAAAAATTCAAAATTTTTTCAATCATGATTTGGCTATATGATTGAACAAGACTTCTTTTTCAAAGTAGTGTCATTTGGACTTGCACACTTTCAGAATTCTTATTATTATTATTTTTTGGTATGGGGCTTTACCTTTTTTTCTTTTTATCTGCCCTCTTTTCTTCTTTTTGTTTCTTTTTTAGATTATTTTTCTGAGATTTTTGTTTTAGAAATGTTATATACAATGAAGAAAACTTTAAACTAAATTTGAAAGATGCTCAGAGTACTGAGCTTATTTGCACACCTGCCTTTCCTATTCTAACTTGGAGATTGTATATACAGTAGGTGAACTCTTTTATCTAATGAAACCAATCAAGTAAATGAATATATGATTGATTTTTGTTCAACCCTTTGGGTATGCTGAAAAAATAAAAGGCCACCCCCATCTCACCTGCTCTTGAACAATAGTGCTCAAGATATTCTTTAAATTCTGCAACAAACCCTTCCTGACATAACATGTTCCTTCTTTAGATGTCTCCAAGAAAGCAACAAAGGAATCTTGGAATAATACCTAACCCTAAGGATTTGAACAATAAGCTTCATCCAAGACTTCTCTTTGTTCGACTTTGTTGCGCTTGAGATTCTTTTGAGAAATAAATTCTTCCTCTTTTGCATGATCATCTATCTTGGCAGCCTCATAATATACTTCTAGGTTGTCTTCTAGCAAACCTGATATGCTTTGATTGAGTGGGTTGAATTCTATCTTAAAGCCATCATTCTGATGAGTAGGAGAATTATCTGGTAATAGGTCTTCTTGAAAAGGCAGTACAACATCAGTATCATTTTTTTCTATAGTTTCTGCATGAGAAAAGGCTTCAGTGGATAAGTCAGCACTAGAACAAGCATAAGTATCTTCTTTACATAAAAATTTGGAGGCTGATTGTATGTTTAGGATCTGATTGATTTCCTCTTCTATTAAGGGAGGAGGCATTCTATGTTTTCTTTGGGTAGAACCAAATTTTTTCTCTTTCTCATTTGAATGATCATAAGGCTGAATGTCTTCTTGAGCCTCACACTAAAGAGCTAATGGATCATCATTTGTCCCTTCAGAGAGATCTTGTGGATATTATTTTATTTCCTGATTGCTTTCATTCTTGACCAACTTCTCTTGGTTATCATGACAGTTTAATTGAGCATGAAATTCATAAACTGCCTCTAATAGATCCTCAGGATGCCAATTTCCCAAATATTCATCAATATTTATAAGGTATTGTATGAGATCTTCAGACTGATGACAAAATTTTTTAGCTAATGATAAAGATGGAGAATTTTCTTTAAAATGCTCATTAAACACTTTGTGGAACTCCTTTAAAGAAAAAAAACTACCATGATTTAGACCTTCATACAATTCTCTTGCTTTCCCTTCTAATGTCAGCATGAAAATTTTCATGATGCAGTCCTCATGCCATTTAAATTTTAATTTCCATGTGTGTATATGAAATTTAATGAGATGTAACAAGGGGTCATCAAATTTTTCATCCTGAAACATAGGCAGGTTTGTGTCTCAATTTATCCGAGGCATTTTTTGTGGGAATATAGGAACGTGATCTCTGTTCATTGGAGCATACCTGCGTTGTATCCTGGAATCCATCTTTGTCAATTAGTAAGAGGAGAAGGGTCACTTCATCTTCACAACTAGTCTAGAGTCTTCTACTAGTGGAGTCTTTAGGCCTGCTGAGAGCTATGGAGTCACGAGGTGGATGATTTTTAACTATATTTAGCCTGGCTGTTGTCCACCATCAGCAACCAGATACGAGTCTTGGCTAACACTTGATTCATCTAAGTTTGAAAAGGGGTTTTCCGAGTTCTTGAGGAAATAATAGGCTTTTAATAACTCAGTCCCCAAACTATGTTGGCTCCCCGTGATTTGCACGATTGGCAAGAACAACTCTACAGGGAACCACATCAGACTACTTTGGAGTCCAAGGACCTAGCCTTCCTAGACTCAAAGAGGGCGCTCTTTATGTTTGTGATGAAAATGACATATCTTTATGCTTATGTTTTCTAATTTTAGGTTAGTTATGAAGTTCTAGGACTGTTTGTTTCAGTTGAATAGATAGACTGGGAGAGGCATTAATCCATTGGGCTATGGAGTCATAAAAGGTTTTAATTGCACATCAACTCTGCAAGGGTTTTCATAGAGAAAGCTAACTATATCAAGTGGATCTTTTAGATTAGATGAAATATGAAATGACAACAAGTTGTGAAATCAGTAAAACTAAAGGGAAATTAAGAATCATTTAACTATAATTCAACAAGGGAGGCCTTTAAGATAATCGTTTAAGAAGAACTAAAGAGTAGGGAAAACCATAAATTCCTTTAGATAAACTCTACTAAGTGAACCTTAAGACAAAAATCCAATAATCGTAGAGAGCAGGACACCCCTGAATTCTATTGCTATTACTTTCAGGCAAAGAAAAAATTCAAGATAACAGTCAGTGAAACTAAAGAGCAGGACGCCCCTAAATTATTTAATCAAACTTCAAAGAATGCCTTTAAAGTAACAGTTTAAGAAAAACCAAAGAGCAGGGCAAACCATAAATTCCTTTGGCCAGACTCTACTAAGTAAAATTCAAGGCAAAAAGCTAGGTGGGACTAAAGAGTAGGACACCCATGAATTCTCTAATCAGACCTTGCAGAAGAAAACATTAAGATGAAAGAAGAAGACAAAATTAAGGTGCTAAGACAACATATCTTAATTTAAAATTTATGTTCTTTTATCAGGGAGATGATGTACAATATGGAAAACATAAGGGAAACATTGAAAAAGAAGGATAACATCACCATTAACATAGCTCAAGAATCGTGTGAATGTGCTTGTATTAATTATTTCCAAAACAATTGCAATATTCCAGTGTAATAATCTTTGCAACTCGGAGTCTGATCAACCATCATAGCAATCAAACCAGCAACCAACAACCAACCAACCCCAAAAAAATGAATAATACATGAAGTATTTATGTATAGATGAGGAGGTGATCCTATTCTAGGGTTTCAGGCTATAGTTATTACAGAGTAAATGTAGTCTTGACCTTTGAGACCATGCAAGGCTCAAGGAAAAATATCAGAGAATAATTTGTTGTAATAATAACTTTTAACTTAACCGTTGAGCTAACTTTAGGATATTTTTGACTTTTTGGCTTTTCATTAACTTTTACAATAACTATTGAGCTACTGAAAATATCTTTGACTGCTTTATTAGTTGTAGCTTCTTTTATTGAAGTGAATTTAGGCTGTAGGTGGCAAATATGATATGAAGGAGTAATTGTTGAGCGCCTTAGTCATCTTGGCTCTCTTTTCTTCATTGATTTGTCTTTGATTTGTCCTTTAACCTCTGATTTATCTTTAGACAGGGATTTGCATTTTCTTAACTCATCTTTCTTTGTTTGATTCCTTTAATCTGCTATTATCTTTAATCTCTCTTTTAACCTTCTGTCATCTGTGATTTGTCTTTAACTCTGTCTGCTAATCCCGATTTTACTTTTAAACTTTGATTGATCTCTTATTCCTTTAACTTCTAACTGTCAAGGTGAACTCTTTGACTGTGTTCTTCATTTTCTTTTCATCTCGGCCTGTCAGTGTATAATTTCTTCTTTTTACCGTACACTACTCTTTGAAGAGAATTTGTTGCTTCTGGAGCCAATGTATGATCCTGATTGGTCGTGGTTCATGGTTGTCTTCAATCTTCTGGCACCCCTGGTCCTTTAAACGAGTAAGGCTTTCTGGATCGTCACCCAGAAAACCTTGATTCAATAATTCTTGGATCTAGAAATGCAAATTATGAATTTCTATCATGTATAATCATCTGCACATTAATTTTTTTTTTTAATTAAAACCTGCGCTGGGGACAGAGTCTGGGAAATGGAGGTTTTTGGCCTTTTTCATTTGTTTATGTCTTATCGGGTCTTCGGAAGAGCTGCAGGAGTTAATTCAGGGGACTAGGGATTATTGCAAAGGCATAGGGATTTGAATCATTTGAAAGGGGTCAATGGTTTTTTCGTGGGTGGGAAGGCAGTTTTGGGGTTTATTGCATGGAGCATGGGCGGTAAATGGTATTGGGTAGAGGGATGTGATATAATGGAGAGAGGACACATGGAGGGGAGGACAGGCGGTAATACTTCCCATTTCGCAAGGTCCGAAGGCTTTTAACCCCCGAGCATTTGGTATTGCGATATGGGGCATGGGCCATTGGATCGGGGGGGGTGTGAGATCTAACAGTGATCGAGAGAGAATGGGTTGCGGGTTAGTTAGAAGGTGGGTCCCAAGTTTTTAAACGCGAGGTTGGGTTTAAACATAAAGAGGGGCCCGAGGTAGGTTAAGGCAGGGGCACTTAACGTATAGCGGTGGGCCATGGTTATATGAGAGTGGGGAAATGAAGGTTTTAGAACGCAGGCTTAATAAAAAGGAGCTGGGGTGTTTTGAACATAGCGGGGTTGTGTATTTAAAATAAGAGAGAGATTTATTTTAAATTTTGGGGCACGAAAAATAAAATGAATAAAATTTAGTTTTAAAACAATGTAAAAAGATGTTTTTACATTGTTTTGAAGGAAAAGAGGGGAAAGGGTGAAAGGGAGGAGTCTGTTAGCCCCTTATGAATTCCTTGACAAGCAAGTAAGGGGCTAGATTGTTTTAGGAACCTTCAAGGAATGCATTTCCCTTGAAAACACATCATCCTTGAAGCCTTTTTATGTTCCCTGCCTTTGACTGTTCCCCTCTGCTATTATGGTGTCAATGAGCCTTACTGATGAAAAATTATGCTTCAAAGGCCTTTACTCGCCCCTTGCACCTCTGCAGAAACTCTCCATTTTACCCCTTTTTTCCCCTTTTCAAAGTTCCCTTTCCCTCTCAAATTTTTCCCCCTTAACCCTCTAAATCTCCCCAAAATCCCCTTCAAATCTCACCCTTACCCCTTGTTTGGCCAAATTCCCATTTTCCTCCCTATCGTTACCCATTCCCAACCTTAAATTTCATTAAAAATGGGCAAAAACCCATTTTTTGACTTTATAACAGGGCTTAGCCCCTTTCCCGCCAACCCCAACCACTTCCCCACATATACCCTTTGCGCTAAAGACCAAGCGCTTAAAGCCTTGGGAGCTAATCGCAATCGAGTGTCGGGCGGGTGCATTCCTTTGTAACATTGAAAAATTCCGATGCGATTGGGTTTTAACAACAAGTCCTGCGATATGTTATACACCATCGATCTGCTGTTCCGATCCGATGGTGGAGCACCAATCGCACCCCCCGCCTAATCGCAATCACAAGTTTCTTTGTGTCACCCCTTTTGCTCTTTCCGATTGTGATGCTTCGATCACATGTGGATAATCAATCTTCCTGCCGGATCGGACGATCCAACGCTAATCACGCTCCCCACTCTAATCGCAATCGCATTTTCTGTTCGGTGCCACTTTTCACCTGTTGCGATCGCGATACCCCAATTAAATCACAACCGTCCATCCCTCCGCCAGATCTAATGGCTCAGCACTGATTGCATCATCGCCCATCGCCCCTCTCCTTTCCCTCCGATTGAATGCGGGTCATTGATCTGTTCCAAGATCCAACGGCTAATGCTCAATCACGTTGACATTTCAATCGCATCGCAACTTCCATTCTGTCATCCCTTCTGCTCCTCCCGATTGTGACTTTCCGATCTCATCCTAGTCGTCCATCTCCCTGCTGATCCAACGGTTATCGCACTCTCCGCCCAATCACAATCAGAAGTTATATGGTGCTGCCCCTTTGTGTCCCCTCCGAGCGCGATCCCCCGATCACATTCTCCGTCGTCGATTCCTTCCGTTGATCCGACGGTCCGCACACTCCCGCTCCAATCGCAATCGCAATTTTTAATTGCAACCACCCCTTTTCCATTGAAATTGTGATTATTCCGATTAAATCATGGTCGTTGATCCAAAGTAAATCGCCCTCCACCATGCCTGGTCCCACCTCGTACGATCATTCCCATCGCATTTCATAGCATTTCATTACATTTCCTTTGTATTTCCGTTCATATCCAAAGTTTCGGATTTTACACTAAAGTCTTATGTTTCATATTTATTCTACCCCATGTTCATAAATCATTCCACGGATCAATCTCCGCCATCAATCTATGCATCCAGATCATGATCAAATGACCCACGCCCATTTCTCCACCATAACCCTATAGATCACAGTTTACGCCATATCAATGCATTTTTCACATTTATTTCATCCAAGAACATTGTTTTACCACCGCCGCGCTATTTTTCTCCCGTCCTCCATAGCCATTCCCCCTATGCATGGATTTCATAACTCAGTCCCGTGTTTTGCAGGGTTATCAGGTGGGAAAGGCCGCCATGATTACACAGTCCTTATCAAAGCGACAAGATTTCACCGACAGAGGTATAAATGAAGTGGCAGAGAGTTCCAGGCACCAAAACGAAGATCTTTGAGCCTTAAACCAAGTTTTTCAAGGTAAGCTACCAGGTCAAAGACATCATAGGTCCCACAGAGGAATACATAGCACAGAAATTAATGAATAGCAGGGTTTCTACATCAGCAGACTGTTTTTCTCCATGGAAGGACGGGTAGTCCATGCTGTTTCTATTCCATGCCGTGTTCCTAAGTTATCAGAGCAGTTGTTAATGTGGTATGGAAGACTTCACCATATTTTACTTATCTCTTTTGTTTATTCACCAGAGTACTACCCAGTACTGCAGCCGGAGTACATCAAAGTCATATCAGAGTAATTGGAAGACTGAAGGAGATTACTTTTCGTCCCAAAAGTGCCAGAGATTAATGCATAAGATTCAGAACAGAATGGGCTTCGACCCTCTTTCTTTTCTGTGTTTAAATTCTTCATTTAGTTCTTCACCTACCTCCTCTACTCTCTTCAGCTATAAAACTCATGAGAAAATTATTGTAAAGGTTGTTGATCAGTTATCAGAGAATTGCAAGTAGTTTCTTTTGAGACACAGTCTCTGTGTAAAGTTGTTAGATAGGCTGAGGAGGATGTTTTCAGACTGAGTATTTAGCTATTGGCTTGTTGTACTTGACTGGTATTGCTATTTAATATGACAAGCACATTTCTTTGGATCCTGATCTAAAGCAGCGGTGATGTTTTCCTATCTCTGTATTTTGATTCATTTCATTTCGTTTCCACTAGCTTGCATCAGAATATTGGCATAGGATTTACCCTTGTTAGGTACCCTATGTTGCTGCTCTCCTTTCCATTGATGTTTTTCTTCTGAATGTATTATCTAAGAATTGATTTCAGTTAGTTTAACCAGTGTAGTGGATGTTATTGCCTGCTCTCTGATGTATGAATTAAATGTATCTATTCTTAGATGTTTCTTGTTAAAGATTTAGCTAGAAGATTTGGGAACACTAGGGATTAGAGTTATCCCTCTCCACTAGGATCCTTGTGTGACCAGCTAGTTTTTAACTTTGTGCCCTGAATCTGTCTTGTATCCTCCTCTCCTGCCATTCCATATCACACTATCATCTTTAAGATCCAACGTTTTATATGACTAGCCCAATTGAAAGCCTACCTATTGATTAGCAAGCAAATAATTTCCTGACTCCATTTCCCAATGGTTTTGAATGCTCCCTGGAATACTTCACCTCTGCCTTATTCCTCTTTGCTCATCCTTGTCTTACATTAAACCCTTCTTTCCTGATAACCAGCAACCAAACAAACAATCAAACAAACAAACCTTGTGCCTATAACTAGCCTAACATCTTAAAACTTTGAGATTCAAAGACATAAAACCTTTGCCTATATAGAGAGATCCCTCTCTGGACCCGGGAGGGCTAGATCCTAAGGTCTGAAAGCGGTTTGATGCTGTCTCATCTTTTGGTCTTGCCAATCTGGACAAAACATGGGAACCCCAACATAATGGCGACTCCACTAGGGAACAATCTGAGTACTATCCATCTTACTACATCATAAGAACCTCAGAAACCTACAATCTCTGGTTAGGTTGGCAGTTGAACACTCCTATCCACACATCAACCTCTATACCATTTGTTGTGTTTCCTCCATACTCTTGGATAGAGTCTGGAAAGGGCCAGGTAGCTTCCAGATCTCACACTCTTTCGGAGGTGACACATCTGGTAAAAGCCCTCCCAGTCAATCTCTGGTTTGATTTTGTTTTGTTTTCAATATATCCTTGAAAAGGGACATCTCATAAGCACTGTGGTGGATAGTGTACCCTCCAGAAACATCCTAAAACCCTCCACTTGGTGACTCCATATTTCCTAAAAGATTTAAAGACTCCACTGGTGATTAGTAGGCCTGCTGATTATCTTGGTTTCACCAAAGACTCCACTGGGAGACCAAAGCCATTACAACATTAGCCTCAGTAGAAGTGACAAGTAGGGTTAAGCTTCTTGGTCAAGAAACAACATTATGGCTTCAAGAACCATCCATACAAGAGCTTATCCTAACCCAGACCCACCTGAAATAGTTGACAACCCTGAGAGCATCCTCAAGGGATCTCCTACACATAAAAAATCAACTATTTCCAGCCACATCCATAGAGCTAATTCTACACCAGAAAACTTTACAGCTCTATCAGGCCCATTTTTTGACCTAGGCACTCAAAATAGTTTGCCAAGAACTAGGTCATTCAGTGTTCTAGATCAGCCAGACCTTGAGCTTCCTAATTCACCACCTCAAAGTGGTAAACACATTATAGACAGAGAAACCCCTCCATCTACACCTCCTGATATTCACTTCATTCAAAACTTGGGGCTCAGTCACCCTAGATCTGCTCATCAGTCTTCTGCTGGTCATAATATCCCTGTCATCCATATACCTGCTGCCCAAGTCAACCCTTTACCTCATCAAAACATCATCATGGCAGCCTGGTATGCACCTCTGGTTTTACCCCAGCCTCTAGTGCCTTTACACAATGATTATCAATCAAAGATCCCACACTTCACTGCAAAAGAGTCTACCACAGCCCAACACCATGTAGATAGTATGGAAGATTCTTTTGACTATATGGAGATAGATGATGATACAGTAAAAATGAGAATCTTTGCCCAAAGCTTAGGGGGTGATGTGAAGAAATGGTTTAAAAGCCTACCTCTGGGTAGCATTAATGATCTTCCATCTTTATATTAGACTTTCATAAACAAATGGGAAGCTAAGGCCAACCCTCGCTAACTCCTAGCAAAATATATGAGCCTTAAAAGAAATGTGGGGGAGAGTGTCCATGATTACACAACAAGATTTAACAGCATTTACAATGCTCTCCCTCCACACATGAAACCTCCCCAAGGTATGGCCCTAGAAAAATACTCCAAAGGATTTGATGCTGACATGGCCTACCAGCTTAGGGAGAGAGATTACAACATGTTGGAAGACATGCAAAAAGGAGTAGCGAGTGTAGAGGAAAATCTGATTGAGAAAAGAGCAAGATTGAGAGCTGAGAAAAGGGTAACATATAGAGATGACAATGTAGCTTCCACATCTGATCCAAATTATGACCATTTATCTAAAAATGTGGAAAGGATACAAAAAATGATGGAAAATATGGTTGTATCGGTCAGTAACCAAAACAAAAACCAAAACCATAACCAGAACCAAAACTTTAGAAGAAACAATGCCACTCCCAACAGACAAAGAGAATCAGATCAGCAAGTTATTCCCCCATTCGAAGAGAAATTTCTTGATGAAGATGAGGGAATATTAGAATAGTTTGAAGGAAATATAATAAACATGTTTGAAACATAAGATTCGATCCATAACTGTTACACAGAATAAGATCACTCCCCACCCTCTAGTTGGTATGAGGAATGGTCTGAATCTGAAGATTACAGGTTATGATTTGAAAATGCCATGATGCAGGTCAGAGAACAATATGAACTTAGAAGAAAAAAGAGCCAACAAACTGCCAAACCAAAGGCTTCTGAGGTCACTGTCAAGAAAATACCCGAGAAAACTTCTAAGGTGACTGCTAAAAGTAACAAATCAGCAGCTGAGAGTTCTGGAAAGAACAAAGAAAAAGACAACCAAAACACTGATACACAAGGTAAACCAACTAGCGGCACTGACACTGCAGTTAGTGCTCCTAATAAAATAGTTTCTAACACTGTACATAGCGAGAATCAGCACACTGATTCAGCCACTAAGGTAGTGGCTAACAAAACAAAGTGGAACATTCCAAAGAGTCAGTCCACTTTCAATTTGGAGAGTGAAATTGCAAAAATTAAAATCTATGTCCCACTCTCTGAGATGGCCACTCAGGATGTATATAAAGGCCAAATTTTGAAAGTATTAAACTTAGGTGAGAACAGTGACACTGTAAATCTGAGTGATGATCAACCTACCCTTCTATTTGGTCCCAAGATTGAAGGAAAGTTTCAGGAGGGGGTAGTGCCCCATTTTTATATCAGTCTTAATATCCATGATAAGATTCTCCACAATGCAATGCATGATTCTGGGGCTTCACACAACCTGATGCCTAAAGTAGTGATGGAAAGGCTAGGCCTAGAGATAACCCAACCTTACAAAGACTTATATTCATTCGACTCTAGCAGGGTAAAGTGCCTTGGCCTGATCAAAGATTTATGTGTGAGCTTGACCCAAATCCCAGCTAAATGTATGGTCATGGATGTTGTGGCGGCAGATGTGCCACCTAAGTATGGCATGTTACTATTTAGATCGTGGGGAGCCAAGCTGCAAGGAACAATGCAGATGGATGGGGCTTATGCCACAATCCCAATCTTTGGCCAACTTAGAAGACTATACAGGGAGGCACAAATGAAATTTCTGGTTAGTAGCCCTGAAAAAACTGAGAATTCTCCTTTATACTCTGTGCACACATATCTGGACTCTTTCATCTTCTGCAACGATGAATCCTTGGGAGAGCCAGCACCAGAAAGCATAGATACAAATAGAGAAGTTGAGACCATAGATTTTAACATAATGGCCACCCTGGATTTATAGGAAAACAAATAAGGAAACCCTAGACAGTGCACTAAAACGGACGCTTAGATTAAGCGAAAAACATAAGGTAAACTGCTAGCTAGTCATCCCTCACACACTCATACATCACGCGAAGAACTAAACAGCCCACAGCCTAGTGCAGCTCCTATAATGCAACATAATGGCGAACCCAGCTATAGGGAAAGAAATGATAAAAAAACCGAGAGTGAACCCCTGTGGGAGATGAGTTTCGATGGGTCCTGCATAATAATAACTGTCGGAGCTGGGGTATGGCTACGTAACAAAGAGAGCGACTACGCAGAGAGCCATTCCTGCAATCTGCATTTCAAATGTACCAATAATATTGCAGAGTATGAGGCCCTTATCCTGGGTTTAAATCTGTTGAAGAAGATAGGAGCTCGTAGAATATCCATGTAGGGAGACTCTGAATTGGTTATCAAACAGGTGAACAGTGAATACACAGCCAAACACCCTAGGTTGAGAGCATATAGGAATTATGCTGTGGATATATTGAAAACATTTGTTGAATACGGATTAGTGTTTGTTCCTAGAAATCAGAACACCATTGCAAATGGATTAGCTTGCCTAGCTAGTTCATACCCTAAGATTCCAAGCGACCAACAGATCATCATTCAGACCAAATTCAGACCTGCAGTGCCGGATAACGAAAAATACTAGCAGGTCTTTGAGGGTGACAAACAAATTGAAGATTTTTTGATGGGCAGGAATGAGTCTGAGTTTTCCGATTCAGACTCTACGTCTAGTGATAGCTGCCAAAGTGAGGAACCCTCAGACGAGGAAGAAACTACACCCCACAACGTAGAAATAAACGCTTTAAATGAAGAAACTGGAAATTCAACCACAGAGTGTGAAAACGAAGAAAATGAAGAAGTTGAGGTGCTGCGAGCCAGAGATAAGAATATACCTCAAGGTCTGGCGCCATTAGAAGACATTTTTTACTTTGATGATGTGGCAAAAAATCCCACCATTGAGCACACGGACTCTGACGTAAAAGAATGCAATATAGGCACAGAAGGTAAGCCCAAAATGATTAAATTGGCTAAATCTATCCCTGCAAACATGAAAAATAAATACATCGACCTTTTCAAGGAATTTATAGACGTGTTTTCTTGGAGATACGAATACTTAAAGGCCTATGACACGAACATCATACAGCACAAAATACCTTTGAAAGGAAATCAGAAGCCCTTCAGACAAAAACTCCGCAGAATAAACCCAAAGAAATTTCTTGCAGTTGAAAAAGAAATTAAAAAGATGTATGAGGCAAGAATAATTGTACCTGTAAGGTTCTCTGATTTCATATCCAACCTAGTGGCTGTGAGAAAGAAAACAGGGGAGATTAGGCTGTGCATTGATTTCAGGAATCTTAATAGAGCCTCACTCAAAGACAATTACCCTTTGCCAAAAGTGGAACACATCCTTCAGAGGGTAGTAGGCTCAAAAAGGATTTCCCTGCTAGATGGGTTTTCAGGTTACAACCAAGTCTTAGTAATCCCAGAAGACCAACTCAAGACAGCTTTTACCACTCCATGGGGCACCTTTATGTATGTAAAAATGCCCTTTGGACTGATGAACGCAGGTGCAACCTTCCAAAGAGCAATGGATATAGATTTTTCAGATGAGATAGGACACTTCATTGTTATTTACTTGGATGACATAAAAATCTATTCTAAGACTGAAGAAGAACACCTAAAACATCTGAGAAAAGTGTTTGAAAAATGTAGAAGGTTTGGTCTATCATTGAATCCTAAGAAGATTGTATTTGGGCTGCAATAAGGAAAAATTCTTGGCCACATTATATCTGAAAAGGGAATTAGGATAGACCCACAAAGAGTTGAGGGAATACTACAGATCACACACCCAAGAAACATCAAGGAATTACGGTCCTTCATTTGGAAGATTAACTTCCTTAGGAGGTTTATTCCCAATCTAGCAGAACACCTTAGGAATATGACTAACATGCTAAAGAAGGGTGTAGGAGTTAAATGGTCTGTCGGAGCTAAACAATATTTTGGATCAGTGAAACTTGCACTCACCCAAGATCCTGTCCTAATTAGCCCTGATTTCTCAAAGGACTTCCTGATCTTTTCATTTGCCTCTGAGCATACAGTAGTTGCAGTCCTACTGCAGAAAAATCCAGAGGGAATGGAACAGCCAATTGCCTTTTTCAACAAAACACTGAGGGATGCACCCTTGAAATACAACATAATGGAAAAACAGGCTTATGCCTTAGTCAAGGCCTTAAAATACTTTAGGGTGTACATATTGCATTCCCACACCATAGCTTATGTGCCTAACATAGTAGTCAAAGATATATTGTCCCAAGACCCAGATGGGAAGAGGGGAAAATGGATTGTTGTGATCTTAGAATACGACCTTGAGATAAAACCCATCAAACTGATCAAAGGTCAGGGCTTAGCTAAATTAATGGCTGAATCAAATCTGTAGGCCCTTGACATTAACATGGTAGTTGCCTTGGACGAGCAGGAAGGACTGCCTGATCCCATTGTTGAGGAGAAGTTTCAGAACTCTCCTTGGTACTCTGATATCCTTTATGTGCTCACCAACCTCAATGCTCCACCTAAACTGTCAAAGACCAAGGCCATATTCCTAAAACTAAAATCCAGAAGCTATTGCATTCTGAATGAAAACTTATATTGGAAAAATCCAAATGGCCTATTCCTTAAATGTTTTCCTGAAGCTGAAGCTGAGAGGATTAAACAATAATTCCATGCAAGAGAGTGTGGAGGCCACCTGAACTGGAAGGCCACTGCAAACAAAATACTCAGAGCTGGCTATTATTGGCCCACACTCTTCAATGATGTCCATAAGATGATAATTGCCTGCCACAAATGCCAGATCTTTGAAGGCAAGAGAAAACTCCTCCCCCTCCCTTTACAACCCATAATTGTGGAAGGTCCTTTTATGCAATGGGGCTTAGATTTATAGGAGAAATTCACCCAGCTTCTTCTGCACAACAAAAATGGATCCTAACAGCCACATACTATTTCACTAAGTGGATAGAGGCCATACCAACTAGGAATGCCACAGATTCAGTCATCATTAGGTTCCTAGAAGGTCATATCCTCTCTCGGTTTGGCTACCCAAGGAAAATAATCACCGATAATGCTGTTGCTTTTGGATCCAAGAAAATGGTTGATTTTTGTCACAGGTATCAAATAGCACTTGGTCATTCAACTGCCTATTACCCTCAAGGTAATGGCTTAGCTGAACAATCAAACAAGAGCCTAGTGGACATCATCAAAAAGCTGCTGGAATAGAACAAAAATTCATGGCATAACAAGTTAGTGCATGCCTTGTGGGCTGACAGGCTTACAACAAAAAAATCCATTGGCATGTTACCATATCAGCTTGTCTATGGTACATAAGCAGTTTTTCCCACTAGCCTTGGAGTACCAGTGATCAAACTTGTCCAAGAGATTCAGACAGAAGAGGACAGTATGGTGAGGAGAATAAATCAAACAATTCATCTCCATCAAACAAGGGAAGAGGTCTACAACAGAGCTATCAGAGTTCAGGAAAAAATAAATAAGTTGTTTGACAAGAGAACCAAGGCTGCTGATTTCAAAATCAGAGATAAAGTTCTTAAGTGGGACTCAAGGAGAGAGGACAAAGGAAAGAATAGCAAGTTTGACAGTTTGTGGCAAGGTCCATACATCATCCAGGCCACTGTGGGTCCAAATGCCTTTTTCCTACAAGAATCAGATGGTACAGAGCTGTTTGGGGGTCCTGTCAATGGCAGGATGCTCAAACATTACTTCTGCTGATTTTCGATTTCCAGTTTCCGTTTCCATTGTACATACCATTACAGTGTTTGTTTCCAAGAAAAGAGAAAAATGTTTCAAAAAACAGAGAGAAAGGAGAGGTTCAGACATGCTCAAAACATGAACCTCTGTAGTGCAAAGAATTGGCTCTAATATGATCAAAACCTAAGCCAAAGGAAGCAAAGTAGTTGTTCCATACATGCTTAAAATCTAGACCAGCAAAGAAGAAAGAAGAATCAACTCTAACATGCCTAAAACCAGAGCTGAAATGAAGAAAAAGAGTGACTCTAACAAGCTCAAAACATGAGTCACAAAGAGAAGAATGATACTCCAAGCTTCAGATTTCAAGCCTTCAAAGTTTTGTTTTTAGTTTTCAGCAATTTTCTGTCCATGTGCAATTGTCTTTATGCCTTGGATCTACAGCAAACTAGACTGTCTAATCCTAGTTTGACTGTTTTTAAATTTCTGTTGTAGAATGTAGATAAGAAATCTGCTAGACAGTTTAATCCCAGCAGATATTAGATTAGGTAGAGAAACATGTGAGACCAACAGTCTAATCTGGTCTCATGGAGCAATAAGGCTAGATTTAGAATAGGTTTATTTTCTGTTATAAAAATAAATGATGAAAAGGGTTTGCTAGTCTAAATGCACCATAGAAGAAAAAATGCTAGGATTGTAGGATGGGTAGGTAGATTGTTTGGGAATTTTTTTGCTGATCTATCATATTTGTGGCAGCTGAAAATCAAAGAAGAAAGGTGGCTTAAGCAGCAGGCATCTGGCCTACACCAAAGATCATTTTCTGAATTCTTGACTCCTTCAAGAAGAAGCCATCCCCATGTGGAGCCACTGTTAGCCCCTTATGAATTCCTTGACAAGCAAGAAATGGGCTAGATTGTTTTAGAAACCATCAATGAATGCATTTCCCTTGAAAACACATCATCCTTGAAGCCTTTTTATGTTCCCTGCCTTTGACTATTCCCCTCTGCTATTATGGTGTCAATGAGCCTTACTGATGAAAAATTATGCTCCAAAGGCCTTTACTCGCCCCTTGCACCTCTGCAGAAACTCTCCATTTTACCCCTTTTTTCCCCTTTGCAAAGTTCCCTTTCCATCCCAATTTTTTCCCCATTAACCCTCTAAATCTCCCCAAAATCACCTTCAAATCCCACCCTTACCCCTTGTTTGGCCAAATTCCCATTTTCCTCCCTATCGTTACCCATTCCCAACCTTAAATTTCATTAAAAATGGGCAAAAACCCACTTTTTGACTTTATAACAGGGCTTAGCCCCTTTGCCGCCAGCCCCAACCACTTCCCCACATATACCCTTTGCACTAAAGACCAAGCGCTTAAAGCCTTTGGAGCTAATAGCAATCGGAGTGTCGGGCGGGTGCATTCCTTTGTAACATCGAAAAATTCTGATGTGATTGGGTTTTAACAACAAGTCTCACGATATGTTATACACCGTCGATCTGCTGTTCCGATCCGACGATGGAGCACCAATCGCACCCCCCGCCTAATCGCAATCGCAAGTTTCTTTGTGTCACCCCTTCCACTCCTGATTGCGACGCTCCAATCACATGTGGATCGTCGATCTTCTCGCCGGATCGGACGGTCCAGTGCTAATCGCGCTCCCCGCTGTAATCGCAATCACATTTTCTGTTCGGTGTCACTTTTCGCTTGTTGCGATCTCGATACCCCGATTAAATCACAACTATCCATCCCTTCGCCAGATCTAACGGCTCAGCGCTGATTGCATCATCACCCGTCACCCCTCTCCTTTCCCCTCCGATTGAATGTGGGTTGTTGATCTGTTCCAACATCCAACGGCCAATGCTCAATCGCGTTCACGTTTCAATCACATCGCAACTTCCGTTGTGTCATCCCTTCCGCTCCTCCCGATTGCGACTTTCCAATCTCATCCTAGTCGTCCATCTCCCCGCTGATCCAACGGTTATCGCAATCTCCGCCCAATCACAATTGGAAGTTATATGGTGCCGCCCCTTTGTGTCCCCTCTGAGCACGATCCCCCGATCACATTATCCATCGTCGATTCCTCCCATTGATCCTACGGTCCGCGCACTCCCGCTCCAATCGCAATCGCAATTTTTAATTACAACCACCTATTTTACATTGCGATTGTGATTATTCTGATTAAATCGTGGCCGTCGATCTTCCTCTAAGATCCGACGATCCAAAGTAAATCACCCTCCACCATGCCTGTTTCCAGCTCGTACGATCATTCCCATCGCATTTCATAGCATTTCATTAGATTTCCTTTGTATTTCCATTCATATCCAAAGTTTTGGATTTTACACTAAAGTCTTATGTTTCATAGTTATTCCACCCCATGTTCATAAATCATTCCACGGATCAATCTCCGTCGTCGATCTATGCATCCAGGTCATGATCAAACGGCCCATGCCCATTTCTCCACCATAACCCTATAGGTCACATTTTATGCCATATCAATGCATTTTTCACATTTATTTCATCCAAGAACATTGTTTCACCACCGCCGCGCTATTGTTCTCCCTTCCTCCATAGCCATTCCCCCTATGCATGGATTTCATAACTCAGTCCCATGTTTTGCAGGGTTACCAGGTGGGAAAGGCCGCCATGATTACACAGTCCTTATCAAAGCGACAAGATTTCACCGACAGAGGTATAAATGAAGTGGCAGAGAGTTCCAGGCACCAAAACGAAGATCTTTGAGCCTTAAACCAAGTTTTTCAAGGCAAGCTACCAGGTCAAAGACATCATAGGTCTCGCAGAGGAATACAAAGCACAGAAATTAATGAATAGCATGGTTTCTACATCAGCATAATGTTTTTCTCCATGGAAGGATGGATAGCCCATGCTGTTTTTATTCCATGTCGTGTTCCAGAGAATATTTCCGCCTTGACCATAATCCTAAGCTATCAGAGTAGTTTTTAATGCGGTATGGCAGACTTCACCATCTTTACTTATCTCTTTATTTTATTCACCAAAGTACTACCCAGTACTGCATCCGGAGTACATCAGAGTCATGTCAGAGTAATTGGAAGACTGAAGGAGATTACTTTTCGTCCCAAAAGTGCCAGAGATTAATGCATAAGATTCAGAACAAAATGGGCTTCGACCCTCTTTCTTTTCTATGTTTAAATTCTTCATTTAGTTCTTCACCTACCTCCTTTGCTCTCTTCAGCTATAAAACTCATGAGAAAATTATTGTAAAGGTTGTTGATCAGTTATCAGAGAATTGCAAGTAGTTTCTTTTGAGACACAGTCTCTGTGTAAAGTTGTTAGATAAGCTGAGGAGGATGTTTTCAGACGTAGTATTCAGCTATTGGCATGTTGTACTTGACTGGTATTGCTATTTAATATGACAAGCACATTTCTTTGGATCCTGACCTAAAGCAGCAGTGATGTTTTCCTATCTCTGTGTTTTGATTCATTTCATTTCGTTTCCACTGGCTTGCATCAGAATATTGGCATAGGATTTACCCTTGTTAGGTACCCTATGTTGCTTCTCTCCTTGCCATTGATTTTTTTCTTCTGAATGTATTATCTAAGAATTGATTTCAGTTAGTTTAACCAATGTAGTGGATGTTATTTCCTGTTCTCTGATGTATGAATTAAATGTATCTGTTCTTAGATGTTTCTTGTTAAAGATTTAGCTGGAAGATTTTGGAACACTGGGGATTAGAGTTAGCCCTATCCACTAGGATCCTTGTGCGACCAGCTGGTTTTTAACTTTGTGCCCTGAATCTGTGTTGTCTCCTCCTCTCCTGCCATTCCATATCACACTATCATCTTTAAGATCCAATGTTTTAGATGACTAGCCCAATTGAAAGCCTGCCTATTGATTAGCAAGCAAATCCTTTCCTGACTCCATTGCCCAATGGTTTTGAATGCTCCCTAGAATACTTCACCTCTACCTTATTCCTCTTTGCTCATCCTTGTCTTACATTGAACCCTTCTTTCCTGATAACCAGCAACCAAACAAACAATCAAACAAACAAACCTTGTGCCTATAACTAGCCTAACATCTTAAAACTTTGAGCTTCAAAGACATAAAACCTTTGCCTATATAGAGAGATCACTCTCTGGACCCGGGAGGGCTAGATCCTGAGGTTTGAAAGCGGTTTGATGTTGTCTCATCTTTTGGTCTTGCCAATCTGGCCAAAACAAGGGAACCCCAACAGAGTCAAATGGGGATTTTAGCAATTGGAATGGGGTTTTAGGTAGGGGAAAGGGAAAATGAGAGGTTTTGAGATTAAAACCTGGGTTTTTCAGAGCTTGAGGGTATTGAAAGAGGAAAAATGAGAGATAATGGATAGGTAAAAAGAAGATAATGAAGGCAGTGAGATTTCTGAAAATAAAATGATAGCCAGAGAATGTTTATTTTCAGCAGTTTTTAGAAAATCCATAATCATATATTGATACCGTAGAATACAGTAGGATAACAGAGGAGAAGCAAGAGCTTCTTGAAAAGTTGCATGAGATGGAGACTTAGCTCCATGTTGCAAATGAAAAATTAGCAAGGATGCGTGAGATGGAGACTCAACTCCATGTTGCCAAGGAAGCCTTAGCCAAGCATGTGCTTGAAAAAGTGGTATGAAATTCAATTTTATCTTCAATTTCAAGATGAATGTGTAGGTTCTTTTGAAAGACACACTATTGGAATAGGGTCCAAATTATTGATGAATATGGGCTATGAAGGTAAAGGATTGGGAAAACATGCACAAAGCATAGTTGAGCCAATTTCCATTGAGGAAAGGCCTAAGTATTTGGGTCTTGGTTATGGACAACATGATGGAGAAATATCTAAAGCCAAGGCGGAACATGGAGGTGTTCCAAGAAGGACTTTAATTTCATGTTCATTACCTCAATTTTGTGAAGATCGTGTTCATGAATAATGCAAATTTTTACACCCACTTTTCAAGAATGTTCTCATAAGCATGCAACTAATGAGAATGGAGAACAAGAGGATGTTGAAATCTCTAAAGTCTTTGAATGGATTGTTGGTATTCCAGAGAGAGCCACTACCTCATCAAATTCACCTCCTCAAGAAGGAAAAAAAGGCAAATGTTAAAGGTATAAATATGCTTTTAATCAAGTTGCTTTTGATTATGACAGACATGGAAAATTCTCACATAATATTTGGAGAAACGTTGCATGTTACTTTTGTGGTTTGGATAACCATAATGTTTCAAGGTGTTGGAAGAAGATATCCATGCACAGGAAAATTTCAAAGCAAAGGAGGAAGAAAACTAAAGGTCCTTTGAACAAAGAAAACCATGTTGAAAAGAAGATGCAATTGTTTTTCACTCATTTCCATAAGCAAGGTCATCTTGTAGACAAGTGTTGGACTTTGTATCTAGCAATTCATCCATGAAATTTGAAGAAGGTGGAGAAAGAGAATGGAAAGAATGGAAAAGAAGATTCCATAATTGATGTGGGTCAAGATGATTCAGATGATGATGATGAGCAGTTGAAAGAAGCACCATTGAAATGGTTTGGTAAGAGATGGTTATATTTCTTATCCAATTAAGGCTTTGCATGTATTTTTATGTTGATGCATTTCTTTGCCAATGGAATGCATGTTGCATGTTTACGCCAAAAAGGTGATTGAAAGTGGATTACGTTGACTCACTTTATTGCAGCAAAATTTGTTCATTTTAGCTTTAAGTACATGCACATATGAATGGGATTCTTGTACTTATGATTGTACTTGTGAGAGAGTTGAAGAATTCCATACATGCATGATAGTTTGTGTGTATGAATAGTGGAATTTTGATGGTTTCATTGTGCTTGAACATGCATGAGTAATTGACTTATGTTGGTCGATTGCTTTGTTTAACATGTATGTTGTCAACTTGAGAGTGTTGATCATTTTCATATGCATGAGTGTTGACATGTGTTGGTCGATTGTGTGTTGAATGCATGTCATATCGACTTGGAAGAGTTGATTTTATATCCAAAGAAGAGAAGGAGATGTTGATGAAGTGTTTCTTGAGATGTGAAATTCATTTTTCTTTGAGAAAAGAATCATCAAGTTATTATACATGATTATTCTTGACATGGAGAGTCAGTCTTTTGAAGAGGCATGATTTTGTCGACTTGTGTTTGGTCGATAAGTTTTGACACTAATATGTGAGAGTACATGGTGATGTTCACATGATGTGAAATTAGTTGCTTTGAAGGAGCAAGAGGATATGTCGTCGTCAAGTTACGTTTCTTGCATGAAGTGTTTGTTGTGACAAGATGTCAAAAGAGTTTGTAGCCATTGTAGATCATGTTATGTGTTGACGCCAAAAAGAGAAGCAGATGGTGAATGAATTCTTCGAGATGTGTAATTTGGAATCATGGAGTTAAAAGAATGGTCATTTCTTTTCTTATGTTTACTGATGCTGGAAGTTATTTGATGTAGTTAACTCATTGTGCAAAGGAGGAATATGATTCTCAGTGGGAAGGCATCGAAGAATCAATTTGGTATATAAAAAGTGTTATATCAACAAGCAGCCAACAAGTGTTAGATTGGGTCAGCATAAAAAATAGAACAATGGTTGAAGAACCAAGCCATTTCCAAGGTAAGGCAAGGCATGTTAGTGAACTGAAGTGGTTGTCATAGTGATTTATCCAAGTAGATTCAATATGATAGAACTTGGGAAGAAGAAGAGATTTCAGCTCTTATGAGATAACTAGCTTTTGGATGTCCAAAAGCATGTCAGTGGGAAGGAGTGATTAGAATCTGAATCAAGGGCAAAAATTAGCTCAAAAATGAAAGTTCTCTAAATTTCACCAAAATAGTACCAAAGTGACCATCTCGTTGCAAGGAATCCAAAGCAACTCGTTTTGTTGAAAACCAAGTTCAGATGAGGAAGTTATGGTATACTGATTGTGTTGGGAAAAATACTGAGAGGGGGGGGTGAATCAGTATTTACAGCATATTCAAACTTTTTACTTTTTCATGCTCTAAAACCCATACACTACTTTTCTGAAGCCAACTAGCATATACACGCAGATATCCTTCATGAAACTCGCGTATACCCAGAGATCTAATTATGCCATTAGTTCTTCACTTACATAATTCCATCATTCATTTATTAGATGTTCTATAAACAGTAAACATGTGCAGTAAGAACAGAATAAACCATCACACAAAGCATCACACATGAACACCAGGATTTTTAGGTGGAAACCCAAATCGGGAGAAAACCACCGCTGCAGTTGCTCGGCCTTCAATATTTTATTATAGAGAAAACATCTTACAACATATGTGCTGGCGCAGACTTGACCAGCACGCAGGCACCCACCTGCGCTCGTTTACCAGCCTCTCCGGGAAGGGAGCTCCAACCCCCTGACTCGTTTACCAGCCTCTCCTGGAAGGGAGCTACGACCCCCTGATCTCGTTTACCAGCCTCACCTGGAAGGGAGCTACAACCCCCTGACTGAAGGCTACAACCCTCAGCACCCCTTCGGACCACGTTTCATCAATTTTCACACAGGATCCAACAACTTCAATAGAACACAACTTGCAGGCCACGTTTCATTATATTTTCAGACTGGACCCTCTCCATACATTTAAGCACAGTCAAACATCAACAACAGATAACTAAAACACAGTAGATCATATCAGATATTTCATACCCCATACTCCAGCAAACCCTAGTTTGCATACGCGCTTTCCTTTCATTGATGTCGCGTATATACGCCCTTCCGTTCATATAAACTAGCGTATACATCTGAACATAAACTTCACTGCGCATACGCGCTTTTCCATCAGCGAAGCCGCATATATACGCGCTTCCTCTGCGGTGAAGTAGCGTATAGATCTTCAATCATTACAGAGTTGCATACTTCTTCAGATCATACATTCGGTTCAGATTCAACCCTTTACTTCAGACAGATGTTCGCCTCATCACAGATCTAATCACTCCATAAACAGATCTAGAAAATACAAGTACATTTCAAATCTAGAAATCCCGCTTCATTATTTCTTCATAAGTGCATCATAGATTCAGATCTATCATCAAACCTTTACCCTTTCCAAACAGATATACTTCACATAGAAGTATTCATTCAAGACCAGACATCTTGCTCCCACACTCATCATTTGCACAATGAATTTCTTCTCTTTATATAGGATTATCCTTTTTCAATACCACGGGCCCCTTTTTCAATACCATGAGCCAAAACAATACCATGAGCCTTCAATACCATGTGAGCCTTCAATACCACGGACCCCTTTTTCAATACCATGAGCCAAAACAATATTACTTCCGATGGTATTTCTGGACGGGGTCACATAAACGAATCATTACTCAATACAATGGGTCAATACCATGGTGGTTACCCCTGGTTTTTCACTTTATGAGCGCTTTTTCTCATACGCGACTTGGAACGTTCTTTCTCGCGTGCATACGCGACTTCCATTAGACATATCCGCGTATGCCTAGAGACATACTCTTTTCATCATACTTTGAGCACATTCTGAATTCATTTCTTCATTCTCTTCTGTACACACTACAGATACATCAGATTTACTTCATCAAGAACATATTCTATCAAGCACAACTTCATCAAGTAAGTTGCCATCTTCTTCATCAAGTTGGTTGCCATTCAATGACAACACTTAGCATCATGTTGCTAACTAACATCATTTCACATCAGATTTACATCATTTACCAAGTCCATCAAGTCAAGAATAACTTCATCAGGTGTATTGCCATCAAGGACAACACATGTCAACAGTCTCATGTTTTCATCTTCATTTAGTGGGTTGCCATCAAGGACAACACTCTTCATCATATTTCCAACAATCTCCCCCTTTGGACTTGATGGCAACCTCAATGGTGTTTGGTTACCGCAACAGATAGGTACATTAAGAATACAATGACACCATGTCACATGCCCCATTTTTGACACCATTCTTTCTCTTCATTCAAACACCATGTCACTCTCCCCCTTTGACATCAAGGGCAAAGGGCGGATCAAAAACCAACATACTCTCCCCCTTTTCTCCTCATGTGGAAGAAACGTTCTGCAAATCTGATATATACTGAAGTGACCAAGCTCCCCCTGAGTTCATGCTGAATCTTCAGACATATTTTTCAATAAAGTACATGACTCTATGAACTTCCTATCACCAAAGACTCATACTTACATCAAATATCCAACCAAGTGGATTTACATATAAGACTCAAGTACCCAACCAAGTGGGTTTACACTTTTCAACTCAGCTACCCAACCAAATGGGTTTACAAAATTTGACTCAGCTACCCAACCAAGTGGGTTTACAAATTTGACAAGTCCTTACATGACTGAAAATTACAAATTTACATCATGGGTCTCAACATGACCTTTTCATCAGACTACAAACATGACCATTTATGACCAACACCAGAAAGTCCTCAAGAAAGAGAACATATTTCAGAACCATCATAATGCCAACAATGCATTATACTCAGCAAAGCTAATGCTCCCCCTGAATCTGTGCATCCAAGCATCCTTTTCATATGACTAAGGCTCCCCCTTAGTTTGTGCATCCTGAACACTTTCACGAACAAATCATCAAGGCATCTTTATCAAAACATGAGAAAAGAATTAGGAGAACTGGAACACCACCCGAACAGTATCAGAGATACCAAACAGCACTGCAGCTGTGCTGAAGAGAGCTGACTCCAAGCAGAAAATTGTCAGCAATTAGACATACGTGTCTTTATGTGTTTCAACTCGTGTATATACGCGTCTGTATGTCAGGAAACCCGCGTATCCAATTCAATCTTTTGCATTTAAGTAAATTTGTTCTTCTGACAGACAGAGACAACTCCAGCTTCAGTTTGTGAAATTCAAATGCTTCCCTGGAACATGTGAGGGCAGATAGATAGGACAATGTAGCTGTGTCTTCAAGTGTCGTCCAATGGTTGTAGCATAATAGTGACCAAGTCTTCAAACTCTTTGCAGCATCAACATATTCTTCCCAAGAGAGATTATTATACCAAAAATAGCATCTTCAAATATGTGTCAAACAATCATCCATGTGGTCCAATATCAAGATCTTCAAGATTTTATATGTAGACAAAAGATCTCAACCATAGTAACAAACTCTGCATGATTTATTTCTGAATCAAACGACTTCCAACTCATCCATGTGTGAGCACAAAAGATACTTATCAGCAACCAGGATTCAAAATCTCATCATAGTAAATCATATACCAAGTCATCATCTTTTGAGCATGAGTATCACAAAAACCAAAGAATAAGCAGTCATATTGCCAACAATGCAATCATTAGTATTCAACCTGCTACTCCCCCTGCAACCTGAAAAATGTTCATCAGCAAGTCATCAGCAACAATCTCTGCATGGGCTGCCCTTATCTCCGAATTATAGGACTTTCATCTCAACAATGAATACTCTTCACCAACAAGCAAACATGACTCATCCACAATCTTCAACACAAGAAACCATGTATCGTTTCCTCATTATTTAGAACTGAGAAACTAAGCTGAAATTGATTCAATAATACAGTTATTAACAATCAGACTGATGCTCCCCCTGAACCTCTGCTCCAGATCTCCAGCTAGCATATAAATTCTCTTATCATCAATGCATACGTGACTGTGTCTGATTAAACTCGCGTGTATACGTGACTTTTGTTAATATAACCCGCGTATGGAAGGTGAAGCATAGAAAATTTTCATCTTCCTTCATTTCCTCCTGAGCTTGTACCTCCTGTACCTGTCCTTTCCACATCAGATGCGCTGTCAGAAGTAAACATAACCAGAATAATAAAATCAACCATGAGAGTCATCATGCATTGCTTCCCTTGTGACGATACATTACTAAATCTCATAATGTATCCCACATCATTCCTGCAGTCAATCAGAGAAGTAAGCTTCAGAAGCGGATGACTGCAGTAGGGTCAAAATTCCCTACGTTTCTGATCGGTCCTCCATCTTTTTCCAGATTTGTTTGAACTTTCTATTTTTGTGCTGGAAGTTATCCAATTTCTCATATCTGTTCAACCTGCATTCTTTTTCTACATGTCCATACTTGTTACAAGAATAACATCTCATGTGTCCAGAGAAATAAGCATAAGAATCATAATGAGTATTTCTAATCTTCCTCCTTTTACAATCAGCTGCTTTATGTCCATACTTATTACATGAAAAACAATATCCCTTGAAGAAACCAGAGTACCTTTCTATGTAGGAACTGTTTGTTTGAGGCTGAAATGATCTGCTCCTGCAATTTGCTGCAACATGCCCATAATTATGACATTTGAAACATTCAACATTATTGAATGATTTCCTTTGAGATTTCATCATTGTTGATTGACCTTTTGTTTCTTTCAACTCTTCAGGTTTTGTATTGACTTCCTTTGAATCTTTAGCACTTCCTTGTGAACTAGATTCTCCTTTAACAGTTTCATGAAAACCAAGGCCAAGTTTGATAGAAGGAGACCTTTGACTACTAATAATATTATCCAGAATCTTACTACTATCTTGAAACCTCAAAATTATAACCTTTTCTTCTAATTTACCTTTGAGAATGTTTACCTCAACCTCCAGGGCTTGACATTGCTTTTTCATGCTTTCTTCTTTCCTTCTTCCATATTCTACTTGATCCTTCAGATTTAGAATCTCTTCTTTCAACCAATTTTCGTTTACTTCACATGTTTGTTGCAGCTCTTCATTCTTCTTCTTCGATGCTTTGAGATCTTCTTTCAGAGATATGTTTTCTGCTTCAAGTCCTGTATTCTTCTTATTTGATTTATCCAGGTCTTCTTTGAGGGAAATGATTTTTGCTTCAAGTCCTTCCTTTTCAAATGATTGTAGAGGTTCCTCACTCTTCTTACTTGATGCTTCAAGTTTTTCTTGTAGAGAGATGATTCCAGCTTCAAGACTTTCATTCTTCCTTTTTTATTTTTCCAGATCTGTTTTTAGAGAAACGTTTTATGCTTTAAGTCCTTCATTCTTCTTATTTGATTCTTCAAGATCTGCTTGTAGAGAGATGATTCCAGCTTCATATCCTTTACTTCGACTATATACATCATCGAACATCCTTTTCAGTCTAAATATCAAAGCTTTGTTAGCAGATTCCTTCTCATTAAATTTTCTTTGTTGATCTTTGATAACTTCTTCTAGATCCACAACTTTTCTCTCACTATCTTCATCATTGTTTGCACCAATAAGAAAATTAGGACCCCAATCACTATCAGATTCATTTTTGTCAAATTCAGCTATCTCCTTACTTTGAGTAGCCTTCTTCTTTTGTTTCTTTGCCATGAGCACTTGTAGAGCTTGGTAAGAATCTTCTTCATCTTCACTTTCACTATCATATCCTTTGCATATACAGTTAAGTAAAATACAAGAGCAACGATCAATACCTGTTTCATCTCCTTCAATTTCTGCTATACATGATTTCTGAGGCTTCTTCTTTCCTGGAGTAACCTTCTTCTTTTGCTTCTTTCCCATTGCAATGGATCTCCTTCAAGCGATCAAGCTTCTGCAGAAGGACCTGCTTTGATACCAATTGTTGGGAAAAATACTGAGAGGGGGGGGTGAATCAGTATTTAGGGAAAACTGAAACTTTTTACTTTTTCATGCTCTAAAACCCATACGCTACTTTGTTGAAGCCAACTAGCGTATACACGCGGATATCCTTCATAAAACTCGCGTATACACAGAGATCTAATTATGCCATTAGTTATTCACTTATATCATTCCAGCATTCATTCATTAGATGTTCTATAAACAGTAAACATGTGCAGTAAGAACAAAATAAACCATCACACAAAGCATCACACATGAACACCAGGATTTTTTAGGTGGAAACCCAAGTCGGGAGAAAACCACCGCTGCAGTTGCTCAGCCTTCAATATTTTATTATAGAGAAAACATCTTACAACATATGTCCTGGTGCAGACTCCTACCAGCACGCAGGCACCCACCTGCGCTCGTTTACCAGCCTCTCCTGGAAGGGAGCTCCAACCCCCTGACTCGTTTACCAGCCTCTCCTGGAAGGGAGCTACGACCCCCTGATCTCATTTACCAGCCTCATCTGGAAGGGAGCTACAACCCCCTGACTGAAGGCTACAACCCTCAGCACCCCTTCGGACCACGTTTCATCAATTTTCACACAGGATCCAACAACTTCAATAGAACACAACTTGCAGGCCACGTTTCATTATATTTTCAGACTGGACCCTCTCCATACATTTAAGCACAGTCAAACATCAACAACAGATAACTAAAACATAGCAGATTAGATCAGATATTTCATACCCCATACTCCAGCAAACCCTAGTTTGCATACGCGCTTTCCTTTCATTGATGTCGCGTATATACTCCCTTCCGTTCATATAAACTAGCGTATACATCTGAACATAAACTTCACTGCGCATACGCGCTTTTCCATCAGCGAAGCCGTGTATATACGCGCTTCCTCTGCGGCGAAGTAGCGTATAGATATTCAATCATTACAGAGCTGCATACTTCTTCAGATCAGACATTCGGTTCAGATCCAACCCTTTACTTCAGACAGATGTTCGCCTCATCACAGATCTAATCACTCCATAAACAGATCTAGCAAATACAAGTACATTTCAGATCTAGAAATCCCGCTTCATTATTTCTTCATAAGTGCATCATAGATTCAGATCTATCATCAAACCTTTACCCTTTCCAAACACCATATTACGGAAAGTATTCATTCGAAACCAGACTCCTTGCTCCACATATGTTTTGTTGAATTTCTTCTACTACTAGGATTATCCTTTCAATACCATGAGCCAAAACAATACCATGAGCCTTCAATACCACGGGCCCCTTTTTCAATACCATGAGCCAAAACAATACCATGAGCCTTCAATACCACGGGCCCCTTTTTCAATACCATGAGCCTTCAATACCATGGACCCCTTTTTCAATACCATGAGCCAAAACAATATTACTTCCGATGGTATTTCTGGACGGGGTCACATAAATGAATCATTACTCAATACAATGGGTCAATACCATGGTGGTTACCCCTGGTTTTTCACTTTATGAGCGCTTTTGCTCATACGCGACTTGGAACGTTCTTTCTCGCGTGCATACACGACTTCCATTAGACATATCCGCGTATGCCTAGAGACATACTCTTTTCATTATACTTTGAGCACATTCTGAATTCCTTTCTTCATTCCCTTCTGTACACACTGCAGATACATCAGATTTACTTCATCAAGAACATATTCTATCAAGCACAACTTCATCAAGTAAGTTGCCATCTTCTTCATCAAGTTGGTTGTCATTCAGTGATAACACTTAGCATCATGTTGCTAACTAACATCATTTCACATCAGATTTACATCATTTACCAAGTCCATCAAGTCAAGAATAACTTCATCAGGTGTATTGCCATCAAGGCCAACACATGTCAAGAGTCTCATGTCTTCATCTTCATTTAGTGGGTTGCCATCAAGGACAACACTCTTCATCATATTTCCAACAGATTGTCGTTCAGAACATGCAAATTTAAAAACAAATATTGCAGAATAGGTACAACTGATGACATGACAGTCTAGTCAGTATGCAAAGAATATTCTTCATTTTTTATTCCAATGGGACTGTGACAAGTTTCATTATTGGATTCTCTAGTTTGGTTTGTGAAGGTAAAAATTGCCCAATTTCCTCCAAGGTTGAGTTTGGGTTCATGGATTTTTATGTGTTAGAAATTAATTTTTAAATATTAAGATTGGATTGATATTTATATTATATATATATTTATAATATATTATATTATATGATTTAATTATCATATATTATTATATATATTAATATATATTATTAATTTTAAAATCTTAATAATTAAAATTCCACATATTTTAAATTAAAACCAAAACCCAAATTCGAATGGTTATACGTTGGAATAAATTTCGGTGGCATTTCAATTTTAAATGTTTAATATTAATGGTGAAGTGCATATAATTTAAAATCATGGTGAAGGTTTTCATACATTAAACAGTGGGCATAACCTAAGGCCCAATGCATTTTCAAACAATGGATTTAAACTTAGTGCAAAGTCCAAAAACTTGTATATTTTGTTTGGATATTCGTAAATTACAGTTTGGCACAAAAATAGTGTATGGGTGTGGAGGTCACGGTTAAACCCCATGACCTCCACTCTATCACTCCACCCGTATAACAACACATCAAGGGTCAGTTCATTGAAATGAATGCATGAAATTTTATATTTGAACGGTTGCAGTTTCCTGATGGCGGAGCAGAGGAGCGGGCCAACCCTCCTCCACATAACTGTGCTCCATATGACCTCATGCAAGCGCCTCCACTAATTTAGGATTAGTGTATAGTTAAAATTAATTAAGTGAAGTTATCATTAATTAATATTTAGTTAAATATGGCGGAAAATTTGGAGGAATCCCCAAATCTGGTGCCACTTCCAAATTCGGTGGAGCTAACTGGTAGTTTTCTAAATTTAGAGGCAAAATCTAGGGGAAACTTTAATGAGGCCTATATTGGTCAATTTTAGAACAATTTTTACTTAATGATAGTCATTATTAGCATATTTTCATGCTATGAATATATTCGAACAAATTTCAGAGGAAATGGAGCAAATATACAGGTGTGTTTGGTCACTTGAAGAATTTTGAAGCCGAGGGCCACGAGGAGGGAAGGCCATGCCCAAATCAGCTGAAGGCCAATTTCAGTGAGTGAATATTAAATTTTTGATGTATTTGATGCTCTGGACACAGTGGTATAATTTATAGAGGCTTTGGAGCACATATTAAGGTGATTTTGTCACTTTGGAGATTAAACAAGCCCATGACCACTGGTGTTGGAGGTCAAGCCTAGAAGAGTTGTGAATGAAATTTAGACATTGAATAGTCATTTTTGTGGTATTTGAGTGTTTTGAAGCCAATGGAATAGTAAGAAAAACCATTGGATAAATATTGGTGTTTTTAATCAGACATTTTACTCATAATCCCAAGAGGACCTAGCTAGTTAAATCAAGTCCATGGAGATGTACCCCAGGAGGGGTGAACTCCATCATCATCTATTGTGTTACGTGATTACTGTGAGTTATGTTTCTACATTTAATTTTCTCTATGTGAGTTTTTAATTGTTAATTAACTCATAATTTTATCATCAAAGACACATGAAACTACACACATAAACCCCTTCACAAATGGTTAACATGAGACGATCCTAAAACCCATTTTTAATACTGATGAGGGAGCTTGCATAGAAATAATTTTTTTTTCCATATTTAGATCATAGAAGTACGATTAGTACGAGATCATTTTCGGGTCTATACGAGTGAATCTCAAGACTAGCTCCAAAGACGGGTCGGTTCAATAATAAGCTAATTGCGTGGACCCCATATCTAATTGAGAAGCTGAAAAATAATGATAATGAGATTTTGAGAGTTGTTGAATATTGGATAGACAGTATCCTTGGAGGGTTTATTACTGAGTTCACAATCGAGAATTCTATTTTTTATAGCAAAGCAGAGTGTAATTTCTTCAAAGGCCTTAGAGGTAAGTACCTGAATACATTGAAGTTAAGGATTATAATGTTATTATGTGAAAAGGGTGTACTACGGATGCACTCATATTGATGTGTTAAGAAAGAGAACCTGATGCTACGCAAAGTGGAAAAAGGTTTAGGAATAGTTGGGGAATGTACATTGAAAAATAAATAGTGTGTTGTTTGGTTCTAGAGAAAGATAAAGCAACCCTGCTACCCCGAGAATTGTGAGATCTGAGAATCAGTAGAACATTGTGGAGATCCCCCATCATCACTCCATTTCATTGTGTTCCTCCACCTCCACCTCCACCTACCCCATTCATCATGGCCCAACCCCAAAATATGCATGTGTTCAAGGGAAAAGATGATCCTGAGCAGTTATGGTTTGTGGTAGAAGCGATATGGAGTTCACAGAATGTTACTGATGAAAACATGAAGATAGCACATTTGGTTACCATGCTGGTAGATAGAGCATTGTCTTGGTACATGAAATATGTTACGATGAATGTAAATTATTCTTTGGTTAAGACAAAGATATTTCTACATGTTGAATTCAAGAAACCAAAGTCAGAGTCCCAGTGTATCACAGAGATAAAGGAGATTAAGCAGCTAGCTACTAAGATTGTATGGGAGGAAGATCAATGATTTAAGACATTTTTGAGCCAAATTAGCTTCAATATCCTAAATGAAAAACATAGAAAGTGGTTCATTTTTGCATTGCTGTCTCATCACAGATTTCCATTGTCACAACAAAAGGTTTCCAGTTATGCTGAAGCATTAGAGATAGCAAGGAGGCTGGAAGCTTTGTCGATACTTGATACAAGAATAGGGGTGCAAAAAATTCAGACTTAGTTGGCGAGCTTGCATAAGGAGCTCCAGGATCTAAAGAAGGGAAAGGAGCTTTGCTTTGAGATAAGGTCAGAGTTTTGGTGTATCAAGTGTAAAGAAGAGGGTCACTATAAAGAGCAATGCCCTGTTTATAGAAAATATTTAAATGTTGGGATGTCGATTCCATTGAAGCTTGGATCAAGTGCATGGCCAATTGTAGGGCCCCATGTCTGGTGTAGATTATGAGAAGTTGCATGCCAACATTCCATGGACTATTCTCACCTATTGCAAAAGTCTAACATATCATCGAAGCAATTGTTCTTCAATTTCTGTAGTTCGGTGGGAAATGATGAGCAACATTGTAAGAGCTATGCTTTGATGATGCAGAAAAGTCCTGGTGCATATCGAATGTAGGTAGAAGGTTGTGAATCTTCGGGTTTGTATACTATGTGAGGAGGATTCCTAGGCTGAGGGAATGACCGAGGAGGAGGCACGGGTCGTGGATGTTGAGATTCAACAAGAAATTTTGATCCTAGTGAAAATTAAGCACCTACACTAGGGTGGGGCCCTCAGGCTATTTTTGGGTGTATGTCTATTTATAGATGTATGTGCATATCTATTTATAGGCATGTCTATATTTATTATCCCTTAATATTAGATGAACAATAAAATATAATCTATTCTGAATGTGGACTTGGAAATAGTTCACTGAAGTGGAAAATAAATTAGCTAAGCGAATTTAGAGTTAAGTGGTTGGTTGGTAGGACATGTAGGTTGAATCTAGTTGTAACTAAGTGATTCGAGTTGTAACAGAGTTGGAAGTGTAGTGGTGCATGAGTTGTCCAAGTTTTATGTAGTTTAACTTAGTTAAGTGAGTTAAACTTAGTTTTTCTAGTTGTAACTGAAGATACACTGGTGAGACATCAAGTGAATTAATTATTAATTAATTCACAATCAATGGTCTCACATGCAACTAAAGATTTCCTATTATTAACTGCATGCATTTCAGATCCAGTGGAGACCCAATTGATTTCTAGGTGAAAGGGAAGTAAACTATCGGTTGTGACATTATCCGCTTGCACAATGTTATCACTCCATATTTCTAAGGCTAAAGACAGAATCCTTGAGGCAACATCAAAACTGCTTCGGGCCTAGAATCTAGCCCTCCTAGACCCAGAGATGGATCTCTCTATTAGATATGGATTTGTTAGATTGGGAATTTTTGGCTAGTTAATGGGTTCAGAGTTTTGATTTTTGAAATGGTTTGGTGAGGAAAGCAAGGGAAAAAGTCATTGGGTGATGGAGTCAAAGGTTTTGGGTGACTAGTTTGCAGAAGTAATCAAGCATGAGTGAAACAGGTCAAGCTAGGTATACTACTTTGGATCTTTGAGAATAAATTGGAATAGGAATATAAAAGAAGAGTGGAATCTAGTAGAAATTGAGGAGAAATTAAGAATTCCTCCATTATACTGGAATGTAAGGTTCATTAGAAATCAAGTAGAAATTAAGAATTCCTTGATTTGGCATTAGTAGAAAACATAGAAAATTGTAAACTCAGCTAGAATAGGGTGCTATAGTAACAAATCATATTCATCATTTTCTGTTCTACAATTAGAATTTAGAAATACTAAGAAAGGAAAACAATAGTGGTCACCAATTCAGCTCAGGATGGAAAATCAATGGAAGATCATTCCTATGGGGCAATTGCAGGGGATTAACATAGATAGGAGTGAGCATGTTGGTCGAATTCAAAGTGATTGAGATCGTTGATGATGGTAATAAATATCCTATGTTGTTGGAATTTGACTGGGCTTACAACATGGATGTTATAATCAACTTGAAAAAGAGACATATGATATTTGAAAAGAATGGTACCCGAGTTGTTGTTCCGTTAGATCATTCTGAAGGTGCACGCTTTATAGAGCTTGTCCAACATGAGTATGGGGATGCTAAGATTGATAAAAAATATAAGCTTACTACATAAGATGAATATTGGATCAATATCACCACGGATGGTAGAGTTTGTTGGGAGCACAATATTTCGTGCGTTTCATATTCCGATGACGATCTGGAGCATTTGCAGAATCGTTTGCATGAAGTAGCCACTAAGCATTGTAACATGGTTACTAGATCTCTACGTTGCGTTAGATCAGAAGCACACAACTTGCATTTTTATGATGGGATAGGGAATGTTGTCTTATTTTTGGAGGAATTTGAGAAAAAGGTGCCTGAGAACTAGAGATACGAAGATTTGGACTTCGCATTGAGGTACACTCCAACCCAATGTTGGGGCACGCACATGGTAAGTTTCGGAGGATGGAAGGAGTTTTGAAAGATGATAAGGTTGAGATTTGTTCAAGTTGATATGAAGATCCCATAGAAGTATGATGGTTAGAAGGATCCTTGTGATAACTTAGCTCACTGGACTGAAGCTTGGAGTGACACATTTTATTTCATTCTTTGGATACGATACCTTAGCAATGGTATCTTGAAACATAGATGCGCCATGGAACCATGGATTTAGATGAGATGATAGATGGGTTCTTATTAACATATAGCTTTACTGAAGGTTGGGATTGAATTAATGAGTGTTAAATTTCTGAAGATGTTCTATGCTTAGATGAAAATATACTCTAACCTTATAGGGCACAATGAAAGTAAGATGCAAATAGAACATACCAATAGATCGATGGAAGACAAGCCAAAAATAGAGATAAAGAATGGTGGTGTTACAAAGATTAGCATGATGCTTCAACCAGTAAAGTCATCATAAGTTTAGCCACCCAAATGTGTCACACAAAACCAAGACGTCTCATCAAGAATGCTCCACCAAGATGCCCTAAACAAAGAACCAAGAACGCTACTTCGTCACCATCCAAGAGAGAAGAATATGTCTCCATAAAATTGTGTGTGTAAAATGAACTCCAAGTCTCTCTAATATATAGGCATCTTTGGGGGTGTGTGACACATCTCTAATGCACGTGGGATAAATCAGGCCGACCTTGCACATGTGGAATAAATTCAAAATACATGTTCTACTCATTCGATCAAGATGATCTTTAGATCGATCTTGTACCTCTCTGAAATAGGAATCCAATAAAACTATTGGAATCATCATATGAGCATCACAACATGGATTTTGGACCTAGTTGCCCAAAATTAACACTCCCTCTCAACTAGGGAGAACTCCATCCACCAGTGCCATCCAAACATTGTGCATCATCCCACCGTAACTTGCTTCGCTGGCTTCTTTATTTCGAAACAAAAAGGTGAGTCACAAAGACATCACTCACGGCTAACCCGAAGTCATCTCAGAGGTCCAAAAACTCTATAGGACTCAAAGGAATCACACACCAACCCGAAGTTGGTTTAACTGACTCGAAGTTAGTTGGAGGTCCAAAACCTCACTTGGACTCGAGAGAGTCATATACTAACCCAAAGTTAGTTTCACTGACCCGAAGTCAGTTGGAGGTCTGAAACCTCGCTAGACTTGATCCCAGATCAAGTGGTTGGACATGTTCCATCCTAGACATATAGAGTACGACAATCTCTGATGCATCCATCAGTCTTTCTATGGTCTCTATTCACATTTCCCACCACATTGGCCAAATGAGAGGTACTTCCCATGAACCTGAAACTCCATGGGTAGGATGCATACGGGGCATAGATCAAAGAGAGGTAAACCAACTCTATATCATCACGTTGGGGCGGAAGCACACCAACAAGGTTTGGAAATCCTAGCCCTGTGGTTTCTCATAACTCCAAGAAGCTATCCCCAAAGCCCCCCTGGAGCTCCCAGAGCTCATCGTCCAACAGGGTTGTTTCAGGATTCCAAGATTCTCACGGAAGGTTAGGAACATGACCTTCCCCAAGGGCTTTGTGAGAATATCCTTGACCTTCTCATCAGTTCCTATATGATCGAGCCTTATGGTGCTTCGCTGTACCATATCCCAGATAAAATGGTACCAACCATCAACATGCTTGGATCGATCATGGAACACGGGGTTCTCTGACGAATGAATCCCCCTCTAGTTATCACAAAGGATAACAGTGGCATATAGCACATGTACAGGCCATACATGCTTTAATGTATTTGGCCTCAGTGGTGCTCAAAGCTACTGACTTCTGCTACCTGCTCGAAGCAGACCCAAGTGTGAAGCAGTATCTTGATGTGCTCTTGTGATCCACCACAATGCTAGCACAATCGGCATCAGTATATCCATGGAGTCTTAAACTCCTAGTAGTGTATCTCAACCCAAGGTCTATTATGCCCCAGAGATATCTTAAGATATTCTTAGCACCAACCTAGTGAATGTCATGAGGATCAACCATGTGTTGACTGAAAGTGTTCACTGCACAACATACGTTCGGATGGGTGTTCCCTAAGAACATAAGGACCCATACAAGTTGAAAATACTCAGTAAGATTTACTGGAATAGGCCCAACAACACTTTCACTCAAATTCTTAAGGTTGAGTTCCATCGAGGTCAACACGAAATTACAGTCTACCATACCAAATATTTCTAACAGCTTCACAATATATTTTCCTTGAGAGAGGAAAATCTTGCTAGGTCTCTACCATACCTACAAGCCTAGGAAGATATGTATCAGTCTTAGGTCCTTCATCTCGAACTTGAAATTTATCTCCCTCTTACACTGATGAATGAGAGGGTCAACACCTGACAGGATGAGATCGTCCATATAGAGAACCAAAATGAGAGGCTTTTCTCTATCAACCTTGAAGTAAAGGTTTGGATTAGAATTACTTCAAGTGAAGCCCAGCTTCATCAAGTAGCTATCTATCCTCTCGTATCAAGCCTTGGGGGATTGATTCAACCCATAGAGGGCTTTCTTCAACTTGTAAACATGATAGTATCTATCCTGGACTTAGAACCCTAGAGTTTTCTCTACATACAACTCTTCCTTTATCGCACCATTCAGAAAGGAAGTCTTCACATCCATATGATGAAGATTCCATCCTTGCATAGTAGCAAGGGTATCACATGTGCAATCATAATCAATGCCTTCCTAGAGAGAAGTCTCAGGCAACACATCTTGCCTTGTATTTGAAATATCGAGGTGACAACAGCTTTGTCCTCCAGTCTCGGGACCATATCCTAGACATAATCCTTCACAATAGACTTGTACTCTTTGTGTATAGAATCCTTCCAGACTTGATGCTTAACGGTTTCTTCAAATGATCCAGGCTCATATTGTACTCATGTCAGCTAGATACCCTTGGTATTTATATGGCTTCTTGCTTTTCCGGAATGTCCCCCTTTGGAGCCATATGTCTCTGAGCCATAAGGGTCTTCTCTTCTTTCTTCCAACAATGATATTTGCTCTGGAGCATATACGGTTGTAGTCTCCCTCTTAATGACAAATCCTCTTGTGAGGGAAGACATCTATAAGAACATCCTCTCAAGGATTTCACAAGTAGTATATCATATAAGTCAGAGTGTATTAGATGTCTTTGTGACACTTTAGGAATGAAGAAAAATCCCATAAGCTTTCCTTTTTTGCAACCTTGAAAAATTATTATTTTGAATGCGAGCATCCCAAACACCAACTGAGAAGGGGATTTTAAATAAATGGCTTGAATATTATTCTGCCACTGTCAAGGCCATATAAGAATCATAGCCATATACTGCCATATATCTGTCATGCATCTTGACAGGTATCATATTTTGTCATTTTCATACATATCACTATTGTTAGTATGAATCCTTTGTCGATGTGTACGAAAAACGACCACTTTAGCTACGCATAACTAATAGCCCTAACATCAAAAGTGGTTGCCAATATCTTCAGATCTGCAGTTATTTGATCAAGATAAGAGCTGAAAAAAACCAAATCTATGCATAGAAAGACATTAAGCAGTAAAAAGAAGGGTTTGCTCCATATATCCAATAAACAAGACAAGAACAATTTTTGAAATAATTTTTGTATTAAGGGCACCTGGGAGGAAAACAAGAAGATGTTTCCAATTCTCCTCAATGGGATGGGTTCTTGGAAGTCCTCAGCACTTCAGATCTAGATCTCTCTCTCTTGTTGGTATAGAAAACCCAGACAAAGATAGAACTCAAAGGGAGCCCACACAGCAAATAAT